>BGPR01000896.1:0-175081 GCA_013235015.1 Araneus ventricosus
TATTAAGAGATTTGATTTGTAGGTTACTGTGCCAAGCTTTATAACATGTTAATTCTCCTTTTAGTGGGCAGTTTTCTATTTGTAAAATATTTTCTTGAGCTTCCATTTAAACAACTAATTTGATCCAATGTTATAATTCCAAATTAAAACATATATTTGAAAAACAGACTGTGGTTCTCATTTCATGTAATTGGCTATGAGATAAGTAGCAATGAAAGAAATGAACTGTTATTATTTTATTCAAAATTTCTCATAGAATAGTTTCTTAAATTTTATTATGTAAATGCTTTAGGTAATGCTTTATGTTATTGTAAAAAATATGATGTCAATACAATACCACACTACTGGCATACATTCCATGTCTTTGAAGATATAATAAATGTTTATAACGCATGGATTTTCTTCCACTAAAATTTGTTAAATTAAAACATTTGTATTTTATTTTTGATATGAATTTTAGTATATTTAGATAAACAAACCAACTGCTGAGATACATCTAAATTTAATTTTCCATTTCTTTAAAACTTACTTTTTTCTTCTTTTATTCTTTAAATAACTTGAGCCTTATGAGATGGTTATAAGTTTATTAGATATTTATTGGTTTAAGTGGTTATAATAAATAAAATTTCTTAGAAATCTCTATTTTTTTAAAATAAGCAAGTTTATGTCAGACAATGGATAAAGAACTCAAAATTTCTTTTCTGTTATCTGCAGTTAAAATATCTCTGAATGTCAATAATTTGTTCATATCTTATGCATATGCAAGAAATGAAGCCTTGTTATGATTAGAGAGTCTCAACAGATAGAGGTCTAGGGAACTTGAATTTTACTGATACAAGTGTTGAAATTGTGAGAGATGGAGGCTTAGGCAAGCATATTAACAAAGAATTTTCCATCACCATAAACAATTTGGTTCTCAAACCAGTCAAGGTCATTTCAGTTGGTGAGAAAGTCTAAAATTTGCTGATTTAGAAACTCCATTAAAAATTGTTTTGTCTGCTCATTGATACCATGTTTGGCTTCATTTAACAAATTAATTTAATATATGCATATCCCACATAATAGAGATGCATTAAATATAAACCATCCAAACTTGTATCTGTTAAATTCACAGAAAATAAATTTAAAAAAAATGTGCTGTAGAATAAATGCTCTAATTATTTTCTATTATAGAAGACCTCACTAGATGAAGTGCAAATAATTTGCACTTATATTTCAGATCATATTGCATTAATGTAAATGATTAAGATGCATTGATGTTAAAATAATATTTTATACTGTGATTTGTTTTATGTATTTCTTAAACATAAAATGACAGCTGGGACAAAAGAAATACTTGTTTTACTTTTTTACAGGTGAGACGCCATATTAATGTTTGCAAGGCTGGTATTGCTAGAACTTCAATTAGATCTGGTGATTATAGAAGGTAAAAACATCACAAATTTGTTGTTATTTAAATTAACAGCATTCATTGTTATCCATTCATGAATTAGTTGTAGTCCAGTAAAATGGTACATTTTGGTATGCAAAAGGTCGGGTAGTTTGATTTTTGGATATGTTGTTAGTGTTGGGCGCGTGTCGTAAAATCCAAGTTTTCGACCTCGTGGCGCCACTTGAACAAAACATCAAAATTTTGGATCTTTTCTAAATTTTTTCACAATATCTCCAGAACGGTTGGTTTTACAGAAAATATTAGCCTTCACAAATTTAAAATAGAGTAAATTTGTCACAGTTTGATCCCAAAATCAGCTCTGTAACTTAAATAGTGACCGAGACACAGGCTTCAAAAAATCACGATTTTCTCAAAAATTTATGAAAATTGTTATTTTTCGTCAATTTTTGTTGAATATGTCCTAAACTAATATAAGGTGTTTAGAGCAAACGTCATATGGATCAATTTTAAAGACGAGTAAATTTGCTATAATTAAAGCACTATAGGATGTTTCTACGACATATTTCAAGATATGCAGTTGTTCAACAAAAGAACGGTTTAGAAATTTTTGACGTCATAAAACAATTAAATAGTCTTAAAAAATATGTACTAAGTTTATGTCACAAAAGTTAAAACTTGGGCAGTAGTTGTCATGCATAAACCATATAATATATGCTATTTAAAGTTTTTACTGGGTCAGGACGGAAAATCTTCAAGCTCTGTCTGCTGCTCCTTGCCCTCTTCATCCAGCTGAAGATTTAAATCTTCTATATCTTCGTATATAAAGTTATTTATTGACAATGGCGTGTTGTCTTCATCTTCAATGCACCCTTTCTTCCAGTTGCAAGATATAAGTTTCAAGAGGGATTCAGGAGCTGCATCCCTTTCCATTTTGCATGGGGAAAGGACGAATCGGGTAGGTACCCAGCCCCACTCAAGAGGATTTTTCTCATGTCCTTACCACTTTTGTATCTGAAGGTAAGATCTTAAGGCATGAAATCGTGCTGCATCTACTGTTGGAGATAAACGTGCTAGAGTGGACCTTGCTTTAGTTGCTGATTGGGTAAATAGCGTGTAGTGCAAGTTGTGGAGTATAACACATCAGGCGTCCTCCCTTTTCCGCATTTTCGGAAGTACAAGTTCTCTTTCATTGGAGGTAACCCTGTTAGAAGGACTAAAAAGTCAATGTCTTCACCAACCACGAAAATATTGTCATACTGAGATTTAACAAAAACAGCAGTTTCAACAATTAGTGTGTCTGCATCCTCTACTGCCTGTTTAACTGTTACATTTGCTTTTTATAGAAACTTTTTCAAAAGGTCAATGAAACGCACCTTGTTTCTTTCATTTGCTAAAAATTGTCCTTGAGAAATTTCTGGACATATGCCTTCATTGAAGATTATCTCATGTGATGAATCTAAGTTTGCTCGTCAAATGCGTTCTGCACTTTTGGTGCTTTTTCCATTCACATCAGAAGGATATCCATCAAACACTACGGCTACGTTCGATCCATAATGTGTTTGTAAGTATGTCAGATAACTCTTAGCCATGTCCCCGAAATTCATGTTCCGCTGCCAAACAACTTTGTGAAGTAGGTGGCCTCCATCCACCACTACAAAATTATTTTTTACCTTGGACAACATCAATTTTGGTTGGTGTGAACGCTGAAAACAGGGACGATTTAGTTCTCTCTCGCATTCCCTCTTCATTAAACAGTGACAAAGGGAAAGGTGACAGTTCAAATATGAAAAACATTTTCAAGTCTTCATCTGACTGTTTGGCAACACAAATTCTGTGGAAGAGGGTTAGTGGGTCCACAGTAATTTTTTCTTTCCCAATTTTAGCACTGTTGTTAACAGAAGCAAGTGCAATGACTTTATCTTTACGCTTGAATTTAACGTTTCCGAAGTTGCCACCAACAATTCTGGAGATTCCCTTGCAACCAAGTCAGTGAGACAAGTGGCAGTTAACATCCGCCGTTCCTACTACACCAACGCTTATTGACATCAGCACAACATTTATGGGAATGGTATGTGTCGAGTAAACCACCTTATATTAGTTTAGGACATATTCAACAAAAATTGACGAAAAATAACAATTTTCATAAATTTTTGAGAAAATCGTGATTTTTTGGAAGCCTGTGTCTCGGTCACTATTTAAGTTACACAGCTGATTTTGGGCTCAAACTGTGACAAATTTACTGTACTTTAAATTTGTGAAGGCTAATATTTTCTGTAAAACCAACCGTTCTGGAGATATTCTGAAAAAATTTAGAAAAGATCCAAAATTTTGATGTTTTGTTCAAGTGGCGCGACGAGGTCGAAAACTTGGATTTTACGACATGCGCCCAACACTAACAACGTATCCAAAAATTAAAACTACCCGACCTTTTGCACAGCAAACCCCTATTTTCTGACTGATTTACTGGACTATTGTTTCAGATATGCTTTATATTTAATTTAAGAATTGAACATTTATTATTGGAATGACTAAAAATTCTTAAATCATAAATTAGATTATACAAATAATGATATGCTATTCTAATAAAATCGATATTTTCCTTCATTTTTATATTAATCTTGCAAAAAATTGTGTTACAACTACCAAAAGTTTTTTATTCAAGGGGTTTTGTTAGCTGTATTAGTAATTATATGGCTATAGGTATAGGGTTGAAGTATATTGCTTATATTAATAGTGACATGTTGTTTACATTTCATGAAATCCCACTGTTTAAGAAAATTATTTAAAAACAGAAATATCTTTCTAGATGTAATAATTGATTTTACATATAAAAGAAATCAAGAAGTTTTTACCCTGTTTCCTTTTTTGAAAAATACCTTATTTTTTCCTAATTTGTCTTTTTATTGAGTGTACTGAATGCTTTATAATTCTTAATATCCAATATTAATATAAATTTAAAATACATATTATATTTATTTTATTCTGCTTACAGAGGAATAGGAATAACAGAAGAAATAAATGATTCTGTTTTGTATCAAGAATGTGCGAGTATTTTAGAGGAAATGAAGGTTTTTATATTATTTATTTTAACATAGTTTTATTAAAACTTACAAGTCTGATACATTTTATTGACTTTTCTTATGAAATTAGTCCTTTGAGGTGATCGTATTGTGTTCACTTATAATTTAAAGATAAATCTCTTAAAGATATTTATCTCTTGAATATAGGTTACATCTGATGCTGCATTATTGTATGAAAAAGGTGGATTTATTGATAATGCTGCTACTTTGTACATAAAATTGAAGAACTGGTACGAGATATTCATTACATTTTATGTATTTTATTGAATGATTTATGTCATTATTGGAGTTTTAGCTATTAACTTTTAAAGTTATTGCATTAGTTTGTTTCATTCGTTATGTTTCATGTGTTTTATTGAGTGATTTGTTTCATTGAGTGATTTGTTTCATTGTTGTGGAGTTTTAGCCATTAATTTTTAAAGTTGTAATTTTGTAGTACTTTCTTTTAATTGTCTAGTTGGTAAATACTCAAAACAAAATGAAACATAAATTCTGTTCAGTTGACTATTCTAATCTTTTTTTTTTTTAATAAAAAAAGCAAAAAAAAAAAAAAAAAACCCAATAAAATATTCCTTGCATTAATTCTTTTAACTTAACCTTAACTTAACCTTTAACTTAATTCTTTAACTTAACTGATTTGCCCGACAGGGGGGCACGGTCTCCCCGACAGGAGGGCACGGCCTGCTGTATGTGGAACGAATGTAATGAAATTGGTCTGAAATTTTCGTCAGATTATTATTTATCAACTACGGTTGAATATTACGTACAAAAATTTTACCCGACGGAATACAAAAATTTTCCCCGATGGGGAGGGGCACAACATCCCCGACGGGGGGCCAGGTTGACCACCCCGTTGATACCTGAAAAGTTAATATTTCTTTCACATAGTTAAACTGCTTTACCAGTGTTAAATTGAAGAATTTTCTAATATGTGTTTATAATGAAGATTGCTTAGTAATAATAACAAGCAATAACATGATCACTTCTATTTATGCCTTTAACACAACTCAAGAAATATAGTATCATGCTTTTTCATAGCCAAAGACATCAAATCTTGATTATCAAGGTAAAGCACAAGTTACAGAAGACGAGTTTATAGTGAAACCCACCAAACTGGCCCTACAGTAATTTAAATTTAAGATGAGATTTACTGCAAGTTCTTATTATGTTAATTTACATCTTATCATGATAACTTGTATGTTGACTTCCTTGACACTTATCTCAAATATGGTGCTTGTGAAATTTCCATTACATAATTTGCAAAAAAGTGTTTTTTGTGTAAGTGTGCTTATTTTTAAAAACTAATTTAGTTGTATTTCCAGATTTAAGCTTCGTAGTTTTGATTTTCAAAAATTGCTTAAACAGCTGAATGACATCTTTCAGAATATCTGAAGATTCTTTTCTCTTGAAGATGAGGATGATGATTGGATCATTATAAAATATTACTTTAGACATTAAAAAAAAAAAAATGATAGAAATATTTTATATTATTACCACTGTTTGTTTTTCTTTGCAGGAGGAAGGTCAAGGAACTTCTTCCAAATATTTCCTCTCCAAAAATTCTTGCACAATATGCTAAAGCTCAAGAAGGGGAAGGCAATTATGCAGAAGCTGCACAAGCATATGAAAATGCATTTGAATACGCAGATGCAATAAGGTAAGATTTAATATAACTAATGACAAGAAAAAGGCATTAATGTTTTAAAATGCAGTTAATTCTTTTTATTTTATGATCTCAAATTTTATAGGATTTATTTGGACCACATTGGAGATCCTGATTCAGCTGTGAGGATAGTGAAAAATTCCAACTCTGTTGAAGGGGCTCGAATGGTTGCAATGTAAGAAATTTTATGTATATATATTAAACCAAGTTTCTGCTTTGTTTTTGTATTGATATATTTATTTGCAGAATATGTAGTACACATTTAATTTCTTTTAATTTGTTTTGTATATTTTCTTATTTATATAATTTTTGTTGTGTTCGGGATGTAGTTGATCCAGCCAAGAAACAACACCAGGTTTCGAATCCAGCATTCATTTTACACAGTTCAGATTTGGAGGTCATACATTTCTGAATCTGGTTGTTCATTTCATTTTTGCTTAGTCAATTGCATTACTGATTTCTTAAATTTCTTCATTTATATGGTATTTTAAACTGTAATGTAGTAGGAACCCATATGCATTTGAGTGAAACTTGTCTTTCACTTAGTCTCTTACTTATTGCTAAAGTTTTTCACTTTAGAAAGGCATTAATACTCTTTTCTAATATGTCATCAAAATAGTGATTTCTTTGTTGTAGTTTTTATTTATTTTCTTTTTTTGTAGCTGGGACCATGTATGAGGTTTGTAACAGTGCTCATAAAGCACATCTTTTTGAAGCAGAATCTAAAAAACGCATTATGTGTGAACAAATGTTTGAGCTATGCGTGAAATAATGGGACTTGAATGTAAACATTTATTGAAAAAAATTCATTAATATTTTCAGTGAAACTTTTCTGTCATCACCTCTTAGTAGTGATACATAGAAATTGTTTCAGTAGAAAAAATTAACAGTTAAAATTATTTCACTGATTTATTTGATTTATAGCAAAAATATGAATAACAATCAATCAATTTTCCATCGGAATTGTACCATTTAAGTGCATGAATGAGTTTACCTTTAACTCTGATGGCAATCTTAGGAGCCTTTTAAAAACATTTTATTGCTGTTTTCTATGTAGAAGTCTTCAGACTTACAATTTTTAAGTTAATTACTCTTAAGTTAAGTTTTATTACTCTTATCTTATATTTCTGATGAATAATTTATGCATTTGTCCAATTTAAGTTTTTAAACATATCTTACATCAGTTTACTGTGGGATACAGGTTTTTGAAATAATAGATTTTATATTTTATCATATCCAGGAATACATTATTTTTGAATAACTTTAAAATATGATGTACTTGATATCTTTCTTGATTTGTATTGATTGCCTTTTTCAGGTTTTTTCAGCATCATAATGATAGTGCTTCTGCCATTAAATTCTTAGTAATATCTAATTGTCTTAATGAAGCTTTACAAATGGCACAAGAGACAGATAATATGGAAGTGTATGCTGATGCCATAGGAAACAATCGAGATCCATCTGATTTCATCAATATCGCTGTTTATTATGAATCAAAACGAAATTATCTACTTGCTGGAAAGTATTTTACTCTTGCTCAGAGGTATAAAAAGGTTCGTATTTGAAAATTATCATATAGTTATTAGTTTGCTTAAAAGTTTGGATTTGTAATATGTAAGCATATTATTAGTCTTATAAATATACTTAATTTAGGTAATTTGTCAACTTTCAGGCTGTCAAACTCCTCCTTGATGTATCTGGTCAGGATGAAGACAAAGCTATTGAGCTTGCTATTCAAGCAGCTGGGCAAGCCCAAGATGAGCAAATAACCAAACAACTAGTTGGCCATATAATGGGAGAAACAGATGGAACAGTGAAGGTTAGCTGCCCCTTCCCTTTTTGTTTGGAAACAATTGAACACTTGTGGAAGTAAAGAATAATTTTAAACTGAACAAAATAAAATGGTGAAATATGCATTTTCCATTCAAATTGAATAACTTTCATTAGTATTTCGCACTATGCTTTATATGAATGTTTCATTTTGCATGTTTATGGCATGCATGGTAAAATTTCGACTGCCTGAACTCCATATAGTTTGGTTCCATTATAAAAAGGAACCGTGAAGTGCTTATCTAGGGCATTATACTCTTTTACATTGAAAACAATCACCAAAATATACATTATGAGTTATATTATTATTACTCTTATACATTGAAAATAATCACTAACATATACATTATACTAATATATTAATCAATGTATTTTTAAGTGATTATAAAGTGGGCCATCTGTTTAAATATTTTTTAAAAAAATTCAAAATTACTGGGTTTGCTGGAAGAAAATGAAATTATATCAGTATTAATGACTAATATTTTTCAACTCGATTAGTTGTATGTCCAGGATAAAGATATCTAAAAGTAATGATTTACACTGAGAGAACCACATGATTAGTTTGAAAGCAATCAAATGGTAAGAGCTCGATTACCTTTTGGATATCTCTAGAGATACATTGAACTTCATTAACTTGCAAAGAAAGTTGATGAAAGAGATCCCTGTCTTTAATGCAACAGAAATTTATAATTTATCATGTGGCTTATATCAATGTGAAGCATTTATTTTAGTCCAGAAATAGTATATTTTACAATAAAGATTGTATGCAATTTTATTAGTGTGTGGATCAGGACTCAACTTCAGGACTGTATGAACACTACTCCTAGCCTTCTTTGACAAATGTTTTTGAAGATAATTGACATGTGAACATTCTATATCTTTTATTTTATGTTATATAACCAATAAATGTCTGGTAATATCCTTTTTAATGGCATTAAAAACTGTATTGGAACTTACAAGAAGCCTATATTAATATTTTTTAATGTATTTTAGTAGAATATTGCATAAATTCATTGTGAGGTTTGGTTTTTATAAGCAGAATGTTTCTTTCTTTTTTTTAAATTTAGGATCTGCAGCACATCTATCACCTTTACATTTCTTTAGGACAGATTAAAGAAGCAGCTAGGATAGCTGTCATCATGGCCAATGCAGAACAAAACTCAGGTAGAATTTATTACAAATTATTTGTAGAATAGGTGAAATCAGTGCAAGCATTTTTAAATTCTCATGAGAAATAGCTATTTTTGGTTTAACTGAGCACTGCTGTTGAATCAATAAAGTCGTTGATATTATAAAAATAAATGTTTATTAAAAACTCAACATATTGAATGAAAAACGATTGGCACCACTAGATAGGTATCACCACTTCAACTGAATCACTGCTCAGGCAGGTGATATTGCACGGTGGATGGTAGATAAATTAATCCACTATATGAGATGACCACACCTCAAGGATGGATGGTTAAAATATATAGTTCCAAAGGTTGAACCACTGCTAGGGAGGGTGGTATTTATGAGAAAAGGACCACTGCCAGTACAAGTGGCTGAAGCATAATTGGAATGCTGAAGGTGAGAGGTTTCTACTCCCACTGATTTCTTTTCTTGTAATGAATAATTTTTTTATTTCGTTGTAGGTAGCACTTCAAATGCATATTACCTAATAACTGTAGTTGATTCTAACAAATATTCATTCATGCAGTATTTGAGGGAAATGCAGTAGCGAATCCAGGGGGGCTATCGGGCTGCAGCCCCCCCGAGCTAAACCAAAATTCTTGAATTTATTTAAAATCGCTACAACTGTTTGTTCCTAATTTTCATTAAAAAAAAAAATAATAAAATTGCGACAACATTGCTTTCTGGCTTGAAAATTTTCCTACTTTTCTAGTCATTCCACTTGTACTTGTAGCGTTGTTGATGTGGTTAAAAACATTTTTTTGCTAGTTATTTCATTGTATTCTTTTATTAAATTATTGAAAGTATTGTAGTTTTCTTTATGATTCTTATTGTCAGGTGAGGAAAATCTGTAAAGTTAAAGTGTTTTGGTTCACATAAGTCATGAAGTTTGATATTCGTCACTAAGATTAAAAATTTTTATGACGCCCCCCCCCCGGGTGAAGCGGGGATTCACCACTGGGGAAATGTGTGTTTTTTTAAAAGTTTTATCATCATCTTTATTTATCTTAAGTTTGAATTCAACTTTCTCCTTTTTTTTTTTTTTCAACTATGGAATTTCAATACTAATTTTATAAATATTGATTTTCAGTTTTTAAAGACTATTTTTTAACTGCTTACTTTTGCTTAACTGGTTTGTTCATTATTCAGGTGTATTTGATATTAAAGCTAGTTTGTTCATATTTAATTATTGCCATAGGTACATATAAAAAGGCAAAATTGCTATTGCTGGGCATGTATACCAAGTTAAAGGAAAAAGGTATGAAGATTCCAATTGGGATGTCCCATAGTCTCATGCTGCTGCACAGTTACAGTCTTGCTAAGGTGATTTTCATGTAGTATTTTCTTTTATTATTTTTGGTTCTCATGCATGTTTATATTTTTTTTTGCTTTTTAACAATATTGTTTCATAAATAGTTAATTTTTCAGCTGCACATGCAAAGGGGAGATCATATGAAAAGTGCTAGAATGCTCATCAGAGTATCGAATAATCTCAACAAGTTTCCACGACGTAAGTAATTCAATTTTTTTAGTGACTAGTTAGTGATTATAAGGAATTATTTGTTTTCATTTATTCTTATTTTATAGTTTCATTTATTGCGAGTGTTTATTATTTAAAATTTTGAAAGATATGCATGATTACATTTAGGCAAAAATGCATCTAATTTTTAAGTATTTTTTTTATTATTTTTTTACTATAATTTGCATTATTATCCATTTTTATACATTTTATAAAATAAATACCGCAATAGTATTGTACAAAATGGTTGATGCAGTATCTTTTTAGTGGAGTTTTGCAAGAAATATGGTGTTGGTTGTAGTGATATACCCATTACTCTTATAAGACTTTGTTTCTAACTAAACTATACATTTTATAGAAAAGCTACGCTGCATTAAAATTTAATTGTTAATAACTAGCAGTTGTTGGTAGTTTAAAACAAAAAATATTTCCATTGCAACAAATCTTAAATTATTTGTCACTTGTTATTACTTTGTATTGCCATTGTTGATGTTTTCTGTTCAGAAATTTTACTTTATGAAAAATGTTAATGATTCTGTTTTCTAACTGCTTTTCGAATATTGTTCCACTTGTAATTCATATTTAGTATTACTAAGGTAGCAGCATATCCCAAATGCAATAGATTTCATATAGAATGATTGCATCATCTAAAGTACCATTTTTTAAACTGTAATTTTTTTTTATCAAGTGTAAAACTTGTTTGATTAACTATATTGCTTCTGCAATCGAATTTTATTGATTTGGTATAATTTTTAAAAATTTTTAGTTAAATGTAAATTGTGTAACTGGTTACTAAATTTTTGAATTAATTAAATGTTATTGAAATTTGAATATGTTTACAGATGATGTTCAGATTTTAACCACCACAGTGTTTGAGTGCCAAAAGGCTGGTCTGCACATATCTGCTCATAAAGCAGCTGTGATGCTCATGAGGCCAGAATACAGATCGAAACTCGATCCGAAGTATAAAAAAAAGATAGAAAATGTTGTCAGGTTAGTTCGTTTTTTCTTCTTCTGAGGCTTTGAAAAGGAAAATAATTTGGAGTAACACATGCAACATTTATGATGTATTGCAGACTAATATGCCCATTATCTGTATGAGAGATGGGAAGCAATTATTATTCTGGAAAATAATTTTACCAGTTACTTATAGCTTTTATATTGTATCTCTAATTCCTGAGTTCTAGGACTGAGCATTTGTATTTAAGAGTTCAGACTCATTTTATTGCTTTTTTGGTAGTAGTTCATTTTATTCACATTATCAATTAATATTATGAGTACAGTAAAGCAGATTTTGTCAGAAAGGTACGTTATTCAATTTAATTTGATGGCTCAGACTGCATAACAAATTAGATATTGAAATTTCAAGTATGAAACAGATTAGCTGCTAAGGAATTATTGTTTTAAATTTAAATAGGCTAAGAGAACAATAAAATTTTGGATTTGGAAATGTTGGTTTAAATAATAAATACATTTATACAAACAAAATTATTACATACAAAAATATAAATACATTTGTTAAGAAGAACTTGAAAAAATATAAAAAAAAAACTTTTCAAATTAATACTTAATTTTTGTTGAAAGAAATAATTTTTATGTAGATACCATCTAATAATATAATGAGTTTCTTACATTTGTATAGTGTCTTGAAATTCCCTAAATTTGATGAATTTGAATTTTTGTTTCCCATTTGTGAAAAATCTTTTACTTATAGAAATTTACCCAAACAATCTTATTTTTATCTTGGTATATTTGTATCTATATCAAATATTTACCTTATGATAACTTCTAGTATCTGTAATGTAATGTTATTAATATCTTAAATTTATCAGAAATATTTTTCTGTGTTTTTAAAAATAATTTTCACAGAACTCAAAAATTTCCAAGAATCTTGATTAATTTTTATTTTTCAATAATTTCTGATGTAATATTATTGCAGGAAGTATCAAAAGAATGAAGAAGATGAGCTAAATATGCCTTGTCCTTACTGTGATGCTGAAGTGCCTCAGACTACTTTGTACTGTGAACACTGCAAATACAATTTACCATATTGTATTATTACGGTAAGTTAGTAGCAATATAAGTTTGATATTGGAATGTAGATCTTCTGTAATTTGTTTTCAAATTCTTTTACTATAAAACAATAGAGGATTTATTATTTGTTTTACAACTTCCTTAAAGTTTATTATCTGTTTTATGTCAGTTTTGGTATATCACGTTTATATTAGAAGCAAGAAAGAATGAACTTTTGGAATTTCATTTGACAAAATTCATGTATAAAACAGAAATATCTGTGTGAGTATACTGCAAAGTTAATAAAAAAAGGTCTGCTTTCAACCAAATATCTAAAGAATAAGCAAAACCCATCTTTAATAATGGGAAAGTGGCAATCAGACTGCCACCGTTGGAAGGATAATAGCCTGAAATTTCAGATGGCAAGAAAAAAAAATCCTTTCTGTGTGATAACTGTTTTTTAGGTTAATGGTAGAAAACCATAAAATACACTCTAAAGTATACCTAATTTAGTTAATCAAAAATCTAAATTTTTGAGAAAATACCTTGATGAGCTTTGAAAATTGCTTCATCATCATTAAAAGTATGTATGGGGTATCGAATTTTTAAGTCCAATGGTCACTTTTCTAGAGCATCGGTACAAATTCATGTGTCTGCTTTTGTTACTATAAATGAAATGAAAATAAAAAGGAAATTCCAGTTTGCATTTGCTGAGCAACTGTTGCTAAAAAGTGTATGCTACTTTAAAATTGTTACACTCAAGGAGAGAACCTGCTGCATGTGGCTTGGTGAGTCTGGTCTGAAATTTGTCATACTTGGTGGCTTTGGAATGTAAGGTCTCATTAGTGCTCTGGATGGTTTGAACTTTCCTGTGAAATGCTAATAAATGTTTGGACATTAAAGGCTTGTAGATCGCCATGGGAACAAGGCTTCATGTTTATTAGCTTATATGTGTAGGATAAGAAGTACTTGTGTCGAAAAGAGTACTTGAAATTACTTTCTTAATAATTTATACTGACTTCCGGCAGCTTGATATTGACCAAACAATGATTATTTCAGCTTCACAGCTGATTCAGAAAAGTATTTTTTTAAAAAACAGAATTTTACTTCAAATGTATCATTCAATATCTATGAAAAAATTTAATAATTAAAAATAGTAAAAATGCCTGTAAAGTGTACACTGTGAAATCAGACAATTACTAAATTATAAATTAAAATTAAATATATATATATATAACTATTTGTGAAAAAATTGGTGATGGATCACCAACGGATGATCACTAATCTTGTGGTCTATAATAGATTTTAGAGATAATTGATTTTATGGATTTTAGAGATAAAATTCAGGATTTAAAGATCACAGGTTTGAGACCTGGTTTCACTGAACCTTTGTTGAGTATATTGACCTTGTGTTGCATGATGCGGACATTTGAAAGTGAGATGCTGACCCAGGTGTTTCATCATTATCTGAACACATATTGAAATATGTATTTTATTTGTTTTTTTCCAATTGCAACAGAGTTTTCACATATCAAAAATAAAAATATTAAAGTACAGAACATTTTTCCAAATTTGTTATATTTTTTGTATTATTTATCTACTTTTTCATGCTGATAATTTGTTGATCAAATGAGTGCAAATAAATAAAATAAATTTTTTATCATGTCTTGTAACTACAAGATGAATTTAAATATCGAGTGTCATTCAATGAAACCTCAATTGAAGTTGAAGATAAGAAAAAGAAACTACATTCATTATGAAAAGTGCCAAATTCTGAATGGTGAACAAGATTATTTTATAGTTATAGAGAAAAATAAAGGAACATAGAGTAGAAAAGCTTCAATTTTGCCATTCACATTTTCTCAGTGTGAGAACCACAGAGCCAGTCAGCTTTGTCCTTCTCACTTTTTCCTTTTCTATTTTTTCTCTGTATATATAGTTTTTTTGATAGTTGCTATTTTATTTTTTTTGCTGATTTTGATTTAATAGTTGCTTGAGGTGAATTCTTACAGTAATGCATAATTCTACATGTCATTCAATTTCGATTTTGTTTCCATTGTTTAGAATCGGTTATTTATATACAAGCAAAACATTTTTCAGAGAAAAACAGTATTTGTTTAGACCGTGCTTCAGGATTTGCTGAAAAATATTTTTCTTTGAATGTAGCTGGATTGAACATATATTAAATAAATACTGTTTATTTTATATAGCTAACATTAAATATCTGATAGTGGGTATAGAAATTTTGGACTAATAAAAAGCAAAATGCACCTTTTTATGCTTGCATTCAAACCCTTGAGAAACCTTTTTTTTACTGAACTGTTTGTTTGTGAACTGTCAAGTCACTTCATTCATTCATGATTCAATAAATTTGTCCCTTGAAGTTTGTTGCCCTGTAGCTTGACTTTGTATATCATATATCAATAGTATTTTGTACTGTTTTTTCAAATGTTTCCTACTTGGAAAACAGCACTTTGATTTAGAAAATATCATTACTTTCTATTGATGTTAGAGAAATGCGTCCATATCAGAAATATTGCTTTATTTCAGTTTCTATTTATCAATTTTGAAAATTATATGAAATTAATGGTTATAACAACATCTTAAAAAGTAAATTCCACTCCATGGCCATGAATAAAACTTACCTACAAAGGCAGCGTTTTGACGGAAAGGAATTACATTGTGAAAGAGGGACGTTACAAAATCGTGGCAAGTTTTTATACTGCTGGAGAAACGGGAAAATTCCCTAATGCTGGAAGCCGGTTGAATCCGGACTTCTTCCAGTTATAGTGGCAGTTATTTTTATACTAGAGCTTAAGTAGAAATAATTTTATTAATTAAAAGTTAAGAAGCGTTTTTAAAATTAGGAAAATGTTAAGTTATTACATATATATATATATATAAACTATGTCATATATAAACTATTTACTTTTTTCTTTATGCATGAATATTGATGATGTCAAAGTTATACTCATTTAATGACTTTTATTCAATGCAATTATTTTAAATTTTTAAAAAATTTGCAAGGAATAATACTTGGTGATTCTTTAGGGGTATCATATTGTTCAGAGTGATATTGCCTTGTGTCCGAAATGCCAATTTCCTGGAATGCTGTCTGAATTTTCTAGGTAAGAAATTGCTACAAAGAATAAAAATGATTTTATTTTAAAAGTGCAGTGAATAAGTATTTGGTTATATAAAATTATTTCATATATAGGTCTCTGACAAATGACAAAACCTGCCCAATGTGCCTATCCGAGATATTGTCATCTGAGCTGATTGAAGTCGATAAAGTTCCTCCAGAAAATTTTGATGAGGAGGATTCAAATGTGTCTTCATTGAACAAGAATAACACAGAAAAGTGAATAAAGAAATTACCTCTTTTTTTCCTGGGAATTTTTATGTGATAAGCTCTTGATTCACAGAAAAACCTATTATTATGATAAAATTGAGAAATATTATTGTTACAAACCATTTTTCATTATTACATTACTTATGAATTTTCATTAGCAGTGAGGTAGTCAAATTATTATGTATGAAATCATTCTTAATCTTTTTCATGAAATTTTATGTAGAAGCAGTGGCTTTTTTTATTGATTTTCAGATTTTGCTTTTGAAATGGTTATTTTTTTGTGTAATTTTTTTTTGTTAGTTTCTTCGTTGGTTCTGAAGTAGAATAATTTTTCTCAAGATAATAGTCAAAATTAGATTATTCATTTTATATTAATAATTAAAAAATTGACTTAAATGTGTCTAAATGAGGAATCAGTATACAAATATTATGAGGAATGCAATTAATACAATTTCCTTTAGAAGTTCTTGAAAATAAACTTTTTCGTGGAATGGGTACAAATGAATTGTACAGCTACATTTTTTTCAGAAGTTGTCTTCATAATAATAGGTATTTTCTGTGAAAAACAAAACTGATTTATGGTAGAAAATAGAGAAACATATGAAGCATTTCTAGTCATAATGATCATTAAGTAGCTGTATGAAGAGAGTTTATATATATATATACACACACATGGTCATGTTATTTTTCAAGAGGGTTTTTCTATATATTTATTATGATTTTAGTTTTTTTAAATCGTAAATAAAATATTTGACAGCCATGTGTAAGTCTTTTAATGAGATTTAGCTGTGTTTTTATTATTTACGAAATAGGTGGATTATACAAGAGTTTACTAATCTCATTCAATTGGAACTATGGCTGTTTAGGTTTTATCTTGTATGAAATTTACATCCAGAAAACAATGTTCTGTTGCAAATGCCCAAAATCCAGTATAATTACAGTGCTGAAAGTGTTTGTACACATATAAGCTCCTAAGGATTGATAATAACAGGAGCCAAGCAATGAAATTTCAATGAGATCAAAATTTCAATTGAATCAAAAAAATTCAAAACGCTGTAATTTTAAAACTGACCAAAATTCAAATGTTTAATTATGAAAGTCGATTGAACAAATGCCATCACATTTAGATGTTGTAAAATTCCTAGGAATTTGCTTTATACAATGTTGTCCAAACTTCATGCTGCTGTATTGCTGCTAAAAAGACAATGATTAATATTTTACTTTTCCAATATTTCATATTCTCCTTGAATATGTATAAAAGAGATATTTTTGTGTTTAATTTGTTCTATTAGTAGTTTGGGCAGCTAGAGATTATAAGAAATGAAGCTAGTGATGACTAACTTTGGGATTGGAAGAGTGAAGTATACAGGTTGACTGAGCTAATTTTATTTCACACTGTTGACAGAGTTGCTAAGCATTGCTGTTAGCGTTAGGCACATTGGATTTGAATTGTGGATGTTACAATATAAGATTCAGTGCAAGCTTTGGCTAGGCAATGAAATAATCTAAATAATTCATATGCTAAATGTATGAACTGGATGGAATGTAGAGCCTCCTTCATCCAAATTCATTCTGCACTTGTATAAGACTTTTTAAAAAGGGAAGTTAGGTTTCAAGTAAGTTAAGAGATCGATTATCTTGTAGATATCTGCTGAGTCACTGATCATTGTCATACTCTTCTTTATGAACCTGAAAAGAAATTTGAGGATATATCTTTTTAATGCAATTAAAATTCATAAATAATCTAGTGTGGTTTTCTTAATATTCGTAAGTCAGTAGTTCTGGATACAATTTATATGAGCATCCTGTATGATAAATGATTCATTTTGTAAAATAAGATCTTGTTTTGAGTTAAATTTTTTTAAAAAAATTGATTTAACAAAATGTAACTAACACTTCCTTCTTGAAAATATTTCCTTATAGATTTTTCAAAAGCCGGTTGAGATGAATTTATAATGTCAATGCACATATAAACATATTTTGTAAATATTTTTTGGATTAGCAGAACTAGTATGTTTTTTCATATCTTTACCGATTCAGTTAATGCACTTATAAATATTTTTCATTTGTTAGATGATGAATACAGATTTGGCTCCATTTTTGCTAAAAGTAGCTGAATTTAAAGTGTCAAATTAATGAAGTCTGAAAGTAGAATATTTTGAAAACTATAATAAACATTAAAATGCATGAGCTGCTTCTATCTATGATATTGTCTAATGTGTATCAAAAAATCATTCAGTTTTCATTATACATACCGATTTGAATAAAACCAATGTATATTTGATATAATTTTTCGTTGAAAGATTACAAATACTACTACAATAAGTAGCATTTCCTTTTTTTTTTGTTCTGAATTATGTATTCAAAATTGATGCATTAATTTCAATGTTGTTGCAACTTTTCTGTTCTAATTCTGTTGCAACTTTTAATAAATCATGTGTTAATGTTGTGCTGCCATTAAAATTGTCAGAATTTTTTGTAGGTATTTTGCAAAAAACTTAAATGTTTTATCTGCTTTTTTTATTTTCATGCTTGTAAGAATAAATTTGACTGTGCTCCAGATTCATTAACATGTGATTTTACTAGTGAATGATTTTTTTCATTAGAAATCATAGTTATTTTATTTAGCCTCTTCTTGTTGTACTTGATTTTTAAACTCTTCTATAATTTTCTTATTTCTATGTTTATTAATGAAATGGCAAAAAAAAAAACAATCTTAACTCCATGGATAAATAAAAGAAGAATCAACAAACCATGGCATAATGGATTTTCTTTATAAATTTGAAGGAAATTCTTTATTTATATCTAAAATTGAATGAATTAATTAAGTGAATGTAAAAAAAAATGGCTACTTGTGTTATAGGAGAAGTACTTTATTAGTGTCCTCAAAATTTTTCACCAATTTTTATTATAATTACAAATTTTTCGCTACAAAAATTAAAAGCATTCATAAGTGAATGAAATATTGATATGTATGGCAATCTCTGAACTTTGTATTCTGAATATATACTTCTTAAAATATATTGTATATGCAAAGAGTAATTTTGGGAAACTTAGATGGAATTTTATCTTTAGATTGACAAAAACATGGTTGAAAACATGTATGGAGAAAAAAGTCCCCCTCCCCTTTGAACAGAAGATCTTAACTTCTGAAATTTCATTGTATGTCCATATATTCTTCTAAATGCATAATTAATCCGTCCCAGCTTTTTATTTTTTAAAATGCTTATTAAATTTATTTTGAACATACTTAATTTAACTTTGAGACACGTTTCTCACATTTGCATTATTTTGTATTCATTTTCTTGTTTTACTCTAGTCTTCGTGGCAGTTTGCAATGATTTAGCTTCTAGTCATTGTTGTATTTTAATTTTTTTTTATGAATGTAACTTAAAATGTGTTGCACCTTTTTATATTGTGATATTAATGCAATTTATATTTGTTATTTTTTGTTCAATTATGCTTGATGTTTTGTAAAAAATAAAAAAATAAAAATTTATCGAATGTATTATTGCATCATTATTTCATTTAAGTTTTTTAATTGTAGTTGAATTTATGACTGTTTTTAAAATGAGTTTTAGTTAGTTAATTAAGAAATAATGGAATAATTTGTTGTTTCATTTACATTTTCATGACGCATGTAAAATATTCTACTTATAAATATTGGAATAAATTGAAAAAAAAATGTTTTTCATTTGTCTTTAATCTCATATAATCAAAAAAGGCAATGTCTACAGGACAGACCATTGCACCTAAAGCTACCAAATTTGCCACAAGTATACTTTGGATGCTAAACATATGCACTTTGTGGCCGTTTTTTTCAAAATTTCGATTAAAATTTAAATAGTTTCTATGTTTTTGACAAATTTTTGGGCAAAAATTTATGAAAGAATTATTTTACAAAAATGATTTTGCTTTGTCTTCAAATGTGAAAAAAATATATTTCCAATAAAATTACTTTAACACATTAAACGCTATGTCGGTCACTGGTGGCTGAACCTATATTTTCCATCTGGAGCTTGTCAGACACTGATGGTGGTGTAGTTATAAGTTAAACAGTGTCGGAATGTTTTAACCTGGATGGTATTGCGGGCTTTAGGGAGGTAAGCGGGGATCACTTCAAAATAAAATATTTTTTGCATTTAAAATTTATAATTATTTTACTTGGGTATTGAAATTGTTAAATGATAAAATGTCAACAATGTATATTTTTCAGTGATCATTTTATATTTTATTTTTATCAAACATTAACATAATGTGTACTGTAGTTCGAAACATGAATATAGTGAAAATGTTAAGAATTTTTAAAAAAAATTTATGTTAATTTCAAGTTGTACTAAAATTAAGTAATTTTAATATGCTGTAAGGATTAAAGTTACAACATAATTCATGACATGGGTAAGATATATGGAAAATATTTTGGGATTTCAGAATCAAAACATAAAATACGTATAAGTGTTTGTAACCTTAATGCTCTTAACCCTTTGAAGCCACCACTTATGAGTGGCTTATTACTTTTTTTTAATTGGAAATCATATTCCCAAGGGTAAAGGCTAGGTAAAAATCGCGCTGTTTGAAGGGGTATTGTACAAGTTTTTCTTATTTATTTCTCGTAAAAAAATAAATATGCAGTACTGGGACGACGTTCCGTCTCCACTACACTCCTGGTCACCGGTTGCTAATAGTATGCTTTTCGTTCAGACCAAGTTGATCGCCGGTGATTGACAATATACTTTTCGTATAGACCACGTCCGTCGTTGTTACTGACTGTATACTTTTTTTTCAGGCCTTGCCCCTCACTGTTGACTGGCGATATACAATTTAAAAAATTATATTCTAGTAATATATTTTCAATAATTTCGAGATCCTAAAACAATGTACTTAAATATTAATTTCCACCGAAAAAATTTAATGAATATTATTAAAACACGCTTTACACAAAAATGTCTTTTGTCTGTTCGATGTCGCCAGCATATCGATGAAATCGGATTTCGCGGGCTAAACGGAAAGGACGTCAAAATAGTCTTGGCTCCAGTCGGGAGGGCAGTCGTACCCCTAGCCCCAATTTTTGCGGAAAAAAAAATGATTTCATTTTAGCTGCCTAAAACTCGGGGATGAGATTGTTCCGCTTTTTGGCGAAATTCCGCTTTTTTGTTATTGTGCAGAAATTCCGTTTCCCCCCCTTCGGATTTCCGATTTTTTTCCCCTGCAAAAATTTGCTTTTTCTTCCGAAAATTCCTCTTTTACACAAAGAAAAGGAACCTTCCTATTTTACGTTTCCGAAAGAAAATTCTGGGAAAATATGCTCAACAGTGCGGCTTAACTCTACCGGCTAGGAAACTAGCCGATTCATCTTCTACTGACGAATCAACATTATATCAGCAAGCTGTACAAGGATGAACATTCCAACATTCAGTGCCATTCAAAGTATTAAGTACCACCTTTTTGCAGAAAACAAAACCTCTGTGGCATATTTTGCAAAAAAAGAAAATTGCATGAAGATGTTGAAAAAAAAAATTAGTTCAAAACTTAAGGTCATCTTGTAGGGCGTACCAAGTTGAAGAAATAAAAAAAGGAACAAAAACAAATAAATAAACTACATAAAAAAATGAAACTCCTATCAAAAGAGGCAGCTAAAAAGCTGTGTGCAAATGCAGCAAAAAAGCAGAGAAAAAGACATATAAAATCTAAAAAAAAGACATAAAAAATCTTTTCAAAATAAAAAATAAATGATTTACCTAGGCATTCTAGAGATAGAGATAGTGTAGTCCCGACAACTATGCCAGTAATTAAACAGAGAGATACTAATGAAGACTGTGCAAAAACGTTAGCCTTTATTGAAAATAAACTTGCAGAGGATGCAAACACATCTTTTATTGAAGAAAATTCTGTCAAAGATAGGAGCCCTCCAAAACAAGGGGTGAAGCGTGTTAATGGAGATCTGTTACCAACAAAAGCCACACAAATAAAAAAAAACGAAAGAAAACCACTTCTTTAACAATTAAGGAAATGTTTCAAAGGGTTTCAAATAACAATAATGCTAATTGAATCTGCCATTGTAACTGTACAATTTTTCGACCCCTCTCACTTTATAAGGTGCAAAATCATTGTGCTGTTACATTTGCAAAAATGTATAAAAATAAAAGAAATAAAACAGAATTCAGTATATGATACAGTATTATAATTTATAAAGAACTAATACACTTTACACACTTGCATGAAGCAAAAGAAATTATTTGTCCTTATTTTTATTTATTCTTTGAGCTAACTTTTATCAAAAGGCTATTAAATATAATTCTTCTCAGACTTCTGTTGGGTGAATGTTGCATCTCAGTGATGTACATGTGGTAAATATGTTTTAATGTCTAATTTTGTATTTGAAGATGCCCCTTTTGATGTGTTAAACTTGTTTGTTAACTTTTAATATGAATGATTTAATAATAAGTTAATATTCTTTTTCTTATTTATACGTACTGAATTATAAATAATTAAGTTATTAATTATTATAGTGTAATATTTTCATCATGTTGCATGTTCTGATGATTTTTTACTTTCGCGTCTAAATGTTGGTGCAAATTTTTTGCTCGCGTATGATTTCAGTCTTTTTGCTTTTTTGCCAATCTCATCCCTGAAAACTAGGAATTATAAAAAACCAATTGTGTCCGGAAAAGCTAGCTAATTTTGTAGCTAAAATTTTAAATTTTGTTGTTTATCCCTTATACTCTGGGTTACTTTTAGATGACTATAATTATTTTGCTCCCAATCATCGCCACTGGCTCGTCCATTACGGCTGCAGAACTCCCTGAAATTATTTTTTAAACTTGTATGAACTGAGAGTTCAATGATCAACGAAAAAAAATGAAAATAAAATAAAAACGAGAAAAGAAGACCGAAAATGAATCAACAAGTAAGAGAGACTCGGATCGGAGCTGTAAAGTGACTAGCCCTTGAAAGCATCAAAATTCGCCCACTGCGCAAGACCGAGCGATAAAATGGGGAAAGAGAAAGCAATCTATCCTTTCTGCCCTTGAATTTAAAGATGCCAAAGCTGCATTTCACCCAGCTCTGTTTGGCGCACGGCCAACCGAAAGAGAAAGGTGCTCTTTTTTTCTTCTTATTTCCTCGCTTCCACCCAAAGTTCGCTCCCTCGGTATGTTTCTCTTCGCTTGCTCTCAATGGTTGTTTATGGGTTTCGGTTCCGATTCATGTTGCCTCGACAGACGTTCGTCTGGTTTATTGAATATTCGATTTCTTTTATTAGAAGTCATTCTTCGAAAATAGCTACGTAGTCAATTTTTTAAAATATTATTCAGCCGAAAATTTTTAAAAGAAGAGTTTGTATAGCGTACTCAGGGAATCATCGAACACTCTCAGCTATTGATCTAGGATAAATGTTTATTTACATAAAATTCAAAGATGTTTACAGATCCAAGGTATAGTTTCATTAAATTTAGGAATTAGTTTCAGAATATCTCATGGCTGGTTTTTTTAATATGTTTCAAACGCAGCAAACTTCATATCTATCTACTTGGCACTTGCAGATAAAAAAAGTTTTGTAAAATTATATTTTCTTGATAAGTATCTTCTTTTTTTTTTTTTTGGAGCACTTCTCGTTTCTGAGATGACGAGCCGCCACTGCTCAGTATATTACCAAATTCTTAATAGTCTAATATTATTATAATTTTTTCTTAAATATTGAGTACTGAATCTTCGAATATTAATCGTCAAATTGCAATTTTAATTAAGTATTTAATTTATGACCCCAGATGGGTACTCAGGATATTCAATTTTCAATAAATTCAATATTGCTGTTCGAAGATTCAAGTTTAAAAAATATTGATTTGTGGACATCTCTCATCATTTTTTTCTCTCTTAGAGAACAAGAGGAATTCTGCTGGCTGCGATGCCTACAACTTTCTAAGTCTTAATGGTATTCAACTGGAATTTTTATATGAGCTGTCTTGGATGTCTGGCTTCGAAGTTACGAAAGAAAATTTACGATATGTTTCGCGCATGCGCAATTAAAAAGTTTTTATTACAAATACTCACATTTCCTCACATATTATAGGTTATTACTTCAAAATTTAATACAATGTTTCTTCAGTATATTGTCAAGTATTCTATAAGTTTCGCAAAATTTGGCGTAAAACTCTGCATGTCATAACAAAAAACATGCGAAAAATTTGGGATGTTTTAAAGAAACCATTATATCTTCCCGAATATTCATGATATTTTTATAAAAATGCATGCAAGTAATACGCATAAGAAGCAAAACGATTGATGAAAGTTTCAAAACATTATCAGCTTCCTGTGAAACGGGGTGAGCCCAAATCAATTTCATCTTCATCAATTTGTGGACGGTCCCTAACCGTCCTCGTGACTTAATCTTCACTGTAAAATGTGAGTTCCCACGATTCTTTAGAACTGATTGTGAACCATTGTATTCAAATTAACTCTAAATGTTTCGCATTTTACCAATCTTGCAATACTTTTGGCCAGTAGTGTAGATAAAAAAACTTTCAATTACCAACCTCTGAAGGTTATGCTAAAGGAAGAGCACGAAGAGTGGATGTCATTTAAGAGGACATTTCAGTAGCTGCCACACTGAAAGAGTTGTTTGTGAGCAAGACCATGCAATAAACGTTGATGATTCCGACGGGGATGAATGTGTTGAAGAAAATCTTCCAACGAACGCCGAAATGAGGCCAGCATTTGATATTTTGAAACGCGGCGTGTAGCATCGTTCAACAAATTTTAAAAAACAATATTAGTACCAACAATACAATTACTATTAACAATACTATTACTAATATTAGGTGAACTATTAAGGAGTAATTGTCGACAAGTAACAATTAATGAATTTTCTTAATTGCTATTTTTGAAATAAACTATAATAGCCTTGAGGTAAGTGTTTTTTCCTTTTCCCTTGATGCGATAAAAATATCGTTGATTTTATCCAATTCGGTTATTGTTATGAATCGGTTAATGTTATCAAAATTTTTAAGTCCCGAAGTGATCACATTAAGCGACAGCTACTGTACCCTCAATATAAATCATTATAAAAAATTAATAATATGAGAATGATCACACAGATTTTATGTAGTATTTTCTGTGCTGCTCAATCCATTCTTTGCAGTATGCATCACTTTCTCTCGGTGTAAATGGCATATTAATAAATTCATCCTCAAAAACAGTAGGGAAATGAAACGATAAATCTAGAAATGTATTGTTTACGTGTTCTTGAAAGAATAGGTTAATGGGTAGCAAAGGAGGGCATAAATCTCCTTTATTTAGAGTAGCAACAAACTCAGTGATGCCCAAGAAAGTGTTTTCCATTTGGCACCCTGGCACGTATTTTCGATGATAAATGGGTTATATTCGTTCCCATGCGCACCAAGATTTTCATTCATTTCCAGAAGTGGATTTGGAGCCAAAATATCGTTCTGATAATTGCCAATATTTAGTTCAATCTTTTCATTAGATCCTGTTGTTATAGACTGAATAAATTTTTTCAGTCCAGGCGCTGACATCCTTTTTAGCCATCAAAGTGAAATCATGAGTATCAACATTGTGCCCTTGGTTTTCTTTCGGGCAGAGTCCTTTTCAATATTTTTCAGTAGTAAAAGATAAGGAATCATGCAAATCATATAGCAAAACCTACCCAAAACAAGGAATTGGAAAAAAGCCCACGACGAAAGTAACATAACAAACACAGTAATCCTTTTAGCGGTAAATCATTTCGATAACAGTAATCGTTTTAAATCAAATATTTCCAATGCGTTCAATTCTCACGAAAACGTCATTCAAAATAGCTTTCTACGAGATAGTTAAACAAATATTTTTTAGCAAAAATATTACTTAAGACACTAGCTGTTGTTAATAATAGGATCAGAACTCGTTCTTGCACCATTGTTCCGGAAACAGTAAAAATGTTTTAAATGGGTAACAATGTTAATTATATAACAATAAAAGTGTGAACAAGAAAAACAATGTTATCAAGCAGCAATAATATTTGGAAATAACTAAATACAAATTTCTTGTTCGGAACAATATACATGGTGTACATTCTTAACAAGGCCCAATAGCTAATTTCTAAACCGTAAGATAAAGGCATATACTCCCAACTGGAAAAATGCTTAAAATGACGTAAAGAATAATATTTTACATATTTTGATAATGTAATTTTGAAAAAATTACGAAGTCTAAAATTTTATACAGTCCTCACGGTCCTTTTAATCATATTTTGTAAAATATTCTTGACACACTAAAATTTTAAACAAAAAAAAGTTCCACTCTTCTGCGCCTAAAACTGACCAAGTTATGGAGCTTTGAATTTCATAATTTTAAACCGTAGTCATAATTTTAGTCGTAGAAGAATGGAACTTTTTGTTTGAAATGTTTGTGCGTCAAAAATATTTCACTAAATATATCTAATAGGACTGGAGGACTGTATAAAAATTTAGACATCGTAATCGTTTCAGCAATATATTTATATACTCGAAAAGCGCAAAATATAATTCCTTACGTCATATAAAGCATTTTTCCTGCTGGAAGTACATGCATATCTCTAACGGTCTAGAAATTATACAAGTTTAGAGCGGGCATCCGGTAACTTTTTGTAAAATTTCTAGAAATATAGTTTATTTCGTGGTTTTGAATTGACTAATGTAAGTGTTAAATTTCATTCAAATGAATTCTTTTACTTAGATTAATTTATCTTTATATCTTGTTTCATTTTAATTTTTTCAATCCAAGTTTATCATATCTTCCATTTGCACTTTTTAGCAGTTAGAAATGGAAACAGTACTGAAAATTTTCTTTTAGTTTCCTTGTGATACATTTTATAATCGAAAATAAATGACGAAATAATATCGACAATTAGCGATGTCAGGAATCAGCACCGACGTTATGAGCGTTCCAAAGTTGGCGTAACTGTTTTTATTATAACGCATAGAAAATTGCAACGTAGTCTTTACACAAAATTATTGATCTATATCAAATTTTGGGCGAAATATATTTCCGGAAAATTTGTCAATCTGACCATCCATGTACATGTGGACACGATAACACAAAACCCCAACAAGCAAGATGGATGAAATTTGGGACTTGGTTTTATTATCAGGATTATAGATCAGAATTTTGGACCAAACTGTTGACCCTTTGTCTCTCTGTTCGTGTATATGTGCACGCAGTAACTAAAAATCGCAACAAGTTAAATGGGTGAATTTTATCATATGTGTTTTACATCAAAATTTCACAACTTGATTAAATTTCGAACCTGGTAGATCAAAGATAAGTTGTCTAAAATTCATACTCGATTCTCTTCAATATATTACGAAGCTAAACACAAAACGTGTCATATTGTTTAAGTACACGAGGAAATAAGGTGAGAAAGCACTCGTTTTATCTGTTTTTTTTCTAACTCACGGAGCTCTAAAACGTTGACAGCCAGAATCTGAAAATCAAATTATTTTGGAATTTACATGGATTACAATAATTTGGAACGTATTCTTCATGTAGGAGAACGTGAAGATTATTCTTGTACCATGATATAAAATAAATGCGATGTAAATAAACAAAAGACCAGGTAAATAAATCACAAAATGTTTCGTGAATATTCAGAAAACAGAGGAGTTTTCACCTGAACTAATGGTAAAAAAAAGGAGCACCAGCTTTCGAAAACCTGGTAAGGGACAGCTGATTTACGATGATAACATTTTATTTTTGCCTGCGAAATCAGAAGAAACTCTTTTCCACTCTGACATTCGCTGTTGAAATTTTAATATTTCCATTTTGTTTCGTGATTGCGTCATCAGGCGAAACAAGCGATTCGTGCGAAAAACATCTGCCGTTGCCATTCCGCGCCATAAATATTTAAGCGTTCATTAGAGGCTGCGACCGGAAACGAGGAACTCTACTAATGATGAATTCACACTTGGAGGCACTGGATGTTCAAGACGTTTGCAGGGCCCAGTCGTGATTTGTTATGCTGTATTAAGGGCGCTTAGCTATTTGCCCTAAGCGAGGCGGAATTCTTTTGTCGGTAATAATGTGGTTCATTAGAATAGAGGCTTAATTTAAATAGCAATATGGTGCATAAAGATTAAGGTTAGTTCTGAGAGATTCGCATTTAATGATCGCAGTGGAAATAAGATTATTCATGCCAGGACAGTTTTAGATCTCCTTGGAAGATTTTTCCAATTTCATAAAGATACACAAGGCGCTCATTTCTATTTTAGTTAATACCATTTCTGATTTACATACATGCAAGAATTATTTGACGAAACAACATGTGATAGGTTAGTGCCGAAGAAAAGAGAAATCTGAAAAATCAGTCTTTCTTTTAATTTTGAAATCTTGAAACTTTTAAATTTTAGAATTGTTAAGATGGATATTAGTTTAAATAAATATGTATGTCATATTTTAGTTAATACTGCTATTGCTTCTGCTATTCTGAAGCATTCTCAAACTGAAAACTTTTTAGAACTAGTTTTTGAATCATTTCCCCTCTTCTACAATTTACTAATATCGACAGAACTTAAATTGTTGATATGCGGTTATGCAAGAGCAAGATACATATGAAAATATTTGGGAAATAAATAATGACCATAAAATATATGTAGGGGAAAGTCAGGTAAGACGACGAAGAGTGTAATATGATGTATGAGTGTATGGATTTTCCTCGAAAATTATCCTTGCTGAATGTCCCGATTCTGCATCTTCAGAGACTAGCTACCCGTGTCAGATCAAAAGATTCCACCCATTATTAGTGTGATTCACAGTACGCGATATTGTGTTTTTGAGTTGTTCCTTCTCAACTTTTGGTTGCTGCTTGGTAAGGGGTAGCGTTCATGGAGTAAATATTTTTGATTTATATATATGATATTTATAAAGAGCTAATCAAAATGTGTTCATTGATGTATTATTTTAATTTTCTGATAAGCTGATATCCTACAACGTTTTTCTGAAATAAAAAGAAGTCGTGTAAGATGACAAATTTGGTGGAGAGTAAGATGACGAATCCATCCACACTGATTCATGAGCACGTCGTGCTACCTGACTGGCACTTACCTCTCATGCACCTTACTGGCACTCCAGTGAAAAATAAGCATCTAATTAGAAAAGGAGAAAGAGGAAAAAGAAGACAAACGAAAACTCTTACAGTTGAAGAAGGCTGAAGTTTATAAGAATAAACGTAGCAAACCGCTAAAAATTTGACAAAAAAGAAGAAAGTAGCTAAACCACACCTCAACTTCTAATGATCTGAATCTGAAGACTCAACTCATTCATTTGAATTTCCTTACGTTGAGACTGATGACAGGATGATGGACCCAGAGGACCCCGATAATGAAGAATGCATCATTTGAAGTGAGCAAGGAAAAACGGAATTGGGATTCCAATGTTGTAATGGGCAAGCTCTGGCCCCATTCCACCTGTGCTGGCTAGGACAAAATCCAAGCCCATGGCGATGCGATTTTCGTAATTGATTTCCTTTCTTAAGGTTTGAATCTAAAATTTCGATTGATAATATTTCATCTGTTTTATGCTGTTACTTCAGTCCGATTATGTTTGCTGTTATGTGCAATTTGTTTTGATCAAGATGTGATCTAAACAGTTTTAACAGGGTTCGTACGCTCCTTGAAAACTCCTCGAAAACTATTTTCATTTTCAAGCACTATGGAAACTCCTTGAATTTGGGTTTTATTCCTTATAAACCCCTTGATTTTCAATTTTAAGCATTTCTTTTACTAAATCTGTACTACGTTCCACTGATAAAAGGATTCTAAATTGCCGCCGTATCAATTACCCAGTATTTTGTGCGTTGCGCTTTCCACGATTTGATGTTCATCTCCTAGCAGTATCCAAAATTTAATAACTGGTTTTAAGAGCCAATCAGTAATAACCAAAACTATAGAATGGTGCAAATGGAGAATGTTATTTCTCTTGGATTATTTCGAAAAATTAACCGTATTTCTTTAAATTGTAACGCATGATTTGTTGTAAAGGACACATATTGTGATGGTGAAGTTGAAGGAAAATAGATACTATTAATCTATCTCAGCTAAATTAGTTTTAATAATCAAGAAATGTTGTTAATTTCATTTTTTTCATATACTATTTTATAAGCAATGAAAATGCCAAAAAACAGTTTCTAATATCTAAATCCATGTCTCTCTTTGCACCTCTATATTTTGAATACTGGAACACTGTGCATTACATAAGGTGCACAGTGAGGCATGCAAATTATTTAAGAATTTAAATTCGAAAAAAAAATTAATGGAAATAGTTTTTTATTTGAAACATGGCATGGGTATGTAATGAACTATTTGAGCTTTTGAGGTGATTGTATAATTTTATAAAAAAATTGTGTGTCTAAGCGGCAACACTCTACTTTCATATAAATAGATTTAACATGGCATTCTTGGATAAATCAGCTTAGTAAAAACCTATAAAAGAAATAAATATAACCACATTTATTTGAGTTATTAGCAGTGCTTGAAATACTCTAATATAATTTTTGTGTACTTTAAAAAGCAAACCCTTTTTCATGCGTAAATATTGACTCATTGAAAATTTTGAAAATACTCTTTGAAAATTCCTTAAATACTCCTTAATTTTTAATTTAAAATATCAGTAAGCCCTAATACCCTAATTAATTGCTAAATAAATGCTATAATTAATACCCTAATTAATTGCTAAATAAATGCTATAATTATTGTATCAATTATAGCATTTATTTAGCAATTAATTAACATAAATTATTGCAACGTATGTCATGCAATTTTATCTTTCCAAAGTAGTTTGTTTAATCTGAAGGATTTTCTTCTGGGTATCTGTAATATGTGCTGAATCGTAATATTATGCAAGCTGGTAAATATAAATAATCGGAAAGGTTTTTTTTAATAAGTGGCAAGCTGAAAAATTTAACTATTAATGTGTTTACAAATTTAAGAAAGTTCTATTTTTGTGTCTTCTGTCATATGCAAATTTACTTTTCATGTATTAAGGTAATGACACTCTTTTTTCGAAGGAGCAGACGTAAAAAGGAACAATTAACCAGCTGAAACGATATTCGACATATTTAAGTATGTGACTTAAACATGCACACAGTAAATAAATAAGTGCTAATTAAAATTAAATTAATAGCAACCAGCTAATGTTTGGGTAGGAATAATAATGCAATGAAAGAGATAGGATTACACTAGACTACTTTCAGATTAAAAGCGAATTATTATTCAATGCCGAGCTGACTTTAAAGTTTAGAATATGATGTCCTGATAAAACTACCCTCAATTTACATTTAGTAAGGTGGATTATGAGATTCTAGAATAGCTTCAGGTGAAATTGCATCGTATTGCATTCATCACAGAAATGTGCCTTAAACTTGAAAGTAATTGAAATGCAGAAATTCAGAGAATCTGTTTTCGCAATCTGGCTATTTAATCTTTGTGTGATAGCTCAAAAGTAAATACAAGAACCATAAAAGGAAAGATAACTCAAAAGGTATTAGAATTTCATACATATATTGCAGAATTTTCGAACGATACTGAGTATTTTTTTAAGTAGCGTCAATAATGAAATAAAAATAGCATCCTAAATTATAATTCCCTATTGTTGCGTCACATGCGACTCAAGAAACTTGATCTTAACTATTTCAAATGTGGGTTTATACTGACAGATCTGGATTGATCATAAGGTCGAATTCCAAAACAGCATTCCCTTTTAGAGCAATTCTTTCACAGCGATAAAAATTTCACTTCATTCAGATTTATAATCAATTCAGTCTTCTGGATTGTATTAAACTGCTTTTTGGGGTATATCGTTTTCGAAAATTCTGTTAGCGAAAATTTTCACCTAAATGTCGGCTAATATAAAAGATAGTCAAATTAAGAGATCATTTCATTCCTGGAAATTCTAATGAAGGGAATGCAGAGGGATTAGATACTGTAACAGTCGGTTCGAAATATTACCATCTCCTCTTTGTGTCGACGTTGAATGTTTTGCTTTACTTTCTTAATATTAAAATTTTTTTCTCTAAAACACATGTTTATACACTATCTTTAGATGCAACCTATCGTCGATAAAAGTGCTGAACATGGGCAAATGCATAGGTTTAATAATCCAGCCCAGGTACTACGTACATAGTTTCGACTCCTCAAGAACTCTTTAAAATGCTGGCAATGACTATCACAATCGTTTTATATAAACGAAATATATATTCACTGGAAATTAACTTCCTAAAACTAATTTTACTGTTCGTATAAACTAACAGTATGTTGAGTTCCAACAAGCTACACTTTTGACTTCACCTTAGGTAAGAAATTTCAATCCTTTGCATATTTGATCAAAATGTTTTTCATATGAAACTTCCCAACTCTAATCATATCTTCGAAAGTCATTATTTTCTTTTTCTTAGATAATAGTTTCCTTTATTATTTTTTAATAGAATGTTTCAGCTAATTAAATAAAAAACGTTGTTTCCTTACAATATGAAATTCACTATTTGCATGCTTTACCAAGAGCCTGAAAATATCGTTTTCCCGAAATCCTGGTATGCTCAGAAATTTCTGCGATCCCTGTCATTTATTGTTATTCTATTTTTAAACAGAAAATCTTCTTTTACTGAGCTTTCACAGAAATTTTTTAAAGTAAAATTACTTTATTAACTTTTTTTCCTTTTCATGTTCTTCTGAAATATTTCCATTGATAACATAGTATAATATTACATAAAGATGGTTCACAAATAATACCATCTAAACGCGTGTGGCAGATACGTGTTATTTGAATTTTCAAACATCTTATCCGGGGGATAAGAGAACATTCTGAAATAAGATTTAAAGGCGAAACATGATGATATATTGCAAAAATTTGAAATGTTAAAAAAGAGCTTATCGCAGTTTGCTTAGCTTCCATTTTTATTGATCTTTCTTGAAGTGTCTTTTCACTCTCTTTTTTATCAAAGAATAATTTTTCCGTCAAATGTCTTCGCAGCGAAATATTTAGTAATGGCGTCTCTTTTCTTATACTAGTGAATTCTACTTAAAATTGATTTAATAACGGATAATGCACAAATGCAGTTTATCAAATTTCTTAACATTTTTTATCTAGAAATTTTAGGTAAATATGCATATTTTGAAACAAGTGATTGAAGTTCTAACAGACAAGGAAAATGTCCCGAATTGAAATATTTGAAGTATCGTAAACTATTTCTTGCATGAAAGTAATTGAAATATTTGAAGTGCTATTTCTTGCATGAAACCGGAAAAATTAAATGTGCGTTTTTCCGTATAAATTGATCCACATTTACGAGTTGCCAAGTATAGTATATTAATTTTTCACAGTGATTAAGTGAAGATAGAAAGAAAACGAAAAGTTAAAAGAATGTAAAAGAAATAATGACAATTTTCTTTCTACTATCCTCTAAAACAATCAGTATCATTGTATTTTATGGCACGTTGCGGATAGATTGACAGGGTTTATCATAGTAAAAATTCATTTAAAGTTATTTGTTGCATTATAAAACAATGTATTGAGACCCAATGCTATTATTTCAAATGCAGTATGTCGTAGTTAAAAGTTTTCCTATATAAAGTTGCCCGCAATCGTAACTATTAACCATCTCATTGCCGAATTTTTTTTAAATTGCTATTTAGATGCAACGTTATGAAACAACGTTGCATCTAAATAGTAATTAAAAAAATCGCTGGGTTCAATACCGTTGAACCAAGCGAATTGTTATTTACATGAAAGATTTTATTAGTATAATACAAATGATTCAACGTTTTAAAAGTACCAATTAAACCCATTAGTTTTGGAAAATAAGTTAATAAAATAATTTTCTGCGCAGTATGCAGCAGAAAATAGACTTGCTTCCAACCCGTGGAATAAGCAGTCAGAGGGTTAACCAGTAAATATGAAACTTTAGTACTACTTATAACCAGCGGGAGTGTTCTCCCCTCAACTTTCTCGTATACTTCCCCAAAAAGGTGCCGTTTCCCCTTCCCCCGCGTGGCTAAAAAAATTCGAACCTATTGTTACCCAGAATCCAGTGACTATCAGAAGGTTTTTCATTATAGTGATTGAAAAATAACTAGGCAAAGAATGAAATTCAAAGAGATGAGTAACGATTTTCCTCTCTTACCGGCTAAAGGACAAACTGACGTAATTCGCTACTCTGTATTGAAATTCCTCTCCGTTCTTCCAGTACGCATGCGAGTGGAGATAACTTTTGAAGAGAATCCGTTAATTATACGGACCGATTTAGAATCGAATGATGCCTTCATGATTCTAATTTTGCATTCCCAAAAAGTAATGGTATGAAGTATATTATCTGCATACATTTATAAAACAAAGTAAGACCAAAGAGAATTATCAAAGAAAAAGTTCAGAATATCCCAGTTATGAATCCCTGCCTGCAGGTGACTCTTGACAAAGTCTACAGGCCGGATTCATTCTTTTAATTTTTCCATTTTTTTGCACTCCCCCCCCCCCGGTTTTATGGGGGTCTTAATGTATTAAAGAATTGCTTAGTTGTTCACTGATTTTAAAAATTTGTAGATTATCTGCATCGTATATTCTGGGGTCTTTTTTTTAATGGAATTTATTTCGTGAACTCCAACACCGTACTCCATAATCGGATGACAAGCATCGCAGTTAGAAACTTTAATTTCGGCCCTCAAATCATGCAGATGTCTTGGATGAATAGTCTTTATGCAAGACAGAGTTCCTGCGCAGATTTATGTTGTTTTCATTAATCATTATGTTTCCAAAAGATATTTTACAGAAATAAGGTTCATAACCCCTGATTTCTATAATGTGTAATCTGCCCTGTCCTTAGACCTTAAGCCACACTAATTTTGGAGGGGGCCTTTAAAAAGATTTAGTTTTCTGTGACAATGCAAAAATCTTAGCTGATCTTAAAGACAACATTTCACACCATGCGTTCTACATTGCAAGTATTATTCACTTTGTTCTATTGTTTCAACGTGCCATTTTAAAGGTTTTATAGGATAGCTGAGGCCGCGGTGGCCTAGTGGTAAGGTCTCGACCTCGGGACCGGAGGGTTCCAGGTTCGAAACCCGATTCCACTGATCGTCCTCGTCATCTGATCGCGGTTCAAAATTACGAGGTCCGTCCCTAAATAGCCCTCGTGTTGCTTCAGAACTGGACGTTAATATAACCTAACCTAACCCTATAGGATAGCTGATAATGGTGTGAATTACGTCGAACAAGTTTTTGCCCTAATGCTACAAGGCAATAAATAACGTGGCTACATTTCATTTCATTTCGGATAAGCTTTGAGATCTTTGCTTTCCATTCGGCTGCTTTATCTCCATTTTTATTATAATCAAAACAGAAATTACTTACGTTAAGGAGAAGATTGCCTTAGGTAGTAAAAGCGAAGATGCTGTAACAAACAACTGTTCTTAAATCCAAAATCAAAGAAAAGAAGAAGGTCTTGATTCATTTAAAACTTGACAAAAAAGGAAACAAAAAACGAACAAAAACAGATCCAAAGAAATTTAAGGATCTGAAATTTGCTACAGAAATTTGATAATGAAATTTGTTTTTCTCGCTGCGTCTTCCGCCAAGAGAAGGAAAGTGGAACAATTCCCAATCGCTTCTGAAGTTGTTCTTGAAAACGTGAATATTTTTTATAACGAAAGAGAATATGTTCAATATTTTCAATTTCATTATATGCAGAACAATTAGGAGATGTACTCAGACCAAACCTATAAAGCTATTCATTGGTTGGGAAGGACCCAGTGCGAAAACGTGAAAGTAAAACGTCCGTCCTTCGATTGGGAGGATATCGACGATGACTACGTTTGATGTTTTCCAAGTGAGAACAGGATTTACTGCAATTGTTTTCTTTCCATTTCTTAATATCTTTCCCAAGGATTTCATTTTTGATGTGCTTGATAGATAACATTTTTGATAACTCGGGAGACATTCATTTCACAGCTTCGGAAGTTTGCACTTCTCGAGTTAATCTATCCGCTTGTTCGTTTTCTAGGATACGAGCATGACCTGGGGTCTAAACAAGTTATAGAGATTTAATCTTGTTTTGAGGAAGGTTCAGCTTTTGTTGGATAAATACAATTAATCTAGGGGATTTATTATTAATATTAACAAGAGCTTGTAAAACTGATAAACTATCTGCGAGTAAGATGTAATCATACATATCAACACATAGCTGCGAAATTGCCAGGAGGATAGCTAGACCTTCGCATGTAAAAATGCTATTGAAATTAGAGAATGATCCAGAAATTTGTTGCCTTGTTGTTGTGTTGATAGCTGCTACAGTAGATAATTCCTTGTTTTTAGCTGAATACGTTGCAATTGTAATTTTATTACTCCAAAAAGATGTTTTGGGAGCTTGAAAAAGATTTCGAATAGCCTCATTTGGCAGATTTTTATTTTGAAATGGTAAATCATTTAAATGAAGCATGATTTTAAAAAATATCTTCTTGATAAGGAATATAAGGAATAATAGAAGCATGGAAAATTTTAAGGTTTGGAAAAAGATCCTTGAAAATATATTGAAGAGAAAAAAGTTTCTTTAATCTAGGTGGAACAACTGAAGGTTGGAGAAGATAGGTTGAGGCTTAATTCCCACCAAAAGTTGAATGTTTAATGTGAAATAGTGAAGCTAGAATCTTGAATCTGCGATTTAAAGGAATTTGACTAGCTTTTCGAAAAAAGAAGAGGGATTGGCGTCCATTTTGGTAAACCAGTGGCAAACTGAAGCGCAGAACGGTATATAGTTTGTAAAGAGAGAAGATTTGAATTTGGAGATGCACAGAAAATGGGACTACCATATTCTACTTTACTTCTGACTCTTGCTTTTACAACTTTTAAGACATGGTGATATCTGACTCCCCAAGAATTGCCCTCTATTGCTTTAATGGCATTCAATTGACATAAAGCTTTCTTTTTCAAAAAGTCAAATTGATATTTAAACGAAAGATTTGAAGCAAAATGAATGTGTTGTATTGGATTTTAAACTCAAGAATTTGTTCAAAGTTATTTGAATTCTATCATTTTTTCTTTCGGCTTTGTTTTGATAAATTAGGAATTTTAAAAGTTATTCGTGTTTTTATAAGTAGCAAAAATCTGATGATAAACCATTAATAATAATATTGTAAATTTTTATTTGTTTCAAGAAAGTACGAATGCAACAGGGTTTGTTAAGCGAATTTCTTTTCATCTTTGCAACTTGGCTTTTCTCGTTACGAATCAACGTTTCGAAAAGTTTATTCACCCCAGCGAAAAGAATTTGAACCCCTCCTGGTAGATTTTCTGACCCTGGGAAAAAAATGTTTCTATGTTTACAAAATGCAGTGAAGAAAATTCCTGAATAATCCCCGTTTCCCTGAGAAGGGTCTTGTATACAGTTCTTAAAAGTCCGCTGCTGGGTGTTTTTTGGTCATTAGGGCCCTGGTTCTAGGAAATTCCACCCTTCTTTCGTGACCTATGATTTGAGATCCTAATAAAGATGTCAACGAGGTGTCGCGGTTACATTTTCCCATGCACCTAGAGTGCGTCTGGAAAGGTTGTTTTTGTCATTCATAATTGGCTAAAAATTGGTGATAAGCCTTTGGTTCTGGAAGAACTTGGAAACCCTTGGCCAATCGGGGGTGGCTTATTTTGCTGGCGCTAAAATTCTGTTTTTTTTTAGACAGAGCGTTTTTGGCTTTGAAGAAAAGGGGAGGCTTTGAAGAAAGGAAGAGGGCCCTCTTGGCCCTCGGACCGGATTCAGAAACTTTGCTGCAAAAAGAAGATCGGACCGGGCTGGAGATGCGGGATTCGGTGGGGCAAAGCCGTGGCGTCTGATAACCTGTGCTGCGACACTCTTTTAGGCGAAGGATGTGGGAAAGCTAAGAAAGGCATAAAGAGCGCGAATTATCGTCATTGGTGTCCTGAGACCATTGAATCTGCTGGCTCTCTGAGCAGCCAAAATTAGATGGAAAATGGTGAAACTCAGTCCTTGCTGGACCCTCTTTCTGACTGTCTGGAGACAAATCAACGAATCGCGAGTCTTGAGCATAGACCGCCTGTGAACCAAGGTGCCCAGCTACCTGAACGATGATGATTGGGATCCTGTTTCCCCTCCTACACCTCCAGTTAAGTTTTTCTCTGCATGTTAAATTTTGTTATTTATTATTTTATGCTATAATGCATAGCATAGAAATTTTTAGTTTGAAGAACATTGGAAAATCGAACAAAATTATTTTGGGTAGTCCATGTTAAAATTGCACGAGGTGTTGGGATTAAGCAATTGATCGAATAATTATCCTATAAATTGTAAATCATGATTAATGATAATGATACAGTTTCTGCTATGTATAATTTTAAATTAATTAGTTACATGTGTAAAAAAAATGCAAGTAATATATGATAATAAGTTAAATGGGATTCAAAGATGTGTTAAATATATATATACTTACATATGTATAGATAATAATACCTGAAAGGTTCTATTCCATATAGATTTAATTTTTACATGTGGCATTGACTTGGTGGAATATTTAAATTAATTGATTATTCTAGCAGTTTAGTTGAAGATTAAATGATGTGCAATAATTTTCTATACCTTTTTAATTCTTTGTTGACATAAGTGTTAAAAGAGCAGATCATATTTGATAATGCGAATCTTAAGTAGTTGAAATATGTGTGACAATTAGCTTCATGAAGAATAATGTGTATAAAACCTACTTATAAATTATTACCTTATAATGAGATAATTAAGTTATGAAATTAACATTTATGTATTGGTATATATATTAAATTACATATGAATGTCTGTTTACTAATTGTAACATCATGTGTATGTTCTAAGATATTTGATATGAAAAAGGATAATGATAGGTGTAAAATCTATAAATGAGTGTTATGTGAAGTTGTTAAGATAATTGTGTGTCAGTTTATGAATCACTATGATTTTTTTGTAATTGAGTGTGTTTTAGTTGGGAAAACAAAGTTTATACATACAGATATGTTCGTTAATTAGTGAAAAGACAATTAGTATAATATTAGGAGACAAAATATAAGAATAAGTTTGGTAAAGATTATAATTAATTATTAAACTGTTAATGGCCACTATTTAAAATTTATCTAATATAAGCTTAATTTCAATTAAACAAACTTAATGTTGAAGATGCAGTAAAAAAAAAAAACATAAGTTCTTTATGAATTGTTTTGATATTAAATGTGGTGATTATTTTAAGGATAAAAATAAAAAAAAAAATCAATATGATTTTAAATGTGATTGAGGTGTCCTTTATAAACACTGGTTCGACCCTAAATGTATTATTATGTTTGTTGTGTTTGATTATAATTTTCTATTATGTTCTTTATTTTATGGGTTTTCTATCATTGTTCATGTGAAGTAGTAATTCTGGTTCTCAATCAATAAGATCAGTCTAAATGTATTGTGTTACAAAATGGTAGAACTATTTTTCATATTAATAAATGTCATTAGTTTAAAGTAAATTCGTCTCTGATTTATTTGCCACCCCTATGACACTGATGGAAGTAACAATTTGGTGTAACCTGGGCTAATATTTAAAACATAACATATTTAATTATATGTATAAAAAATACACAACGCAATGATTCCTTTCATATGGTTTTATTTGGAAACGAATATGAATATTGTTTCAGGGGTAAATTATAAACTTAAATTAAATCAGGCTTCATCTTTGCTAAATCTCAGTGTCTGAATGTCAAGATGATTGATTTGAGTGTTAGGTTCACTCATCATATGATATGACAGTTAAGTATTAATATTTGAGTATAGTAGAAAATTAAATGATAGATTGTGACTAGAGATGAATTGGTTATTTATATGATCAAGTGCTATTAAACTTGCTTCTCACATGTAAATATGATTTAAGATCTAAGATGCTATGAATCTAAAAGTAAGTGAGTTGAGTAAAAGGAGTATTGTTTTTTTTGAGATAACTAGATACTGAGAGTAAAAAGGTATAATTAGTAGTTAATTTAAAAGTTTATAATTTTGTATTAATTTAAAGGTTTAGAAATGTGTGCATTAAATAAAAAGTTAATAAATTGCACTTCTAATATTAATATATATATATAAAGATTAATAATAAATCATTAAATAACTTCACGACAAATGCCAAGAATATTAACCATATTACTCCAAGGGATAGGATAGTCACCAATATGGAAATGTCTATCAATTGACTTTTTATTTGAAAAATTGATAGCTGCGCATTTTTCCGATTTTATTCTAAGATGCCATGTTTTGCACCAATTATCAATTTTATATAAGGATTTCTAGATGTCATCAATTACCCTATCCAACTTGCAGTTGGAGCCAAGTAAAAATATGTCATCTGCATACACGTAACAAGAAACTCCAGACGGTATTATTTCAAAAATATCATACGTATAAACAGTATAAAGAAAATCAATTAGAACGCTTGAATTGAAAAACCTCAGGGGAGGGGCTGAGGAATTCCTCGGGAAAGGTTTTTTTTCGTGAGAAGTAACGTTTGCCTAAGAAACGAAGAAATTTATATCATTGATAAAAATACAAATCCATCTCACAAGGTTGCCTCGGAATCCAAGGTGTAAAATCTTTGAGATGAGACGATCCCTCCACACTGAATCATAGCAGCTGTAATATCAAGCTTTACCATTAAGATAAATTTTCTATCAAGTTTTGCATTAATGATGTTGTGGTGTCTAGATTGTAAATAGTTGCAATCTTTCTGAGGAATAAACCCAGCATGATTTGGGTGAAATCTTGATTGAGAAAACTTGATAGCTTGATTGAGAAACAAGCGTTCAAATATTTTGAAAATCACAAATGTTAGCGAGATTGGACGGAAAGAAGAGATTTCTTTACTTGATTTGTTAGGTTTTGGAATAGAAATAATTTTGGCAATTTTCTATCCATCAAGAATATCTTGATTTAGCCATATGTCCTTAAAAATTGACATTAAATTTTAAATAAAAACCATAGGCATGGATTTCAGAAGTTTTGCCCTGATGCCATCAAGTCCAGGAGAAGATATTGCCTGTTCGAGATATTGAATTAATCAATTCTTTAAGTGTAAAGGAAACATTATAGTTTTAGGTTTTCTCTGTAGAAAAGTCAAAGGGAATAAACTGATTTACAACCGTCGTTTGATAATAATCTGCAAAAAGATTAGCGTGGATGACAGGATATGTAGTAAGGTTATTATTTAAAATGAGAATGTTATAAGAATTATCTGAAGTCAATGCTGTATTAGAAATGTTTTTAATTATTTTATAAATTTTCCCAGTGTTCCCTGTGTATTCACAGGTTTAATCCCAGTAGTTATTTTGTCGATTTTTAACCAACCTTCGTAGTTTTGACGACCATCTTCTGTACTGAATCCAGTAATATTTTGAAATATTTGCCCTAGCAAGACGTAAATAACGCCTTTTTGACCTAAAAACATTTTACATTTGTTATTTTACCAGAGAGTTGAATCTTTGGTTTTACAGGATTGTACGACAGAATTATTTCCGATCAAATCAGAATGAAATTTTCTAAAGTTAGAGTAAGACTTGAAAACTTGTGGGTCAAGATGACCGTGCAGTGACAACATTCGCCCACTGAATTGATTTCCTGCACTTTAGTATTTTTTCTATATCTTTAATAATGACATTGATGGGAAAATGTTCACTATCAAAAGGATCCGAGTGGACTTGAAGTGACACCATGGGAAAAAAATCAGGAGATGATATGCTGAGATCTAGTAGACTATTAGTCGTTGTTGTAAAATGAGTTGGGGTTTTGGTATTAATTAGAATCATATCATTGTTCGTGATTCAATCTAAAACCAAATTTGCCAATGCAGAAGTCGTGTTCGATCCCAGCGCTGGATGCTTGATATTGAAGTCTCCAAGGATTAATAAAGGTACATTTAATAAGGAAGAAAAGTTGGTAAGCCATTCCTCCGGAAAAATGCCTCTTGGGGAATAAATGTTAACTATGGTTAATGAAATTTTTTGAAGAAATATCTTTACTGTCAGCAATTCGATATCTGTCGGCGGCAAAATGTTCGAATCAACAATTTGACATGGGATTTTGGAATCAATTGCAATAAGGACCCCGCCACCTTAAAACCAAGACTGGTAGGCCAATCTTTGCTAAAAACTTTTTATTAGGAATATGGAATGAATAAGAAAATTTCAAGAAAGTTTCTTGATGAACAAGAATGTCTTTATGGAAGAAGAATTTTTTTAACCAGAGCATTTTAAATTTAATGTCACGAGCATCCATTGGCCGATGGAAACGTAAAAAATCAGGAAAAAAAAGCACAAACAAAAAAAACATAAACAAAAGAAAACGCCCGGGAAAACCCACTTGAGAAATCCATTTCTTCAGATTTTTTGTCCGTAAAATTGGTAGCTGAAAATTTTTTATCTTTAAAAGCAAATATTTCTCTAAAAATTCTGGTATTAACCTCTTGACGAGCGTCAGAAGTTTTGGACTCCTTAGATTTTTTCCTTTCCTTCGTGTTGATGGTATCTTCATTAATTAAAACAAACTGAGAATTGTTCTGAAAAGCCATCGAAAATGTCGGAAGAATACTTTTAGTAAAGTTCTCGAACATAGAGTTAAATCTTAGTTTGATCCGAAATTGCTGTTTGAATCAACTTTTGTGTATCATTGATATGTTCCTTTAACTCCTTGACCTACAATTTTATTTACCCTGCTAAATAGATGACACCACCCATTTGGGATATTTTTTTATTATTTTAATCTATTTAAGATGATACAGGATACTTGAGACATTTAAGTGTATCCAGGTGGGTTTTGTATTCAAAATTAATTGTTACTTTGACTTTATTACCAATTTAAATATCAAAAATTCTGTAATTCGATGCACGTGTCAGACTCGTTATTGTAAGCGAAGAGGTTCACATATTGGACAGTTCTTCTTTCGATACAAGTTTTTCAATTGGTTGCTCAATTTGCTTCTTACAAACTTCCGCAAAGCTAGGCTCCGAATTGGATGATCGAAAAAGACGCCGAGCTTCAATAAATGTCAGATGATTTAAACATTTGAATTTTCGAAATTTCTTCTCGCTTAATCTCTTAGGGCAGTTAGTATCTGTCGTTTTATGCTCACGTGAGCAATTAATGCATTTAACCTTCCAGCGGGCACGCCTGCACAAGTTTTACGACATATCATGCATTGCATTACATAAATATATCGTTGTTTTACAAAAATACAGCTTTTATTTATGGTAATGTATTTATTAGCTTAATAGTAAGCAAGGATTTTATAAATAAAAATTGCACTAAATTTATAAAAACGATATAAATATGTAATGCGATGCACAATACAAGTATCTCTTGAAAACGCGCGCCCGCTGGAAGGTCAAATGCAGGCTTATTACAGGAGTGAATCTTGTAATGAATATCTTTCGCTGCATTTCTCACATGCTGCGTCCATTCCACATTTCTGTCTTGAATGCGAAAAAGAGAAACATTTTAAGCATTGCCTTGGGTTATCAATAAACAAATTCACTCTTTGTCTTGTTAGCCATACCTTAATATATTCCGGAACGATGATACTAAAAATTGTGACTAACACAGAATCAGAAGAATTATTTATATATTTTCTAGATCCAAAATGTCGTAATTCATAAATTTTAATGTTGTTCTCTTCTTCCAATTCTTCTTTAAGATCGAGTAGGTCAGTATTTTATTCAATATTATGCAGCAAAAATCTCGAAGTAATGTGCTCGACTTGTATTTTAGATCTGATAGGAATACCCATAATGGCTTGAATGTAGCATAATTCCTTTGCCATATGGTGTTCCTGAGTTTTAAGAAGTAATTTTCCCTGTCTTGAAATGAACATCTCTTCAATATATTTGGTAGTAGTAACTTTCTGACGAATATTTTCTTTCAGGGATTTAGGGTACTGTTTGGGGAGGCTACCACTTTGAGCTTCCAAAATAAAAGTGAATTTATTTGCTCCCACTTCTGACGTCTTTTCTATATTAGATAAGTTATCAATATGGCTGAGAAAAATCGTCTTGGAATCGGCCATACTTCTGTCATTGAAGGAATTTTCTTCCACCGGAAGATTCTTAGAGGACATTTTTGATGAAAAAAATACAAAAGCAGTGTATAAAAAAATTTCCAACTTGGGAGAAAGGAAAGTAAGATCAAACACGGCTTACCTGTAGAGCTTCAGTCCAAAAAAAAAAAAGAGAGAGAGAAAAAGAACAAATGAAAGAGGTTAAGCCTACTTTACCTGAACACTCGAAACTACGGCACACAATAAAGTTCCATAATGAACGAAAAAGAACAAACTATAATTCAGTTTTAAAAACACTCCATTACATAAAAAAAATACCAAAAAGTTCTTTAACAGCATTTTTTCTTAAACGGAAAAACAAAACTAATTCGCGACAAAAAACTGACAAACGTCTGCCATTTACGCAGACGATTTTCTCCTGACGTGACTACATGTACAGTGGCTCACATTTGTTTTTGGACACTTGTGTTTTTGAAACTTACTTATAAAAAACATCTTCTAAATATTAAAGGATTTACTTCAAAATCTTTTCATATAAACTTTCTTTTGTCTATAATAAAACCTATATATTGTAATGAAAATGAATTCAATACCTTTTTCCGAAAAAATGAATTTACCGAGAAAGTGTTAAAAACAACCTCACATAAGTAATTGGACACTTGAAAGTTTTACTAACTGTTTGACAGACGATATTTTTTTATTTATTTTTATTATAAATGGAAATATAAGTCAAATATTATTGTCTGCACTTTGAAATTATTACTACTTCATGCAAATTTGTTTACATTTGAAGTGAACATGCCCGGCAGCCACAAAGTTACGACAAATTCTATTAGGAATTTAATCATAGAACATTTTAAAGATGGTAAAAGCATCAGAACTATCGGAAAACTTGTTAAAGTAAGTCATTCAACTGTGTTTGCTATTATGAAACGATGGAAACTACGTGGGACTGTTGCAAATACATTGAAATCAGGAGCTCCTCACAAGCTAACTCCCAGGAATCGAAGTTTTATAATGCATAAAATCAAGAAAAATCCAAGACTTAGTGCAGTGAAACTTACAACAGAATTATTATTTGCAATAAAAGTAAACCCTGAAACTGTTAGACGAGTTATCAGATCATATGGGTACAACAGTGAAGTTGCCAGAAGAAAATTTTTCGTTAATGAAAGAACAAGAAAGTTACATCTGGATTTTGCAAAATCCATGGTAGACAAAGATATATCGTTTTCGGAAAGCGTCATATTTGTGGATGAATCAAAATTTAACATATTTGGGTCTGATGGGCGAATAACTGTGTGGAGAAAGCCCAATGAAGATCTCAATCCGAAAAATATATTGCTAGCTGTCAAACATGGAGGTGAAGACCTAATGGTTTGGGAATGTTTTGATGCTTCTGGTATGCGAAATTTAGTTTTCATTGAAAATAATATGGACCAATATAAGTATATAAATATCCTGAAAGAAAACTTGAAAATATCTGCCCAAAAACTTGGAATTCAAAGCACATTCAAGCTGCATCAAGATAATGATCCCAAACATACAGGCCTAAATGTTCGATTATGGCTGATGTACAACTGTCACAAATTATCATGACTCCACCATATTCTCCAGATTTAAATACAATTGAAAATGTGTGGCATGAACTGGAGAAAAGAACAAGATAACATGATATTTTTTCTAAAGAACAACTTAAAGCAGTATTAACAGAGGAATGGAATAAAATTGAACATTATTACAGAAAAAAAAACTAGTTGAATCATGCCTAAACGCATTAAAACTGTAATTTCATCTAAAGGATACCCAACAAAGTATTAAAATGTTTGATTATTTGCATAGTTTTGCTTACTTTTGTTGCATGTTCAAAGTGTCCAATTACTTATGTGAGATTGTTTTTAACATTTTCTCTGTAAATTAATTTTTTCGAAAAACGGTATTGAATTCATTTTCATTACAATATGTAGGTCTTATTATAGACAAAAGAAAGTTTATATGAAAAAATTTTGAAGTAAATCCTTTAATATTTAGATGATGTTTTTTATAAGTAAGTATTAAAAACACGAGTGTCCAAAAACAAATATGAGATACTGTATGTTTTATGAATAAAATATAAACATTCTGTAATCACACAAAATATAAACACTGCCTTTCCTATTACTTTTTTAAGGGTTAATCAAAGTTTCATAACTTTACTATACGTACTCCTTATAAGGGGACTTTAATGGTGGTCAAAGAACGTTCAGAAGCAAGAGTAACAATTTTTAAAAGCAAAATAAATTTTGAATTTATAAAGTGGAACATATGCATTAGCATCTGATCAGAAGGAAACTCAAAGATCCTGGATTAATAAGACCTTTGCGTTTTCTTTTGATCAAACTGTAGAACATAATTAAAAGGATGTAAATATATGTTAGCACTTGTATGAATAGCCCAATTAGCACGGTGTATAGGAGAATTTGTAATATTGTACGATATCGTGAATATTGTGCAATGTGATTACAATATTTTTGCACCACAGGGGAAAAGAAGTTCTGCTTATAAATTAATGAATTCAAACGAAAATTGTGACATCCTAGTCTGGTATCCCACCTAATTTTCCTTAAAAATCAGTTAAATAATCCATACATGAAAGAATTAAGCAGGGATATTTTCGAAAATTAAAAATATGGCCATAAAGCATTTTTTTCCCCTGGTAAATACTTATGTTAACAAAACTTTTCAATATAGTACACTTCACTAAACTGTTGAGAAACATCAATAATTACCACATAAAACCTAGAATTATTTGGTAGCCTTCACACCAGTATCGCAGATGACGAATGAAATCAATAGAAAGCATAACTGAAGAAAGGTATTGTTTAAAAACAGAAAGCAAACAACATTTCTCAAAAACTATTTTCTCCTTTTTATACGCTTTGCCAAAACGATAGAGAAAATTTGAACTTCCGTAAGAAAATAAAACTGAACCTCTGGAAGCGAGACCATATGCGAATAGCAAAGTACGAGGAGAAGGCATGGCCCACACATGATAGCGCTTCGAATGAGTTTATCGCGCGGAAGGAAATAGTTACAGAAGAAGGGGAAAGTTTCCAAACCTTTTTCCTTGAATGGAAAGGGCACAAAAGCATGATTTACACATTCAGTCTCAGGAAGACGAGGATATTGCTGGATCTATTTGTCATGGACTCGCTCACGGTGGCAACTATGGTATATGTGACGAGTAAAAAGGGAGAGGAGGAATACTTTTTTTGGGTTTTACTGAGGAGAGAAATGGTGACAAGATGTTTGATGGTGACGTGACGCATCATTCCGGGTGAAGGAAGCGCGTCGAGAGAATGTTATTTTCACATCTGTCCAAACTGAAGTATTATCTTTCCAACGTTTCTTTTCACGAGTTAAGGATATAGAAAGGATCTACTCGCCGATGGATAGTGCTGAATAGAACAGCACGGTGTCCAAAAATGCTGAGAGGTGTATGGGAGGATGAAAAGATTTTTTGAATCTGGCCCTTTGAAAAGATCCGTTTATTTTTCACACTTTTTGGGGAAGGAATTGGATAGTAATCGAATTGAATTGCTTAATCGCTGGTTTTAGATAGGGGTTTGAATAAGAAGAAATAAGTAAGGATTTGATTTCATAATTAAATTTTTAATGTCTTCAATATTTTTTATTCATCAGAAAATTTATTTCATTTTTCCAACGTATGTTAATGTCACAATGGTAAAATTTTGAGTTTTTTCACGAGTTAAGGATATACAAAGGACCTATTCGTCGGTGGATAGTGCTCAATACAACATCAAGGTGTCCAAAAATACAGAAAGGTATATGGAACGATGAGGATATTTTTTGAATCTGGCCCTTTGGAAAAATCCGTCTATTTTTCATACTTTCTGAGGAAGGAAATGGATAGTAATCGAATTGAATTGCTTAATCGATGGTTTAAGGTAGAGTTTTGAATAAAAAATTAACAACGATTTTACTTCAGATGAAAGAAGGTCTATTTTCTTCACATGCATACATTGACTATTTATTTTATATTATACACATTTATAAGATAACCACTTTCCGAAACTGTAGGAATAAATTTTTAATGTCTTTAATATTTTTTCTTTATTTTAAAGCGATTGTTCCCCTTTATGAAAATTTATTTAATTATTCCAACCCAATGTGACAATACTAAAATTTAGATTTTTTTTCATATCTGTTATTAGGTTGTCGAATGAAAAATGGTTTAAATTTCATTAATTTTAATATTTTAAAAGATTAAAGTAAGAAACCTGATTAGAAATTTTTAGCTTGTTCTTCCCCGAGCTAACCGTTAAGTCACTGACATGCATTTTGTATATCTTAGTGATTGCAAAGTGGAATCGCAGAATTTTGTTTTGGTTCTTGTGACGATTTCTTCGAGTTTTAAAAACTATTCGAATAAAAACATTTTATAGACTTTTTAAATTTACCTCCTATATTCTTAACAATTTTAAAATCTAATTTTTAACATTTTGTGATATATTAACCTATAACTGTGTTGTTTTCTCTACTATCTAATAAGATGATCCCCTCTGTTTTGGGAATCTTTTGTCGAATTGATTCAACTAAGAGCTATAGAACACTTGAGATGTTAATGGATTACTCGTCATTTTTGTATCGAACTATAACGTCGATGAATGAATTTTAGATCGTAAATATTAAAATGTCATAGTTCGATGCACGAGTGAAGCTCGGGTACAACAATTAAAGTGTTAAATATTAAATTCTGACATCTTGAATTCTTCATCTCTTGTTGTTTGATAAGATGATCTTTTATTAGATTTGATTGATTTAATCTGACCTTTAATAGAAAATATACAAGGTAACGACTGGGTATAATAATATGCATAATAAGCCTCTTGCAACACCCAGAATAGTTGTCATAAGCAGTAACTCAATTTTCTTTACAGTACGATGATTTATAGCACTTGTTCCGAGAACAACTAAACGGAAAAGGAAGAATGACAGTAACTAATAAAAGTTTTTTTTTATTTTATTGAATCTCTCCAGACAATAAACAGAACAATTGAGTTGATTAAACCTATTCACACTTAACTGAAAGTTCTTTATATTCTGTCTCCCACAGTTTCGAAGCAAAAACCAATTTATATTCTTTCAAGTTAACAGTAACAACTGCCCTAGTAGAATTGGACTCTATTATTCATGGATTAAACAGTAACCACCAGGTGATTGATTGATGGGATGTAATATGTAATAATTCCCATCAGCTTAAGTTCTTTTTGTTTATATTCCTGCAAGCTTCTCTACTTTTACTACTAATATTATCATTGGTTTTTTTTATTTTTATAAAAGCCGCAATATGTTTTTTTTTCTCAGGAATATTGAGGTAGCAGATAATTCCAATTTCTTTAACGTAATTTTCACGTCTATAAATTTCTCAAGGTGTAATAATTGTATGATTTTACAAGAGAAAGGATTGAGAAGAATGACATGTTGGACTTAAACCAAAAACCTTTTTCTTTGCTTTTCTGGTTGATTTTAACTTGTTTCTGTCTGTGTCGGTAAGAATTTGCATTTTCTTCGAATGCCGAAATCTACCACATCCTGGATTTTAAAACCAATACCTTGTTTGACTTTACGAGTTTATTTACTCCACATACCAATTTACATATGAATTAATAATTTCCTTCTTATTTGTTACATTAATATATATTATAATTTTGCTATATATAATTACTAGATGATATACCCGGCGTTGATCGGGATGAAAATATTTTCAAGTCTATGAACTTGTAAAAATTTAAACTTGACTAAACGATGTTTCGCAGCAGCATCTTTCGTTAATTTTTGTTTGACCTCTTCCGTGTCGTCTGACCTTTTGGCTAGTACTTCCTTTTGTCCCCACACTTTGAATCACCTGGCATGGGTCTATCCATCCTTGGAACTCCACATTTCCTTCCCCATCATTACTACGTCGACAACAGAAGCTCTTTAACCATCATGGTTTTTATTACCATCATCCAAAGTACCTTTCTCTTCTTTTCGGTTCTTATGTGCCTGAACGGAAAAACGCTTGATAATGTTCCTTCTTTTTCCCTTTAGATCCTGTCCCTACGGGACCGGACTCAATAACCTTGAATGACTTTACACACTCATTAGGACCATTTAAAAGTTTTCAAAATTAAATTAAGCATCGCATAGGGGTAGTTATTAAGTAACATCATTGGATTGCTGTGCAAACATATTGAAAGATGTACATTCTACGAAATAAAAGTGGTAATAAAAATTCCGCCTTTCTGTTAATATTCAAAGAAAGCAATATTTTTTATAATTTTAACAGTGGTAAAACACGGGAATCAAGTATTTTATAGAACAAAAATTATGTTTGAATTTAGTTACAATAATAGAAAGCTTTGTTATAAATTGTGCTTGAAATGAATTTCGAAATGTTTATTAAAATTGGGGGTAAAAGAACGTACGCCATTTAAATTCAGATAAGTTAAAAGAAAATTTTCTGCTGATTAAGATGGTATATAAATCATCTTCGTGCAATATATATTTCAGAAGTTATTGGCGAAAAACTCAGTAAAAACGCCGAAAATTGGCTTAATTTTTGTTATTTAATTGAATATTTTAAAAAGCAATAATTTTTGAAAGTTGGAAAAAAAAACACAGTTGATCTAGAAATGGACCCCAGAATGGCATGCGCAAATTTCATGTCGATGCTGTTCACAGTTTAGGAAGAATTCTTGTGACAGATATACCGGTAAAACATTTTTTTTCTCTAGCTTGTCTCCCTTCAATAGGAACCGGATTAAGTAACCTTGAAAGGCTTAACATTACCGGAAATAAAAATTTCCAAAGAAAATAATATTTTCTTATATTAATTTTAACAGTGGCAAAAGCACGTGTATAAAGCATTTCATGAAATAATAATTTGATTTGAATTTAATTTTATAACAATAGAAAAAATTACAAATTGTGTTTAAAATGAATTTTGGAATGTTAATTATAATTAAAGAAAAAGTTGTACCGCAATGGAATTAGTATCATTAAAAAGATAAATTTTTGCTCTTTAAGATGGTGTAAAAATAATTGTCGCGCAATAAATATTTCAGAAGTTATTAGCAGAAAAACGTCTAAGCATTAAGCTTAACAGCGGCTAATTTTCGTTATTTAATCAAATACCTTAAGAAATGATTAATTCTGAAAGTTCAAAATAGCACAGTTGACATAGAAATGTAGTCCAGAATGTCGTGTGCAAATTTCATGTCGCTACCGTTCACCGTTTAAGAAGAGTTCTTGTGACCGATCTACCGACAGACAGACAGATCGACAGACAAATGTATTTTCTGTTTTATATTATAGATACTGTTGCTTTTGCTATACATAAATATAACAGAAAATATTATAAATTAATATTGCTATAAATAATTTATTTTATATTCTATTTATATTATTATTCTCATCTTCTATATTAATTATATCATATTTAATTTATATAACTGCTCCTATTGTTAAATAATTTATTTCCAAAGCAAGTTTTAAATATCAGGTGCTCTTATTCAAATATCTTTTTATCATCCTGATCGTTTCTCCTACATTAAAATTTTGTTGTTTTAATGAAAATCCTTTACTTCTTTGTCATTACGAATTAGAAAAATGCGACTTGCGGAGCCTTAACCTGATAGATGGTTAGTTTGGCTACAGCTACCCTGAATAATTTCGTCAACTGATCAGATTTGTATGAATTATGTTATTATAGAGAGATGCAAAAATTGTTGTAATTTTTTCCTTACTTTTTTTCCTATTTAATCAGCTGTCTACTTCTGTTTCAACCCCGAGATGCTTAGGATTTTTTTAGATTCCCATTAAGCCAATTGTTGCTGATAGATAGGTATATCACGATCTCGATTTGCCGTAGAAATTTTTATGTTTTGTCTTGGTTTTCAATTTTTCCTTCCCCTTTGTTTTAAAAGCAGATGAAGTTACGTTGTTCCGATTTCTGTTTATTGAAATGCGTTCTCTTTATAATGGTTATAAGTTTTAATTTGTGACTTTTAATATACAAGCTCCATTTCCTACAGTAATGGCCAATGAAATAAGACCGCCTACATTTTTTATGTTATTATAAATTCAAATTGAACAAATAATTCTGTTGAAAAGAAGTTAATCTGGATCGATTTGCAATAGAGACACATGCTTCCATCACCTTTCTTCTATTGCATCATCTTTTATAGTGGCACATATTTGTTTTTAGACACTTGTGTTTTTGAAACTTGCTTATAAGAAACACCATCTAAATATTAAAAGATTTACTTCAAAATTTTTTCATATAAACTTTCTTTTGTCTATAATAAAACCTAGATATGGTAATGAAAATAAATTCAATACCTTTTTTCGAAAAAATGTTAAGAAAGAGTTAAAAATAATGTCACATAAATAATTGGACACTTTGAACATTCAACAAATGTAAACAAAAATATGCAAATAATCAAACATTTAAATACTTTGTTGGGTATCCTTTAGCAGAAATTACACTTTTAATACGTTTTGTCATGGATTCAACTAGTGTTTTTGTTTACATTTCTATATTTGAAGTGAACATGGACGGGCGCTACAAAGTTACAGCAAATTCTATTAGGAATTTAATCATAGAACATTTTAAAGATGGTAAAAGCATCAGAACTATCGGAAAACTTGTTAAAGTAAGTCATTCAACTGTGTTTGCTATTATAAAACGATGAAAACTACGTGGAACTGTTGCAAATACATTGAAATCAGGATCTCCTCACAAGCTAACTCCCAGGAAGCGAAGTTTTATAATGCATAAAATCAAGAAAAATCTTAGCCTTAGTGCAACTTGCAACAGAATTAGAAAAAAGATTTGCAATAAAAGTAAGTCCTGAAACTGTTAGACGAGTTATCAGATTATATGGGCACATTAGTAGAGTTGCCAGAAGAAAATTTTTCGTTAATGAAAGAACAAGAAAGTTACGACTGGATTTTGCAAAATCCATGGTAGAATAAAGATATATCATTTTGGAAAAGCGTCATATTTGTGGATGAATCAAAATTTAACATATTTGGGTCTGATGGGCGAATAACTGTGTGGAGAAAGCCCAATGAAGAGCTCAATCCGAAAAATATATTGCCAGCTGTCAAACATGGAGGTGAAGACTTAATGGTTTGGGAATGTTTTGATGCTTCTGGTATGGGAATTTTCGTTTTCATTGAAAATAATATGGATTAATATAAGTATATAAATATCTTGAAAGGAAACTTGAAAATATCTGCCCAAAAACTTGGAATTCAAAACACATTCAAGTTGTATCAAGAAAATGATCCCAAACATACAGCCTTAAATGTTCGTTTATAGCTGCTGTACAACTGTCCCAAAGTTATCAAGACCCACAATATTCTCCAATTTAAATCCAATTCAAAATGTGTGGCATGAACTGGAGAAAAGAACAAGAAAACATGATATTTCTTCGAAAGAGCAACTTAAAGCAGTATTAACAAAGGAATGGAACAAAATTAAACATTCTTATACAAAAAAAAAAAAAACTAGTTGAATCTATGCCAAAACGTATTAAAAGTATAATTTCAGCTAAAGTATACCCAACAAAGTATCAAAATGTTTGATTATTTGCATGTTTTTGCTTACAGTTGTGGAATGTTCAAAGTGTCCAATTATTTATGTGAGTTTGTTTTTATCACTTTCTCGGTAAATTAATTTTTTGAAAAAAAGGTATTGAATTTATTTTCATTACAATATGTAGGTTTTATTATAGACAAAAGAAAGCTTATATGAAAAAAAAATTGAAGTAAATCCTTTAATATTTAGATGATGTTTTTCATAAGTAAGTTTCAAAAACACAAGTGCCCAAAAACAAATATGAGCCACTCTATGGATCGCGTTAGGCTCGTGCTTAAAATACGACAAAATCTAGGTTGGGGCGTTTTCATTGGCTCTACTGTAAATTCTACCGGACTGATTAGCATTTTTGTTTTGAATTTCGTTGAATGGTTAAACCAACACCATTGTTCGATGTTCTTGGCGATTTGTTCAAGGAAAATATGAATTACGATATCTTTCACATTCCTTTCAGTCATAGGACCGTAATTGTACATGTGTGATTGTGGGACAGCCTTTTTCCTACCTTTTTAAACCATGGTAAAAGATTAAATAAAGCACTTTTGAATACTGATCTTAATTTTAATATAATTTTTGGATTCTAAAGGTTTCCTTTGCATTAAATATTCAATGTAAAATTCATTTTATTGCCGCTCTGAACATTTACAGTAAAATTCATTTTATTAAAAAAGAATTTCATCAATAATTAAAAGCATAATTTAAAGTTTTAATAAGAAAATGAAGAAATTATTGCATTACAGTTCTCTTAAGATATTAGAAATATTCAAAAATCCATTAAAATACTTTTATAATAAGAAACAATGAAAAAATAATTGAAAATATTACGTTAGAAGTTGGAACAGACGCTGTCCCACCCCTCCTGAAGGAGGGCCATCTTATCCAATGGGTTAAGTGGGCTGTAGCCCAGGGGTGCCATTGATCTAATGGCGCCTAAAAATCTACAATACTAATTTTATTTTAATTTTGAACCAAAATGTGTATTTAAATTTTTTTTAATATGTTAAAAGTAAAGATATGATTAGGGGCTGTAACTAGACAGTCATCGATTTTGCAACGTTACATAAATATGTATATATCATTTTAAATAATATTCATACAGAGACAAACAGTTAGACAAAATCCTAAATGATGCGTGTAATAGAAGTTACCAACAATGCGGTAGCTTACTTGTAAAATCCTGTTTTTCGAACACTGATTTGCAAAATTGTAAAGTGGTAATCAGAGAACAGGTTAACTTTTTATTTGTTTTATTCTGTTCTATTTTATTGTTTTTTTTTGTTTTCAATTTTTTTGTTCTTTCTTCTGCTTTTTTTTATAAAGGCATATTGAAGTATTTTGAGGCAAGTTTTTTTCCTTTTTCTTTCAATTTTGGGGTAATTCAGGTCACAGAGGAACCATATTCTTTGACTTTTTTTAAGTCGCTTTCTCTACAGAAAATCACCCCAATTCTGAATTTTAGAATCCCAGCAGGGGGTGACCTTTGAGAAAGTCCTCTGCCGGATTCTTCTTACTATTATTTGTTTTGTGTTTCTATTACCGTCTTGATTTTGTCCTATGACAGGATTTTAATTCTGTTAGTTAATTTTTGTATTATTGTCACTGCATTCCTGGAAGCCTGTTGCGTACCAGATGCATTGTGTGTGTATTTTGGTTATTCTTGTCCTTTTAGCTATTTTTTCCGATTCTAGTATATTGTATTAGGTAGGTATTTTTTCGTTGGGCTACATGCTCTCAAATTCTTAGTTACGGTTCTGATGGGGTGCCAAATTACTCTAGCCCAGGAAGATCAAATTTGTTAACACGGCACTGCCCTCAATGGGCTATTTGTAATCTGCTTGTACTAGTCAGTAGACGCGCTTCATGTGTGCACTGAAAGACACTCCTCTATAAATTTGGATGAAAAGTGTGTCACTTTCATACAGTCTGTCCCTTCTATTTTAAGTTATGCTCACAATGGCAGCTTAAACAAAATAAATAATTCAAGAAGTAATATATTCAAAAAACTTTTAACACTCGAAAGCTTGCTGAATCTCAGAGATTAGTATTTGATTTGCTCTATCAGAGTTCCAGAGGTTATTCTCTCATAAAACAATTGATTTTCCATTTTCTTGCATTGACCGGAATATATTGCTAAACATTGTAGATAAATTTTGAAATTTTTATCTTCTGAAAATAGATCCCTGTTGCAAACAGTTTCTAAGAAAGCTCACATCTTCCCAGTATCTCCATAAGTAAGCATTTAAAACCATCAATACTTCATTCTTGATGAAATCGTTTCAATTTCTTCAAATTTAAGTCAGCTTCTGCTTCTTAAATTTTTAAGAAATCTGAAAGGAAAGCTAGAAAACTACAGTAAAAAAAAACCCAACAACAAGTATTCATTGTCTTTTCATCCTTGGGTTTGTCAGTTATATGGTTTTGCGCAACAAAAAGATAACTTATTGTCTAGTGTTTGAGAACAATAATTTGAATTTTAAAAGATGGTTTTAGAAAAAGATCTGGAAGGACATCTGTTCTTCAAATATCATTTGTTCCAGGTAGTAAGATTTACTCTATCCAAATAATATTTGTTTTAGGCAGTTTATTTTACTTCTATTGTTTACTCCATTCTGCAAAACGTAATTGACCGGTAACGACGAAAGAGTATCTTATAACAATATTTATTGCGTGTCCAATGGTGGGACATTTTTTTATTATTTATGACTGAAAAATACCCTAAAACATTTATTAGCAATCATGAACGATTACAGAATCACCATATGTACCGAAATCAGTTATGCTATTTTATCTTGCAAACTATTCTCAAATTTGATGTTTTTAAGCTTTAGAAATACTTCCTTCAGAAATTTCAAAATATTTCCAGCGTTTGCCTTATTTTTTCTAACGCTCTCATATGGTAAAAAAAACAATTTTCCCCACTATTTATAACTCACATCCTCAATGATAGTTGGGAATGGAATCTGTTACTTTTTTGTTCTGGTAGTGTTCGTTTTCACAAAACTGGTGTTCTAGTTGCCCCACTAGCAATACACTAATTAGATAAGATCACTTTGCAAGTAAAAAAAATAAAATGTCGAAAGAAAAAAAAATGATATTTTAAGAATGAGAAGGATTTTGAAATCCTATTTGATCCTGAAGCAGCATTATTTCTGTTCCTTTCTCTTGCGGATAGAAAAAAATTGAGTTACGAAAGAATACTTTTTGTTTAATCAAAGATATGCTTTTTTTAATACGCGGTACAAAAATTAATGCAAAGCTTATTAAAAGTATTTTTTAATGCTGAAAGCTTTGTCAAACTGGTAGAGGATTCTATTAATTTTTTATCATCTTATTTTTTTCAACCAGAAGTGTGTTACAAAATTTAGTATCTGTGGGAAATAGTTATCTCTGATGTAAGAGGCTGCATTACCATAGATTGATTTTAATTTATTCATTCATTTCCTCAAATAAAAGAATGCTTGGGACAAAAGCATTTGAAAGTTGAAGAAAATAAAGGCCAATTTCAAATTTATTAAAATGATATTCTGTCATTGCCTCTTGCATATATTATGATTGGGCAAAGAAACTTGTAAATGATATTTCTATTCTTACTGCAATTTTCTTTTACTAATGATAGAAAAACAAAACAAAAATTAAAAAAGTTAAAAAAGAAAAAGCATAAATAAGAAACAGAAGAATGAAACAATAACGATAACAATACACCTTTTTGCGCGCTCAACGCAGCAGCATCTAGTGATCGCATCAACAAAATATTGTAACGATTAATAATTAAAACACATAAAATAAAATTTAGAAAGTAAAAGAAAAATAGTCAGAATGGAAGGAATGGATGATTACTCGAATGACGAACCTTTTCAAAGCCCACTCGCCATAGAAGTTCTAAAGTGGACAAAATTTTCTATCAAGGGTAAGATTATAAATCAAAAGTATACCCTTTGTGGCCTGAATTCTGTCCAACCGCAATATAAGAAACATTTTCTTTTGAAAAAAACGAAGAAGCAAATAAAATCCTTAATGAAAAATCCAAAAGATACTAGAGAATGTAAAATAATTTACCCTCTCTGCCGAAAGTAGAATCAAGAAAAGAGACGCCAACTAAATACACACAAGAACAATGGGAGTAGAAGTTCTGGAGGCTAGCAAACTTAGCTTCATCTATGAAGAAAAATTCTAACCAATTAACCATAAGAAAAAAAAGGCTTATATTTAAACAGTTACAACAAATAAAACTAAACCAAAATTATTATTAAACATTAACAAAGATAAATTAAAAGCTTTTTAAACTCTTTTGAAAAAACTATTAACATTAATGAAAAAATCTGGGTATCCGTTATCTTTAAGAATATTCTTTAAATTATCTAAAACTTTAACAAAATTTGAATGGTTATTACAAATGCTATTTATTCTATTAATTTGAAAAAAAAATGGAATTCTTTATAATTCTATAATGAAGATTTGTATGAAAATTACAAAGTGTTATAGCCTTAAAATTAAATTCTTTTCTTTTATCGTAGATGCCAATAGAGACTCCTGAATTTAAAATTTCAATTTTTATATCTAAAAAATTGCAATTATTTATTTCATTATTAGTTTTGTTTAATTTAAGCTCCTCTGGATAGCAGTTATAAATGGAGTTAAAATTGTCATAATTAAACACTAAAAGGTCATCAATATAACGAAACCCAAAAATAAGTTCATTTTTAATAAGTTCCCTCTCAAATGAGTGAAGAAAAATATTAGCCAATGCACTAGAAAAACAACAACCCATAAGTATTCCTAAAACCTGCTTATAGTAGTCAATTCCAAAAGAGGTAATTTTCACAAATATTGATTTACAAATTTCTAACCATTTATTTTTTCTATTAAATCAGTGTTTAGGTATAAATCATATACATTTGAGCAGGCTTCAAATAATTTATTATGTGGGAGGCTAGTAAAAAGATTTTCAAAGTCAAACGTATTAATATTATATATAATATTTTCTTTAAGAAAATTTAAAATTTTAGCATTACTATCAATAATGAAGTTCTCTTCTTCTTTGATTTTATTAAGAATAATTTTTAGAAATTTAAAGAAAAATTTACTAAAATGATAATTGTAGCTTCCAGTGCTACAAGTGACAAATCTGAATTTTAGTGGATTTTTATGAAATTTAATAGTAGGAAATAGGTAAGGATAATTTAGATTACTGGTTTTAATTTTGGTTTTTTTGCCAGTGCTAAAATTTTCTTATCCAGTTCTTTTTTGTCAAAATTAATTATTTGATATGTTTTATTGAAGAGTTTTAATTAATTTTGACTGATTAATTTAATCAATTTACATTTAATATCTTTGTTAAATCTTGTTAATTGTAACTGTTTCTTTTACTGGTGTACATTAAAAATTTAATTTATAAAAACGAACACGCTCAGTATGCAGCTGGAAAGCGAACATAGTGATAAAAATCATGGCTTCGACTAAGAAAGTTAATATAGTAATTAATATTTATTTATTTACAGTTCTAAATTAAATAATGTGTATAAATAAAACATATTTGCTTCAGTCTCTACATAATTAAATAATGTGTATAAATAAAACATATTTGCTTCAGTCTCTACACTATTTTAAAAAAATCACGATTTCGTCACTCGGATCTCTCTCAGCCTTGTGTTCCACAAATTATATGCTTTTAAGCAAGTGAAAATTGGTATGTTTCTGAAGTTCAACATTCTTTTTACTGATTTTCAGTCGCATTAACGGATCTCTAATTGGCAATCCGAGTACCTTTAATAGAATTTCTTTCCATCGAGGCAGGGTTTTGAACAAAGACCACCAAATCATTCATTTAGAATATCGATTTGATACATTTCAAAGAAATAGATGGGTAGTATTGATCCCCCCACTAAGCATTAACTTCCGAATTCCCGATGTTATATCTTTAATGATTTATATTTTAAAATTAATATGGAGTTCATATTTATTTTTATTACGTTACAAAACATTGCTCCACATCATATTTTTCTTACATGGCGTTATTTTATTAATTTTTAGCATAACTTGTTTTTGGAGGGCTTTTTTTTCTCAAAATGCTATTAAATTTTGTTTAGTTCATATAATTTCTATTGTTTCTACTTGGTATTTACTGCAATTTTAGAATTTTCCCACCGAATTATCGCATTCGGATTAACTAGACTATTAATAAACTGTCATAGGTAGATGCGATTTTAGGAAATTAATCTATTTCGACTTTCTCGTATATAAAGTATAAAAACTGGAATTATTGTAATCGTCAAAAAAGTCAACTTCCAGATTTCGATGAATCTCCACGTTTTGGACCTCCCCGAGTCCGAAAAAGCCCCATTTTTGTCTGTCAATATCTGACCACGTTAATTGGAAAAAAGGGACGACCTAGACAAATGAAATTTAGTATGTGATCTTTACACTAACACTGTAGATCTGTATCAAATATTGGACGAAATCCATCAACTGGGAATCTGTCAGTCAGTGAGAATGTGAACATAACTCAAAAACGCAACGAATTAGATGAAAGAAATTTGGCGCATGGGTTTTATCATCATAATTGTAGATGTGTAACAAATTTTGGACCAAATCTTTCCACGGGTTGATTGTCTATCGGTTTATCAGTTCTCGTGTACGAGGGCCGTTTTTTCTCAACATCCGATGGACCATAAAAAAGACGAGAGTTGAGAACAAAATGAATTTACTACCAAAAGTTATGTACAAACATGATTACTTTTCGACATAATCACCGTGAAGATTCAGGCATTTGTAAAGTCGGTGGACCAGGTTTCTTATCCCATCTTCGAAGAGCGTTTCCGCCAGTGATGTGATATGGGCCTTAACGTTGCTTTGAACCTCCTTATTTTTCTGCACACTTTGGTCTCCTAGCCAGTTCTTCAATTCAGGGAAGAGATGAAAGTCGGGGCTATACGCCGGGTGATCAGACACGTTCCACTTAAACTGTTCCAGAAGCTGCTGGGTTACAACAGCACTGTGAGGGCGCACGTTGTCATGAATGAGGACAACTCCAGCAGTCGGAATGGCTCTTCGTAAAGTCTGACAGAAACAGCTGCATTGATCGTTTTCCACTAACACACCTTCTGCTTTAAAAAAAGCGAAAAACAAATGCAACTCGCACTTGCCGAAAGCATCAATTCTACCAGCCATGTTCACGTGCCGACAGCTCAGTTCAGAATGACCAACTGACGTCGGCAGTAGTTCAGGTTATGGTTAGAGACATGTGCAGTCGCCCACCGCGCATCTCCACCTCCTATCGGCTCAATCGGAGGTTGGAAAAAAAACGGCCCTAGTATATGTGAAAGCGATGACTCAAAAACGCGACAAGCTATATAAACGAAATTTGGTATTTGGATTTGACACCAAAATTGTATATCTGTATCAAATTTTGGGTCTAATCTGTCAAAGGGAGCGATGCAAAATATTCGATTCTCTTCACTTTACAAAGTGAAACACAAAACGCGCCATATTGTTTTTAGTATACGCGAAAGTCGAAGGGAGAATACCACACATTGTTAATGATCGAAATTGTTCGGTTTCAACTGTTTTGCAAATTTGTGGAAATTTTCAAAACTTTGAAAGGTGCTAATTCATAATTTGGCTCCAATAAAATTGCAAATTGTACATTTAATATTGCTCTAATTAATAGACGGAAGGAAGTTGTGGTTCTCCCAATTGTTAGTTCCTCTCTCTTGCCTCAGCAAAGGATGAGCGTACCATTCTTATCCTCAGCTACGTGAAGAAGCGAAAACATTTCCCGGACTAATAATATTCCGACCTATCAAACAGAAATTACTGACGTTCAGTGTGAAGGATTGACACAATTACTTTTTGCCCTATATATATAAATCCCATTAACTACATTCACAATTGAGGGGAAGTATTCTTCCCGTTCAAATAAAAGATCAGAAACGTGAAATACTTTACGTTTGCTTAACCACCATTGTTTTTATAAGTAAAATTGAAATTCATAAAAAGTTAGAACGTTATAGAAATCCAAACTAATCCACAGATTTTCTTCAAATTTTGCTTACAAATACTATGGAGTACAAGGAAGATTTTAACGAAGGTTTCTTGGAAATTAATTAAATAGTTAATTTTTTATTAATAAAAACGTTTCAATGTATAGAAAAGATAATTTTAATTTCTCTTCTCTTTAGTGTTGTCATTCCTGTTGAATGAAAATATTACAGATGTTTTACGCAACTTTATTTATTTACCTTCGAGCTCCTTCTCGCGAAGTTCATTTACTTTTTGTATAATATTTTAAAATTTGTTGATAACGTAAAAAAAAAGTTAACTTTCGGCAGTTTTATAAAATATTCTTGTGCAACTCATGTTCTCATTTTAATTAAAAATAAAAGTTGCAAAAGATAAGAAAGTTTTGTGCGTTATTAAAAGTTTTATGTAAAAATATTTTATACACTTTTAAAAAGTGCATTTAATTACGTGAGCTTTGGTTTAGTTTAGTTATATTAACATCCCGTTCTGAAAAACCACGAAGGCTTATTTTGGGACGAACTGTCGTGTTGCTACTCTGTTCTCTTCTCCCAAAATTGCTTGTGTGTTTCAAAATAATGTTTCTTTTATGTGTTAAATTCTAAAAATGATTATTGAATAAGTTTGTGTATTATATTTTTGTATTTACTATTGATGGTGTACTATTCTAAGTGAGTAATTTAAGAAAAAAGAGTAAATGCACGTGATTTAGAGGATAATACTTGTTCAGACAAGTTCTGTTGTGTAACGGCCTGTCCGGACCAGCGTGTTAATATCTTCGATGAGGGCAGGCGTTCCTCTTGAGTGACGTAGGACTCTTTCACCGATCGCGGAGGTGATTAGTACTTGGAACTAGCTGTGATTGACCTTGACCAATGGAGAACAATCAACAGTGATGGGGGGCCGAAGCACACGGCCTCAGGGGCTACAATCTTCGGCTCATAACTAGTTTACTAATGATAAACCTAAGAAAAGGATGAGTTTAACCAGAATGAAAAAGTTTACATGGGGGGGGGGGTTGCTGCAAGAAAAAAGAGTTAAGTTATTAGCGTACATTCTTTCACACACAAAAAAAACGATTACCTTGTGAATATACTGTTGAAAGATCATCTCTTCGTTGACTCTGCGTGTCATGGCCAGTTAGGAAGACGGGTCAAGGGTCTCCATGCTAGTCTTGGTAACTTTCCAAATAAGTCCTGGTAAGGACTGGTTAGTCAGTGGGTGACTTCATTCCTTTCTCCTGGGTGACTGTCTATTGCTCGTGGTGTTTTGCTGCTTAATTACCTGGAAGTAGAAGAGTCCTGGGACGTTTTTTCTCCTTTGGGTTAGTTGGGTCGTAGTTAGGAATTTCTTTTACGGCTTCATTTGTGTGATTGTCAATTTTATGGAAGAATTTGACTGCGAGATTTTTGATATGAGATATTATTGAAGAAAGTCTAAGATCTTTAAGGATATACAATGCACCAATGTGCATTAGTTATCTGCCGGGCAACTATGCTATGAGTGGATTCAAGCTTTTGGATATGCGTTTTCGCAGCAGCCCCCCCACACAGGAGAAGCGCATAGGTCATTATTGGGCGAAGAATGATCTTATATAAGAGTAGCTTGTTCTTCAGAGATAGTTCCGAATTTCTGCTTATAAGAGGATACATTTTGGCTTTGGCTGCTCTAGCCTTTTTGTTGATATTGGTGATATGTTTATCGTAAGTTAGCCGAGAGTCAAGCGTCACTCCAACATATTTAGTTTCTTTGCTCCAGTTGATTGCTCTTCTGCAGAGCTTGGGTGGGTCAGGTACTGTTCGTCACTGTAATTCTTAATTAGAAGAAATCACAATTTCACGTTGATGGTTCCATACTTTATTTCTTCGGACGCGAACTTGCGTCACTTCACACTCGGAACACTCACAATGACATCGTCTCGTATAAAAAAATACAGAACGAGAGAGACTAACTCTCGCGACACCGAGAGCGCCCTCTCGTGGCGTGACACAACTTTCAACCCAACTATTTAAAACTTTTTACGCCTATTTTAGACATTTTCTGGACTTTTTCGCACCACGTGGAATGATGGATCCGTCCCTACAGGCATCTCAACGAATTGATGGAAAAAAGGAAGAAAAGGAAGGAAGACCTCCTACCCCGATAGAAATGGATTTCTGCGCTAAATTACAAGAGCAAGACGCACGAAACATCACTACCAGAAAAAGGCTCAGAAACGCTAGAAATCGACTGAAGAAAGCTCACCCGCACACAAAAATAGCCAAGAAAATCATGATGGATATTGATGCCCTTAACGAAGCAATGTCAAGCGTAGATAGAATAATTGCAAGCATAGTGGAATGCCCAGTGCTTAGTTGCGCAAAACACCCTGTAGCTAGGAATGCTGACACCCACAGTGAAGGGGATGCCAGTATCTGTACTGACATGGATACATCATCATTGGCAGATGACCAAGAGCAGGCCGCCACGCCACCAGGAGAAGGAAACGCTGATGATGAAGACTTCCAGATGGTATCTCCCCGCAAAGCAGGAGACATGGAAATATCCGAAATCATCCAAAACTTGGAAGAAAAAGGATATAAGATAGGACGAGCTTCGCAGATGAAGAACTGCAAAGAAAAGACACCTCTCCCTCTCTACCTGATAGACGTAAAGAAGTCCGGTAACTACGCCAATATCTTCAACGAGAAGCAGATCTGTTATTTTAGGGTAAAAGTTGTACCCTACAGACAAAGGAAAAAAGCAACAATTTGCTACAACTGCTCCGGCTATTAACATTCGGCAAGGAATTGCCATATGCGTCCCAGGTGCATCAAGTGCAACGGTCAGCATGCAACCAGAGAGTGCAGCATAACGGAAAAAATCGTGGACCTTACCTGCATTAATTGCGGAGAGAAAGGCTGTTACAATAGTTTAGACGTAAAATCCATAAATTAAATAAATTACGCCTACCTCAGTTTCCACGGGTCGGGACCGCTGTTGAGAGCTGGGGATCCACTTTCTGAAATATAATTACTAAATCCATATCCAAAGCAAAGGAAGAGAAAGCCACTGAAACGAACGTCTTTTATTGATTGTGGCGAAATCGCCTCTGCTTATTTACATTCTCCCCGCGCAAGCGTCAACAAATTGTTGCCACTCAACTACAACAAAGCAATGGTTATTTACATGCTGATAAAAGTTTTTAAAAAATATACACATTAAGAAAAGTTTGATTATATACATAATTTCACATTCAAGAGAGTTCGAATGTTCATTTACACATATTATTTGTCTTTGGGTTATTTTCCCACCAATTCTCGAATAATATTCAAAAGAGTCCTGGCTGAAGATGCCTGCTCTGGATTGGTGGAAAAGTTCAAGCGTCCAGTTACGTCACTCGTTGGAAGAGGAGTCGCGACAAAGGCCATTTGGCGGCCTGGAAAGGATGCAAGGCCCTTCCACTAGTCCAAAAGACCTCAGCCAGGTAGCCCGGAAAATCCTATGCCCAAGTAGCAGCAGACAAGAGAAGGAAAGAAGGAAAGACAGAAATAAAAAATGTAGAGCCAACCACAGATATGTGTGATTTAAAAGACTCTACAGGTGTTGAAAGAAGTCAAACTCCTCCTACAGGATTTTCCAACTCTGCTGGAAGCAGCGAGGCTTTCTAGAAAAGCCAAAACAAGGCAAGAAAAATTCTCATCGTGCTCAGCGTAATGGTGAAGGACTAAGCACGCTGACGGCACCTACCTCCTTCTCCACTTCCTGACCGCTCCAGGCATGATGCGACCGCAGCAGTTAATCATTTGGTATATCAAACCCCTTCTCTTATATATATATATATATTCTAATTTTTGATAATTTCCTTATCCACTTGTATTGATATTTGTCAAAATCATTTTTATTATGTTTAATTTTTCTTCTATTATGAGTCGAAGATTGTGGTCCCAAAGGGACCGTGCGCTTCGCAACGCACCCACATGACTGCTGCCTCTTGGCTCTTTACTTTTTCCTGGATATCTTAGCTACGGGGAACGTTGGTAGATTTTCACCTTGCGGTGGATGCTTCCTTCTTAGCGGATGTGCTGTTTCATAGCGTGGATGTTTTTTCGGCTGATCCTCCATGACATGAGTTTGATAGAAGTACTTCAAGTAAAACGTGGAATCAACGTGTGTTAGTGCGGGACAGAACTTCTTATTTACCGGTGTTTTTTTCTGAGAGCGGCAGGCCGGCCCTTTACGCGAATGAGTCATCCTAACTTTGTGCAGCCGATGTGGCAGGTGAAGTCCCGCTTATGACGAGGTGCGACGTACATCTGGCGGCGTGGTGTGTCATCAGTAAAGATTTGTTTTTGTAAAAAGCAATTTATGTTTTTGCTCTTTAGTCGGGTATTTCAGTTTAATGGTTTAAGAGTCGGAATTCTTTCTTTGCAGATTTAGAACTTCGCAACAAAGGTATATTTTCATGATGCAAATTGTATGGTAACTTGATAGTAAATTCAAGCACGTAAATGGTGATAATTTAATATAACGAGCGAATTCGCGTGAATAGTAAATTGTGTAATGTTAAATTGATAAAATTCTAAACTTGTCATTTATCTGTTTATATTTGAGTGGGCCCATTTTAGCTAAATTGCGATCTTGTGATTTTCTGTTTAATACTTTTTATATGCATAGCCAGAAAATTTTGATTTAACTTAAATAAATGTATTATTTAGTATTTACATGCCCGTGTAGTTCATTTGTGCATTTCACTGTCTACTCATTTTACTAGCTTGTGAGTTTGGAATTAGAAATTGCCTGTTAGTGAGTGTTATTGCGTGTTAAAAACATTTAATTCATTTACTTCCTCATTTAATTCATGTTTTAAACCCACTATACGATCACTTATTCAAAATTCTTCTTGAAATTAAAGAGGAGTAAAGTTATATGCGTAGTAATTTAAAAATTTAACAACACCACAGCTCGTAATTTTGACCCCCGATCAAATGACGAGGACGACACCTGAGCTATCACCCTTTCTCCAAGCTTCCTGCACCACACTAACAGGAGGACGTTTGACCCATTACGTATGCTTTTAAGTGCAAAAGGCCCACATACACGGCGGATCTTCAGTGGAATCGGGTTTTCGAACCTGTAGTCCTCCTGCATCGAAGCAGAGGCCACCGCGGTCCTACAAGCGCTTTGGTATTCCGTCGAGTGGCAATTTTATATATATTTTTACTTGCTCGCATATGACATTACATCACGTAGCCATCAACAGCTGATTTGATACATGATAACCATAACATTTGTTCAGCTATAAGTGCTGCTGTTCGATTAATCGTCACTCGTTTAAGCGTCAGTTTTTGTTATCCGACATCATCTAAAATGGCAGATTTTGAAGTAACGTAGGTTTATAGTAATACGATTGATTTCTGTACATTACTATTATATTGATCGTTTTGTTAAATGAAATGTATGTATTATTCACTTTTAAAGGATTTTATTTTCGTTTTCTTCCCAAACTAGCAGTGAAAACACTTTACTATACATATGTATTACGAGATTTCTGCTGTCTATCTATTCGGTTATCCGTCACGGTCCTGGTCTAGAAAGTGACGGTTAATGGAAGCTTAACTGCACATCAAATTTTGCTCACGGAAATTGAAGCATATGGAAGGTTTCAGTAAAGGTTTCGTGAGAATTAATAAAAGATATGAAAATATTTTCAACCCTAGCAACGCCGGGTTATTCAACTAGTTTATAAAAGAGTACAAAAACAATACAAAGAATAGAAACTGATAATAAAAATAATAAAAAATTCAAGGATTTAAAACCAAGTGAAAGAAGGCGTACGTACACGATTGTTAGAAGTTTTATAGGAACAATTTTTGGGATAAAAAATCCTTCAGGTATCAATAATTTTCATATTAGAGACCATTTTTGACTCATTAATGAGAAACTTCTACTCTGATTTTCATTAAAAAAACAAAGTGGCACAACTCTCAAAAATTTCCACTCTAATACTTCGTCAGTTAGCTTTGTAATCAATTCGTAATTTCCCTCGATGATCGCCGTAATTGATGAAAGATGGCTTACAATTCCGTGCGCAGGTAACGATCTTGCTTAATTAGGCTCCTATTACGACGGGAAATGAAAACGTAGAAGAAATTACTTGTTGCTTTAAATGAGTTCTATTAAATAATAAGCTGAGTACCCGATATTTGGAATTATTACGATAATTACCTATTAATTTTAAAATGAGAGAGGGAGTTGAAAGTATATGTAGGTTAATTTGATTCCAATGATGAGAAGATCAAATGGATGCACTTAGGCAGTAAGAAAGAAACACAAAAATACTCTTTTAGAGATGTAGCTGGTTTTGCAAAACATCCTAGGATAAATTCAGTGCCGGCTCGTCAGCTCATAAACAAGCAGTGCTGGAAAAGTTGTATAGAACTAAGACGTAGGAAATTTTGGGCTGATTATTTTGGTATATAATGATGACATACTAAAAATTGATAGTTTTTGAGTAATAAGCAGAAACTGAGAAAAACATTTTTCATATTTTTTGGCTATAATTGAAATTCCAACAAAAACTTTTGGCGGCAAACCTCAGATTCATAATCAACACTTCAAAAAAATAAAAGAGCGAAAAATTACAACTCCTCCAGAATTTTATTTAAAAAACTAACTAATGACTGGACTACTGAGAGCTAGCGAAAAAGAGCAAATGAGGAAGGCAAAGGTCGCGCCAAACGAGAGCTGTAAAAAAATCGCATCTCAAGTGCCTCTAAATTCAAAGGCAGAAAGGGTCGCTTTTCCCCCCGACTGAGCTCTTAACGTTGCTCAGTGCGCGAATTTTGATCCTTAGGAGGGGTAAAACTATATATAGCTCTGGTATGTCTCTCTCTCAGTTAATGACTGATTTTCTGTCTTGCTTTTACGTTTTCTATTACTTCTTTTGCCATTTTCGTTGATCATTGAACTCTCAAGATGGAAAACAAGTCAATTAGAATAAAAACAAAAATACAAGCTTTTAAAATAATTTCAGGGGGACTGAAGCTATACATCCCTAATGGATGAGCCGCCACTGAATAAATTATGTTACATTTTTTCCAAAATTAAATTTTGTCTGTAGTAGTCTGCTGTACAACGACAGAATATGGTGGTCACTCTTTATTTCGAAATACAGTGGAACTTTGCAAAATCGAATGTTTATAATACGAATTCGTTGGTAAATCGAATTTTTCTCTCGTTCCTTGCATTTCTTATGAACAAAATATAAAAGTATTGACTATAAATTGAATTTAGTTTGGTGACTTCAAAGTCAAAATTAAAAATTGTAAACATTTTTTAATTTCCGAATTTTTTGTTAGTTAACCCCTTAGCAGTGTAGTTTTTTTGTATTATCTAACTAGATGCCCCTCCCCCCCGTTTTGGGGATGCGTTGTCGTATTGATTCAATTACACGACCATAGAATACTTGAGATGTTAATGGATTACCGGTCATTTTTGTATCGAGTTATAACGTCTATGAGTGAATTCAATCCTTAATTTTAACTTATAAGTTTAAGAATGACATAATTCAATGCACGGGTGGAGTTCGGGCAAAACTACGAGGGTGGTCCGATAATAAATGTATAAGGCAAAATTTCACTGGCAGCTATAACTCAAGAAGACATTTTATACATTTCACACAATCTGCATACTTTTGTTTATTTCTCGACATAATATCCATAAACATTGAGACATTTATTCCAGCGTGACACTAGTTTGAACATCCCTTTATGGTACTGCTGTTTTTCAAGTTGCTTGAAGTATCTAGAACGGTGTTTTGCAGCGAGCCGAAACTTTCCAGAAGTTTAGGTCGCATATCATTTTATGAACAGCACTCTTACGAATTCCAGTCACTTCAGCAATTTCACGAATTTTAATGCGACGATCTTCCTTAATTAAACGTTCGAATTTTGAGCAGTTATCACCCATGTGTGAAGTCCTTGGTCTGTCTCTTTTCTTCTCTGGATCTTTCCTTCAAATCCTTTGGTAAATTTTTGGCACCAAACGTTGACTTCTTTTCTGCTTAAAGTGTTAGGCCCATGAACACCCTGCAACCTGCGATGAATTTCGCTCTGATCAACTCTTCGTGTTGCAAAAATCTGATTAACTGCACGCACAAACTTTGCATATTCTGCGATTAGACCCGCCATAGTACTTTATACTAATGGCGGGTACTTCGTAGTAGTTCATTTGCGTCTTGAACAAAACGACACTTCAGTCTAACTTACTACACACCTAAACGTATCGAGTGATGCAATCCACGCCAATAATGCACTTGCGTGATTTTTATGTCAACCACCTGTACTTTTATTATAGGACCGCCCTCGTATAAACCGCAATTGTGTTCCGTAAATCTGTACCTTGTGTTCTCAGTGATGACCGTAAACGAATAATTTTTTGAGACTCTTAATTCACTTGAGGACTTTTCTGCTGTACAATGTATTCGTCAGCTGTGAATTATATTGTTTATTTTTAAATTTTATTGAACAACTGCTTCATTCAGGATGCTGCATACTGATTATTCACAAAACTTACTTATTTACCGAAAATATTAAAAAAAAATCTAAAAATATCAATTATAACTTTTATCACTTTATTTATTAAAATTACCTACTTTTATTTATTCACTAGCTGCCTACGGCGACCAGCTGGTTCGCCAATTTTGTATTAACAGTAATAAGGCAAGTAAGGGTGACATTTTCAAAATTTCAATTTTTGTACGCTGAAAGCAATAATTGCAATAAGGACAAAGAAATGAATTTAAAAACACAAACAGTGAACAGGTTAATTAGTATAACTGAATTTTAATTCTTTATACACAAAACGAAAATGTACAGAATGTATTTGTATATAATGAGCTTTGAGTTAATCCTTTATATTTAAGTATTAAAAAATGATAAATAAAAAGATTCTTTAAAAAATGGAAGAGATAATAAGTAATGAAAAATTTGAAGTACAATAATTAAATTTCTCAACTGAAAATAATTTACACATTAAAACTAATTAAAACTCAAAATAACTAAATAAAGTTTTCTCCGTAGAAAAAAAGAGAATTGACTACATTTTATGAGACGCAGAACAAAATTCATGATAAGCATTTAAATCAAGTTATAAATTTTAACCATTTATAAATAAAAAATTAATGAATTGAAATGCATGAAAAAAACCCCAAATCTTGTATAATTATTCTGTGCATAACAAAGCAACAAACACACACTAAGAAACTGATTATCTATAAACACAAATTGTCAATTAATTGCTAATAATAGCAAATGATAAGAAATGAATTAAAACAGGCATACGTTTGGATAATAGTTAAGAAAACCAAATTTACCATTCTAAAGCTATCTATTAGGCTTAATTAATCGCCGATAATAACACTGTGGAGAAAAATTTTGTAAAATTTGAGAAACATTAAGATGAGGAGAGAATTTAAAAACTCAAAAGAAATGTTTAAAAAAAAATTACCGAGAAAATAGTATAAATTAAAATAAGCAAAAGTTAAATGAGAGTATTGGAAGAATTCAAATATAATATTTTCTTATAGGTATGCAAAAAAGAGTGTGAAAAGATGATGAAGTACTTGTTGACACTGAATAAGGCAAATTTCAAGCAAGACTCGAACCCGAGGTGAAATGGTGGAAGAAAGATATCTAACCGCCTGCGCTATCGAGACCATATGAGGGAACGTTTGAAGCAGTCGTCATAGAGTATAGGCGAAAAAAAATTGGGGTGCGGGGAAGAATGCTGAAAACAGAGGAATTATTTATATAAAATTTATCTGGAGCGCTTACAATTTACATGAAGTGATTTTTAATATTAGGGAGATTTTGAAAGAATTTTTTTGGCTAATTTTAGATTTAGAATAAACTCTTTAAGGCTATGAACTTGAGCGCATTTCTCAGATCAGTGTTAAAAATGTTTTTGCGAGTCATCCTTGCAAAGGGGACAAGCTACTCTTCTTTGTATCATACCAATTTTAGTAAATGTACTGCCGAAGCGACTACATTCTTAATCCTTAATATAATATAATATAATATAATATAATATAATATAATATAATATAATATAATATAATATAATATAATATAATATAATAAATGCGAAAGTGTGTCTGTCTGTCTATCTGTTACGCTTTCACGACCAAACTACAAAACCGACTTGGATGAGAATTGGAGAAGTTGTAGCTTGAAACCCAAGAACGGACATAGGCTAGGTGAAATCACGTTAAATTAATTATTTTTGACTACAGACAACAATTAAATGATTAACAAAGCCCATTGACTCAGCGATTCTCGATGAAGATTATTTTATTTTTTAATCAACTGTCACGTGATCCTTCAGGAATGCGAAAACATGTGGAATAAATTATTTTTAAATTCAACTATCACGTGATCCTTTTTTCCGCTATAACTTCGGAACAAATTGTCCGATAAAAATTATTTTTATACCATCTTAAAGTCCAAACATTTACCTTTTCAGTGATACCAATTTTATTTCTGTTACATTTTCCCTTCAATTGTTATTAATATTTTAAAGTTTAATAACTTTAATTACGTGCAGACGATTTGGAAATAACGCAAATTTATAGCTACTCCGTTGCAAGGCGACGGTTAGACTTTGAACAATTTACCTTTATTTCTGAAAATTTTGCTTATCTTTATAAATATCTATAAAATAGGGCAAAAATTGCATGTATTTCTCTGTCTGTCGGTCACAAGAACTCCTCCTAAACCGTGAACGGTAGCGATATGAAATTTACACACGACATTCTAGAGCATATTTCTAGGTCAAAGGTGCTATTTCTAACTTTCAGAGTTAATTAGTTCTTAAGGTATTTAATTAAATAACGAAAAATAGCCTCTTTTAAGCCTAATGCTTAGACGTTTTTTGCCAATAACTTCTGAAACATTTATTAGATAACAATTATTTTTATGCCAAATTAAAGAGTAGAAAATTATCTTTCTAAAGATGATAATTCCTTTGCGATGAAGTGTTTTCTCCGATTGACATAAAGGTTTAAAAAAATATTTTTAACGCAATTTCTAACAATACTTTTTATTCTTATAGAAATTAATTCAAGCCAAATTACTGTTTCGCGCGCGGACTTTTGCCAGTTTTAAAGATAATATAAGAAAATATAGCTTTGTTTGACCATAAACAACAAAAAAGACTTTACACTTCCGTTTTCCAGTTGTCATAGGATTTACAGCTTTTAATACGGTTACACAGTGATCCAATGACGTTAGTGGATTCATCTCTCGATGTTTTGTTTAATTTTCACAGTGAGGTATTACAGAATATCCATCTGTAGATACAGTAATGAGCATTAACAAGGAACATCATATCCTGTAGAGCTCTTCAACATCTTAGAATTGTCAGGGGCACCTTCCGACAAGCCGAGATTGAATGTTGGTGTGCCAGTATTACTAATACGTAACCTCGATATACCGAGACTGCACAATGGCACACGGTTACAAGTTACACCCCTAGGTCCAAACGTCATGAAAGCTACTGTTATGACTGATATAGGGAGAAGAGAGAGTGTTTTAATTCCACGCCTTCCGATAATACCGAAGGATTTATCATCTCGGTTCAAAAGGTAACAAATCCCTTTAAAAATATCATTTGTCAGGCTCAGGGCCAGACATTGAAAGTGGCAGGCGTACATTACATTTGGAAAAACCATATTTTTCGCATGGGCGTGTATAACTATATGTGGCGTGTTCACGTGTGTCCAGCCCATACAACCTCTACATCCGTGCAACTAACGTGGTATACAAAAGTATATTAGAATAGATAAACAATTTACATAACTATATCAGCATACATGTACAGTACACTCCTGTCACCCGTCCAATTAAGTATTATCAACCGTCAGAACTTTTACTTTCCCCTTTCAAAATGCAACAAAATATTTATATTCGTGAATTAAAAAAAAGGAATAATTCAAATTCTTGGCGCACGAAGTCGCGGGTAACAGCTCGTCAATAATAATTTTGTTTTCAAGATACACACGGCAATTACAGCTACTACGTCCCGCCTCCCCTACGTCATTTTCTACTCTCCCAACCAGCGACCTTAAAATTCCGATGACTCTAAAAATTTATAAAAAATAGATAAAATTTTCTACAAAAATAAAACTGGTATCATTGGAAAGATAATTGTTTGCTCTTTAAAATGCCATAAAAATTTTCTTTGTCAATCAATTCATTCAGAAAGTATTGGCAAAAAACGACGAAATTTGGTTTAATTTTTAAATAATTTAAATCTGAATAAAAATTTAAAAAGAAAAACGGCTCCGAGGTGTACATCTTCAGCATCCAAAGTATATCTGTGCCAAATTTGGTAGTTCTACATTCTACAGTCTCTTCTGTACGCCGCCAACAGACAGACATTCATCTTTATTAGTATTAGAGATTACTTGTTATTTATTAAAACTATAACATATTATGAATACATCTTTAACCCCTTGCCATGCGATTTTATTTAACCTCTTAATTAGATGTCAAAAACCCATTTGAGATAATTTTTATTATTTCACTCTATTTCAGATGGTAAAGGATAGCTGAGACATTTAAGCTTGTCAAAGGTGATTAGTGTATTTAAAATTAATTATTTAAATCCGTATTTAATTAACGTAATAACAAATTCTGTAATTCGATGCACGTGTCAGAGACGTCATTGTATGTTAAGGGGTTAATGTCATTTTAAGTTTGAAAATGTTAGTTTTTTTTTTTTGCTCAGCTCATTTTTAGATCCCCAGTTTCTTAATTCGAACTTTCGGATGAACCAAATTTTTATTGTGGATAGCTTCGAATTAGCCAAGTTCCACTACGACAGCGTATTTATCTTAGGGAGTCAAAAAGCACCCAATTGTAGATTGGAGTGTTGCTTGCTTACAATGTCGGACTTGAAGATTCATTGATTTGTTGTTTTAAACCTTTAAAGGGCCATTTTTTTCTAGTACTGTTATAATGAAATAACTTTGGGGTTGAGATTAGTTTAAGAAAAGAAATTCATTTAGATATAGGATGACAATTTTTTGTTAATTAATTTTATTAATTATTACTTAATCACCAAGCCAAGACAATTCGTTATGGTTTGAGATAATAAAGTAGAAAATCTGGGTTTTTATTTCATTGAAAAATTTTTCGAGAATTTATGCCAACATTAAAAAGTGCGTTTAAAAACTGATGAATTTGGTGGGAAGAAGGACAATATTTTAACCCTTTCTACGGTCTTAGAAAGGGTCAAAATGTTGAAGAAGGAGAAGTCCCCTTCAGCGAGTTGCTAATCATTGCGTTTTCTCAAGGGGAAAAACATGCAAAATATGAGACTTAACTGTCTCGGAGGAAAATTTAGATTTTTCTAATTCCAGTTTTTTTCTCTTAAAGAACGGAGACCTTCTATGAAATAAATGAACAGAGCATAGTAATAGGGTACAAACGATTTATTTTTCCCTTGAAAACGTTGATTGGTGTGTAAATTCATAAGAGAAAAGATAGAAATAGTGTTATCATTATTAGATATTAGAAATCGTATTTTTACTAATAAATTATTAAAAGTATTACGCCTAGCTAAGGAAAGACACTTAAAAAGTGGTTTCGAAAGGAAACCACAGTTCCTGAAAGGGTAGCATTACTTTGCTGGCTTAAAATTTTTTTTTAAAGCATGAATAGGCAGTTTAAGGTATCTACTTTACAACAGCATTTAATTACTAGAAATATTTTCTACTTATTGTCAGAACTAATTCAAATTCTACAAAAAAATTGTTTTCGATGATTTAGTAGGCACTGAAAACCAGTTAATCTGGATTATTGACACACTACTGAACACATTTTTTTTCTTTGCTGACTCAGAATTACAAAAGTTAGCATAAGACATGGGGAATGGTATTTTAAATTTGTAAGCTATTGGTATTGGAAATCGAGTTTTATGGATGAAAAAGAGGCATAAATAATTGCAGAAACTATCTCTAAGTAATGGGACAAATTCTAAAAACTAAAACATTGAAAAGACTAGGAAATCTGAACAGATTAGAAAATGTCAGATTTCTAAACGGGCGGAAGGAAAGTCGTGTTCTGAATTATGATTTATCTCTTTTCCGATAGAGAGCGACCTTTTTCCTGATTTGGAACTTTTTCAAATATGACACATATCTGGATTATGCTGAAATTATTAAATGAACATGACTAGAATTTAAGATATCAAATTTTGATTTCATAAAAAAGCAAAAGTTAATGCAACTATCTAATGTTTCTACCTGTTAGATGTTCTATTTTATGCAATTGGGTATGTTTAATGGTAATGCAAGAATATTAATCGTTGGAAAGGAAGTTGCTATCATAGTAGTTAATATTAAAAATTTATATTCTTGTAACAGTGGAGTTTAGGTGAAACCATTTATTTTTACTCTGTCGTTATACGAACTATACAAAGAGAGGGTATTTTAATTGTCAAAAATTCGATTCGAGATTTTGATGAATCTCCACTTTTTAGTTTTCCCCGAGTCCGAGAAAACACCTTTGGAATTGTGTCTTGTGTGTCGGTCTTTCTGTAAACACGATAACTCAAAAGCAGAACAAAGCTAGACGAATAAAATTTGTTTGATTTCGTTTAATGGCACAAAGGCCGACTTGGCGATTCGATGAAATTTGATACGCAGTATTTACATCAACTTCTATGAAATTTTTGCCGGAAGTCTATTTCTCCGTGATAATGAGAATACAATAACTAAAAAAAACACATCGAGATAGATAAATTTGACATGAGACTCATTTGACATTTGATTTTAATATTAGAATGTTGATATGTTTCAAATTTCGGGCCAAATCCGTCCGCGAGTTGAGTATTTGTCGATTTTGCCTGTGCACGTGAATCCGATTAGCTAAAGAAAAATCTAAGGCGAATTTTAGCATACGATCCTTACACCAAAATCGTAGATCTGTGTTAAATTTTGGACGAAGTCAGTGAAAGAGTAGAGTCTTTGTTTGCTTGTCCGTATGTGCGTGAACACGATAACTCAGAAATGCAGTATGCAAGATAAATGTAATTTAGTATGTGGCCTTGATACCAAAATTGTAGATCTGTATCAAATTTTGAATCCAATTGGTTGACATGACATGACACCACCCCACACCCCTGGTGTCTATAACCTCAAGGGTTATCTAACTAGTTGTATGGATGCAGGGTGGATGAGTACAACCACTTCCACCACAGCGCTCTGAGATTCCACGCGAATGCCATACCCCGAACAACTTTAAATTCTCCCCTCCCCCATGATTTAAACTTATTAAAAAACTCCCAAAAAGTTACAGTGGATCAATTACAGATTCATAACAAATAAAAGCCTTGTCTAGGCAATACACTCTTAAAGAATTTGATATTTACAGACGGAAATGATAATAAACATTTGAACTACAGAGCTTGATTAAATGCAATACAAGCAGGAAACACAAAAATAACGTTTGGAAAATAAACACAATTAAGTATAAATATCCCCCCAAAAAACTGTCCCGAATAAAAAATGAACGAAGAAATAAAAAATAAATAAATTTTGACACAAATTGTTTGTATTGTTGGTATTTTGGCAGTTGATTTTTGTTGCTCCTAAAAGTACACGTGCTTATACCACATGCAAGCTGAAAATTTCAGTAGAGCACGAATCGAAGGATGTATAGGAAATTGTATTCAAGCAGTTTTTATTTTTCTCAGATTTCCCTAGGGTTGTGCATTAGGAGTTTATCTCTCTTGTTACTGGGGTATTCTGGTACCCCCGGTTGGTTTGGGAGACGTCACTTTTTCCGTTGTTAACGTGCGGAAAAAGTGACGTCTCCCAACCCAACCGGGGGTACCAGAATAGACCCGACTGTCTGATAGTGACTTAACTGTTTGAGAAAAATCCCTATTTACATAACTCACATAAACACAAACGGGTTTGCCCAAACACGGTACATAAGCTGAAGATACGATCAGAATTTTCTCAAATTTTTTTCACTGGATTACTTGCTGACGAAAAGGTTGATGTCGCAGAGAAAGGTTTGCTAAAGAAAAAGTTGACTGGACCCTGGTTTAAAAGTTGATGTGTTGGAGGCTGAACTGGGTTGCTAAATTTCTGGCTTAAGAAGGTCCTGGTAATTATGAATGGGTTTGATAATCCCGCGAATTCTACTGCGGGACAGATGATTTGACGCAACTTTCCTGTACCATTCCTGTTCTAAGCTGGGCTCTGGTTGTTTCATGCGACAGGACGTTGTTAGCAGACAGGATGAAGCATAATGAATAGGAATTTCAATTTCTCCATAGCTACACAGTGGATAGTTGGCTAGATGGAATCTGTGCAGATATGAAGGAAAAGGGCCGAGTCCTATTAAAAACAGAACATCTGCTCCATAGCAATTCGCTGACTGCAGCGAAACTTTAGGAAATATGTTAAATGTGGATCGGCCCGTATCCCCTTCGTCCCATTCACTTTGCCATTGCTTCATCATATCTTTCAAAGGATATTTTTGGCAAGACATTTCGGCAGTTTTATGTTGAGTTGGACGTCGTTTGACTCTGCCGCTGCCTTCGCTAGACTGTCCACCGTTTCATTTCCGAAATAACCCACGTGGGCCTTTATCCATGAAATTTTTTCTGTGGGGTTTTTCTAGAAGTATTTCAAAAATTTCCTTGGCTGTTCTGTTGGTGGTCTTTGGGCTGGATGATGCTTGAATGCTGGCTCTATTATCCACGAAAATTGTAACTGGAAAATTCGTTCTTGAGTGGAGTGTAGTTGCGCATTTAACTGCTTCATTTAGGACGAGCAGCTCGGTCTGGAAGATTGTATTGTCTTTCGTCAATTTAGCAGATGTTGTTTCATTGCATCACGCAGAAAGCTGTACCCACCCCATTTGGAGATTTAGAACCGTCCATATAAAGGCGAGTGCCCACATTATTTGATCCACCGTCATCTAGTGAAATTTGGGTGTCTATTCTGGTATCCCCGGACTATCTATGGACCTTCCCTCACGAAACCCGAATTGATTGTTGTTGATGAGGTTGTTGGTTTACAGATAGAATATTAAATGTTGGGCGATTAATTTCTTGACGACTTTGCCAATTGTTGGGAGCAGAGCTATTGGTTTGTAGAATGATGCTATTTTTGGATTTTTACCAGTTTTTTGGAATAGGATTATGGAATGATGGTGCTTATTTTGAAAGGGTCGGAAAATTTGGCTATCGAGAGAAATCTATTGAAGAATTCTATGAAGAGTGGAGGAAAGTTTTTGTTAATGGTTTTTAGGACAAGATTGTTTATTCCGTCATATCCAGGTGCTTTGCCATGGGGAAGATTGTTGATCACCTGTTCTATTTCTTTTGGCGTTAATGGGCAGTCGTCCGGGGACGTTGTTAAATGACGATTTGTAGATGTCGTTGTTGTCGGGTACGGGAAGATTTGATCAAGGATATCCTGGGCTATTTTCTGGTGTCCTCCTTCCTGGCTAGCATTGAGAATTACTGACAGCTGGGATGGTTAAACAGTTTTCCTGAAAGCCGGCTTAAGTGTTTTCCATCTGGATTCGTCGCCTTTGCACATAGATCTTTCCAGCTGGAGCCTTTGACTCTTCGAACCTCCTTCATATGTTTCTTTGCTTCAGCTTTCCAGAACGGGTATTAAACTGTTCTTTCATTTTGGTGCGATCTTTGAGCTCTTCGTCTCAGCACCTTAATACTTTTCTTATTGCTTTCTAGTTTGTCGGTCCACCAAACTGCATTTTCTATTATAGGCTGGGTTTTAATATTAATCCCCTTGTTGTAGGCTTCAATAATTGTGGCTTGGAGATGCGAGGTAAAATTGTTAATATCTTCTTTGTTATAACAGGTTTTTATTTTCTTAATGAGATCTTTTATATGTGGTTTGAGGTGCTGTTTAAATTTATGGTGATTTCCATTGATTGTTTTATACCTTTTAAAGGTGAGGCCGGTTATTGTGGTTTTAACATTTGTTTGGATGAACTGATGATAACTAATCGATGGTTCTTCCAGTACTTCCCTGTTCATTAGAGGTTGAGAGCAAACCGTTAAGTCGGGCCATCCTTTTACCTGTATTTCTCATGAATGTTGGTGGAGCATCTGGGGGTATTATTGATATAGAGGTTATTTGCAAGGATAAAGTTAAGGATTACTTCACTCTTTAGATTAGAGTGGCTCTATCGCCAGAGGGGAATGTGTCCGTTGAGGTCCTATCCTATCAAGAACTTTTCCTTTGGAATGGTTTTAATAACATTCTGGATTTCGTGAAGGGTTAAATTTATGTCCGCCGCGGGAGAAACACAAAATGCATCGTATTGCATAAGGGAAAGTCTACGGGAGAACAACACGTCTGGTTATTATTTTTTTGTTAAGGAAAAAATGTTTTTTTGTGTGTGTGGAAACCGGATTTGTAATTTAAAAAATTATGCCGATCATAGCTTTAAAATAATGACAGAAGATTTATCGTTTCTAGTGTAATGCATAAAACTCATTGAAACATTATTGAAAAGCGAATATTTTAGAAATCATAATAAGCATAGTATTTATGAATATTTTATTTTCAACATTAGGAACAAGACAAAGATCAAATAATTTTCTTTTTACAAGATACAAAATGTTTCTGCAAATAAAATCATCTGATCTGAGAGGACTAAAAAGTAATAAATAAATGTATAAAAATTTGAATAGCAAAAATCACACATTTTTTGCACACATATTACAAAAAATAAGGTTCGCTTCTTCAAACATTTTGCATGGATTTACATAATAGCACAAAATTATATCACATTTTTAAGATAAAATGAGAAAAATATAGTTGACTAGAAAACTCCACGAATCAGATTAATGACCAAGTTCTTACAAAAATTACAGCACCTGATTTAAAAGTAAATTTCTTTAAGACGCATTCTTTCGACATGTAAATTAGAATTTTAAAAAAACGATAAGAAGGTTTCATTAGAAAGTTCTATTCTTTTATAACTTGCTGAATTCCTCTTTGGCACTTGAAGTCGTCTAGTTGAAAATTACCACCATGATCATGTATTTCATATTAAACAAGGGATACAAAATCTCTTTCCGTAACATGCATTCGCGAATTTAAAAAAAAATCACCATTCGATAGCACTTCAAGTCAGTTGAACCAGTCAGCTCAATTATTTTTTATTTATTTATTATCCCTTATACTTTCTAAAAATATTTCTTAAATCACTTTTAAAAGGTTAGAAATTTTCGTAAGCATATGTATATAATGGGTCTGTCTTCTATGTGCTTAACACTGATAATACAGAACAGTATTAATATAGCACACCGATAATGCTGAGACAATGTCTTGGGTTAAGCAAGATTAACTGTAGTTGATCAATGATATTTTCGATTGAGTCTACTTCCATGTTTAGATACAAGGCCTTTGTATAAATATTACAATATAATACCGATCAGTATAATTCAAATGCAAAATATGAAAAGCAACTCCGTGAATGGTGCTGATTTTTATTAGGTTGTGACGAATTCTTTCCCCCTTAATTGTTTTGTTCTGCCATTCGGAATTTTCTCTTCGATTGAGTCAAATATTGGTATATAGCAATACAAAGATGAATTGCAAGCATGCGTCTCCAGGTCCACAAACAATTGTCAATTGCGTAAACAATCATGCGTGTGATATACCTAGAAACTTGCTGAATATTTCTAATTACTAACTGCCGTGTTATTTACGCGATTTTTAGACTTCATTAGCTGTACATTAAGCATCAAAACTTCATGTGTAATACACAAGAGAGTTACAGAATTCCAGTAATGAAGAATTACGATCTATTACGTTGATTCAGATGCTTTCAAGAATTGAGATAACCGAATGAACTATTGTTCCAGGGTCCGAGTGCCTTGTTTTGAGTTCGGAGAATTGCCAGGTCCAGTAGAGAATTACCGATTCCATTCAAGGGCATCTTTGCAATAGGAGCTAGTAGCTTTAGATAAAACTGTTCATTGTCTCACAATGGCTAATTGGGATGTTCAGAAAGAGGTTTGAAAAGTCAAATGACATTTTTGTCATCTGATAGTCATTTGAAACTGTGCAAATAGTCTGCAATAAGCCACAGAGAGACATTTCAAATCTGCTGTTAATTCAACGAATCAAATGGACTAATAATTAGGTTTGTCAACATCTGTCCACGTATTCTTTTTAAGAAAACTGAATTTAAAAGTTAAGAAATTGAGAAAATTTTAAACTTTACCTTGGAAACTTTCGCTATGTTCACATAATGTGTGGTTACGGAAGGAAGTTTAATTAGTTTATTCGAAAAATGGGGGTCCTTGTGGATTGCATAGTTTGCTTAAAAGTTTTTATAGTATTTGTAAATTATTTTTTTAAATTTTGCAATCACACATAGTGACGCCCTGTTACTGAAATGGTTAAAATTAGATTAAAAATAACTGCACCATACAGACATTTTTCTTTCTGAAAACAAAGTCGTACAGCTTGTTTCAAGTCATTTAAAATTAAAACAGTAAAATTAACTAAGACGACTAAGAATAAATCCATAGTTTAGCTAACATTTCTATTCTGAATTGTTGAGATCCGTTTTATAATAAATGTTGGTTACGCATATCACCGGTGTTAAGTTTTATGGTATTTAAGTTTTTTTAGAGTTATTTTTCGATTGTTTTTTATTCAAAATTAAACACAAAGATGTATATGTTATTTACACTCATTGTTAATAATACGAACCTTCATTGCGTATTATATGGTTTTTTAACGCAATCACGGAAAAGTAATACAGTTAATATACCGAAGGTTACAGCATTTATTGAAGTTAAACTTTCTGCAATTTTCACTTCATTAGACGTTTTAGATATTTATCCCTATTCAAACATATCTATGCAAAATACGCATTTGTTGTACATTTTTTTTTATCTCAGAGAAAGTAGAAAAGGTGGAAGACTTGCAGGATGAGATAGTTCTAAACTAACTACAAGCACTTGTCAACACATAAGATAAAGGGTCATGTGTCCAGTAAATATATACATTGCTAGATTTTAATTGAAGCATATAATCTTACTACGTATTATGGATATTGAAATTAATAAAACACAAATACGGTAATGAAAAAGGTAGAAGGTAGATACTAATAAAACGAATTCTTTTTTCACACGCTAAAGAATCAATATAGGAGCATTATGACAATTAAAAGTAGTTTTTCATTATTTAAATTTTCAGGCACGATTCTTATTTCTAAGAATCTGGAGGATCAAATTTAAAGCTTAACCGGCAGATTAAATATTTCATTCTTTTACCTCTCCACTTGTATATTAATGTAGTACTTTCGTTCAAAAGTTAAGGTATAAGTTAAATATTCATTTGCTTTACAAGTATCTACATGCATTTTATTAAAGTAACATAAAAGGCAAATGCAGAGCCAGAACATCATTTCATTTTATTTTTTTATACACTTCTTTAACTTGAGTTGTTTCATGTTTGTAAATACGGAACTCTGTAATCGAATTTTCTCTCACTTCCTGTGTTCCATGGTTCTGAACATATATAATCTTGGTCACAATACATTATTTCAATTTTTCAGAGCTTAATTAACCAGTAAATCGATTAATTTAATTAAAAGTTGATTTTATACGAGAGAAAACAACTGGCAGCGAATTTGAGGGAAAAAATTTTTTGATTGGATAATATTTGTAATAATGAAATATAAATTGAAAATTAAAAAGTACAAATAATAAAAAAAAATCGATTTTAGTATATTGATAAAAATGTGTTTTTAAGAACTTTTTAAGATTAAATTTATTTCCTTTAGCGTCACTCTTCCTTTTCAAAAAAGCCAATAGAAACTAAAATATTTAAAAAAATTCTTTACTGTAGAAAAACAAAACAATGGATATTCTGAAAGTCTACACGCATAGAAAAATCGAAAAAAGCGGCATTTTGTAAAAAAGAAATGTCCGACACATGAAATATTTTGCAAGATTCTGAAAAAAATTGTAAGCACAACGGCACATTTACTTCGCGATTTATAAAAGATGTACCAGCGGTATCGATTTTAATAATTTTTTCACGTTAACTTTTATTTTCATTTATTATATTTGCCCCTATAATAATTATTTCAACGAAATCTTGAGCACTTGCGCATTAATGCTTACCAATGAAATACATCAAGCATCTATCAGAAACAACAACTTTGAAGGCCACAATTTTAGACAGTTACACAGAAATGAGGAAGTTTTCGTTTCATTTCAAAGCTGATGTCATTATTATGGAGTACTTTATGAAAAATGAGTAAAACATGAAATTGCTATTTCATCTCGCACGGAGTAACAGCATAGTTCATCCGCTTCTTTTACTGTAAGCCCTTAATGCAGTTAACGGCAAACACTTTTACTTCAGCATAAAGTGGAAATTCATCGATTTCCTTCTGGTCTGACATGCAGAAATGAATCGAAAATCCACAGACAGATGCCCACTCCTACTGCCAAGGAATATTAACGTTTCATTAAAAACTACTGTGCCTTTCAGAGTGATACTACAAGTATAATGAATTTTGAAGCTAGGAAAACTTTTCTTGGAGACTTTTAAGTTTATGGTATGCTTTTTGCCACAAAAGTTATACCATATAAATAACGCAGATTAAAAATTTACTTGGAATCTCGTCTTACTGTGATTTTAAGTTCTATTTAACCAATCTAGAATGTAGGATAGTTTTGAACTTCATAGAGAGGTAAATGATGTTATGCACACGACATAGGTTCATGCTTGGATGTGATGGTATTATGCAATCTATTTTAGCGGCTCTGTTTCGATATCGGTTTCAACGCAAGTGATATATATGCATTGCGTCGCACGCCACATCTTTGCAAACGCAGGGCATTTCCTTATCAATATTGCTTTCATCGCTGTCACTGACTATATTTAACACATAATCGCGTTTTTCTTCTAATTTAACAATAAAGATCCGATTCAAAGTCATTTTCTCTCAAAAACAATAGAAAAAGAATATTTACGGTATCGCCTATGCCAACATATGCTTTGCATAATTCTAAAAAAATGAAAGGGATTCGTTTTATGAAAAGTGCTTCCCAACTTTTGTCGAAATAAACAAGTAGCGTAGTGTTTCTAAAATTGAAATAACGAATTGATTGACTTATGCAGAGTCCAAGATTAAAAAAGACATAAGACAATTGGTTGAAAATTTTATACGGAACATCAAAAGAAAAAAAAGCATCTTAAGCCGATTCCATTCAAAAAGTAATGCTACCACAGTACTTTGAAGATTGCTTTTATATATAATCTACTTATGAAATTTCAAGAACGTTGGCTTTTTCCCCCCGCTGAAAAGTAATTGAATAGTAGAGGTGTAAATTAAGCTTTTGAAATCTACCAAGAAATTTAAAAGCACAAAAGGAAGATTAAAATCTCATCTTTAGAGAACAAACAAGTATTACTGTTAATATTTTTAGATATTCTGTTTATCTTTCAAACGAAAAGGCCTCAGGAGAAATACAGATGATTATTTACGCTATTTTTCTATCTCGCGAGATAAATCAAATCCCACTCTAGCGCTTGTGTGCCCTTTTCGAAATTCATATTATATCTCTAGGTGCAATCACAATTGCCGAATAATTGCTAGCTGTAAACAACAATAGTAACTTTTCTCATTCGACAATCAGTCATGAGATATCTTTGAATCTCTTATAATAAAAAAGTAAATAATTGACTAACATCGCGATGGAAAGGCATAGATTTTATTACGAAGGTTCAGGATTAGTACTGTATAAGATACACGTTAATTTTTGTTACAGTTTAGAATTTGAATAGAGTGCGATTTAAATCTTTACGACTTTTAATTCTGAACACTCTTGGAAGGGGTCCAGATCCACGTCAGTTCACTGATTCAAAGGGTTTAGAGTGTTTTAAAGGTCGACAGGAAAATATATGGGCTGTGGTGTTATTCAGGACAGCAAGTCAAACAACGAGAGTTCCTAAGCTGATCCCGGTCGATTGGTCACTTCAACAGTAATAACACCACGAGCCAGCGTACAGAATTTAATCTTACAAGGAATCATGACATACAACTGGATTATTTGCTAAAACAGGATTGCTAAGATAGGATGTGCACAGTAAAAATTGGAAATGAAATTGCTTCGGAAATTTTCCAAAATTGAAATCAAATTAATTTTTATTATGAATTACTAACTTAAAAGAAAAAAATGGGTCAAACCAGGACATTTTATTCAAAAGTGGGAGAAACCAGCGGAAAAGTCTTAAATCTTGACAGTCCCGGTTCATCTGGTCACTTCAGGTAGATGATTTTACTTTGTTAGCAAACAATGAACAGGTTACAAAGGTGTGCCCACAATTGGCCATTTCTCTGAATATACGGGATGGGATTGCACCAGATTTAGTATGCACGATACTTGTTATGAAAAACCATGCGGATTCAATTTTAATTATAATTGACTAGACCAGGGATAGTTGGCCATTGGATTTTAAATTAATACTGATAGTTAAAATATTCAAAACTTAATATAGTGAATTCTTTCCGAAGGTACACAGTGTCAGTTTAAAAATTTTAAAATTCCTTTTTTAAAAAAAAATTCTTAGAAGAAAAAAATGGGCCAAATATCCCCAGTCTACCCTGCTAGAGCATTCATTGTTTATTAGAAGATAAAACGCATTAGGTTGCCGTCTTTAAAAGCAGGTATCAATATTAAATAACTCACGAGATAAATATCGATTTCTAAAAATTAATAGGAAACAAGATGAAAATAGCCAGTTCAGAACATAAACAATACCCTTTTAAAAATACATAATTTCTTTCGGTTGAATACATGATCAAAGCTGAATGTAGCATGAACCCGTGTAAAAAAGTTTTGACTTTCAAATTTAGATTTCAAGTTTAATTTTAAAGAAGAAATTCTGCACCGAGACGAAACGAAAGAAATGAGTTATTTTTCCTTCTCATTTCGTTTTACTTTTTCGGTGTTTCATTTCACAAATGCAGCTGCGCGGGAGATTTTCAATAAGCTAGAGTGCTGCTCCGGAAGGAAGCAGAAGTCGGATTTGAAGTGAAGATGTACAGCCGGAGGAAAATTATTTGAAATGAAATCGAGGAGAAACTCGAAATTAGAAGGAATCTTTGCCTACTTACTTTATTTAGGGGAATAAATCAAATGTCAGCCACTGAGGCAGAGAGAAGCAGAAAAGTAATTGTAGCAAATGAAACGAGTGGAATATTGAAGAACTTTAATATAATGGTCTAACAGTAGCATTTTGTTTGGTTCCACCATCAAACCTAGAAAGAAAATTGTATTCTCACAATCTGTAAGAATGCTTCTTACTTTTCACCATTTCATCAACAGTATGAGGGTTTATGGTTTCATTCAATATTTGAATAACATGCTTATATTCAATACAAAATTTAAAATAACGAAAATAGTGGTTATTTTTTGCTTGTTTTTAAATACTTGCCGTAGATAACATTTAAATCAAAATTCAATTCAACTCATTTATTTCACTAGCAAATTCTTAGCTCATTATTTACATTGACACAACCCCTTGACCCCCGAATTTATTTAACTTCCTAATTAGACGACACATTATTTGGGCAAATATTGTTGTTCCAATTCATACAAGATCGTGATGGACATCCAAGTGTCTTCGTTCAGGCAAAAGTCACCAAATCCAAAACTATAGTTTTGAGATGTGGTCAGTTTAAACTCAATTTTTAGGCGATACGATAAATAGTAAAAAATATTTTACTGATTTCTAGCGCCTACGGTTGATTTACTGACATTTAGATAACAGGTTTCCATCACGAAATAATTAATTGAAACTTCTAATTGACTGCAGTAGTCCGTCAAAAGGTTTTTGTGGACTTGGTGACTTCTGCTTGAACGACGACGCAAGACACTTTTGCTTTTCCAAGTGAATTTTGTCTTTTCAACTAATGCTACTTCAACGTACAAATTTAAATATAAAACACCCTATAATTTGACACACGAGTGAAAAACGCCATTGAGTATGGTAGAGTTAAACCTGTGAATCCGTGATGTACCCGAGTTGGAAGTTAGTCTATTTTCTAAGCTATCCTCGATTACCGTGTGCTAAAGGGTTCAGCATATATCATTACAACGTTGAATCTACGATAATTCAGAAGAACGAATATTCGAAAGAGTAGTACAAGGTAACCAGGTTTTCACAACAATTTTCTTGATGTCTGCCACTTTTAAAAATCTTTTGAAGCTTAGAATGATGTACATTTGGTTTTAGTTTTAAAATTTCTTTCGGCTGCTTTTAAAATTGTTGAATGATGATAGAAGAATAGAATGAACTTCATGTAATGCAATATCTATAGATGGTACACCGAAATATGAACAAGGTTCTGAAATTAATGCATCTATTATTCTGAAAACTGTTACCCAACATCGGTGAAACCCTATCTGACGGAGTTTAAGGGATTAAAATATTGTAGTTTCCTCTTTAAAACCTTTGATTTTGCATAGTTTTCGGGAAAAGTATCATTTACTCAAACGAAAGCAATTCATATTTAAGGTAAAATACTCAGACAATCCCAGAAAAGGAAAGAAAATGGAAATACGAATAAATTAATTTCCCAATCAAGTCATATACTTTTTCCATACAAAATAGTATCACGAACAAAAATAATTTAAAGTAAATATTAGCAAAAATATTTGAATTTTGTTAATATTTATTCATTTTTCCAATATGGAATATATAAAAAACCTTGGTGAGAAAGCAGGTTTGAAAAATAATATCTTTATACGTACAGTACTGTTGGAATGAAGTGGTAATATAATTTGTCCAGAATGTTAATTATTAGTATCTACCTTTTACCAATATGTTAACTTAATATAACAAAATTGAAAAATTAAAATTTGTATAAAATGAAGAGAAACATAGATTCACAACTGGATAAGTAAGCAACTGTTAAAAAAAGATATAATTAATCACAACTTTACAACACACTTTGAACTGACACTGTAGTAACAAGTAACACTTTCAAGTCTCTGTTCGCCCCTCATGAGGCTTTTCTATCACATTCACAACACCGCCGCTGGCGGTTGAAGACCTTATCGAGGCAAGATTCTTTTGGTGATTTCTTAATTCATCACCAAAAGCTAGGAGGCCCAGTTGAGCATGAGAGGCCTCCCCAAGTGCTCTTGACCTTAAACAAGCACGGTACTGATCCACTGACAAGTCGGGGTCACAAAGCTTTTCATGCCAGTTGTGAAAAATACCAGGATCTGTCGCCCTGATCACAATAAGATTGCTACGGACGTACTTCCTATACAACATGACATCTTCACCACCCCAACCTATGATGTCTTCGTCGAAGCCTTTTAGATTCATGAAATCACTTCTGTACTGACAAGTCATGCCGTATCCAAAGTCCCTCCAGAAGCCAGAATCTCTAGAGATTGTCAATTGGTCTGCTTCTGAAGGTGTCTCCTTGCCTTGTAGCGAATACACTAGGGAAGGATTATAAAGGCTGAAGACAATAGGATAATAGACTTTTTTGCCAGGCGATGCGTTCAGACGACATCGTTCTAGAAACCTGTTAGTGAAAACAATGTCAACGTCACATAGAAACATTAGAACATCTCCTTTAGACCAGTGTTGGACACCTACCTGGAGCCCTTTCCCCCTGGAAAACGTCTCGTTCAAAGTCAAGAGTTTAAGGTTTCGAAACTTAGTTTCTCGAGAAACTTTAGTGAGAATTACGCGAACATCATGAAGACCTTCGTCCCCGAAGTAAACTACGGTCAAGAAAACTTTCCTGTCATGCTTGATGGCCACTTTGGAAAATCTATCCATGAACGTTCTGAAAGCGTCTATTCTACCGGACAAAGGGAGAATTACATTGATGAGTTCCTTTGAAGTTTTCACTCTCTCATTGATGAGAGTCTGTACAGGACCAAATGGCCTCACCAAGACTATCCGGTGATATGCCCTGGACACATTCTTCTCTTTGAAGTATAGCTCGTATTGGTTTCCTGTAGTAGGTTCGTTTCTGAAGAGGCCTTCAGCGAAGTCATCCACGGTATACCGTTGCTTGCCCTTTTTATCTCTGTTGAGAACATCTAGAGCTCTGACGAAGACCTCCAGGAGGTCTTTGCGCTTATATCCGATGGGCTTCTCTACAACTCTTTTTCCGAGCCCCAGCGCGACTGGATATACCCGTCCGAATGTGAAATGACTGAATGGAACCACTTCATACTCGTTGTTTAACTGAACTCCGTGTCGAATTTCGGCAGAGTTTATTTGCTTGCGAAGGTAATCAGAGCACTCGACAGGACGCTGGTTCTCGGATGAGGATCTTGAAGGGGGTTCAACAATCGGCACTGAGACGGGATCCACGAAAGGCTTTTGGAGATCAGAAACCTATGAGAATAAAATTCAACTTGATTTAGTAATTTTACGTAATTTTTAATTATTTTCAAATTTATGTTTAAGTTGCATTATCCAACTTATGTATTGATATTAATTTGAATTTTATTTTCGAAAGTGTAAAACAAAGTTAACTGCATATCACCAAGCAGACAATAAAACCTGGTTTAAAAAATTTTATATGCAGTTCTTTCACTAATCTTAGATGTAAAAACCAGTTTTAATCTGCTTATTTCGTTTGTAATTGACGGCTGTCAGTGTAGACTGACTAAAGACGATAGTGGTTAGATATCCTTTCATATTCTTCATTTATTATTGTAGTAGATAATATTCTGAAGAAGGGCATTTCAATACAGTATTAGTTTTCCACGTAATTCTAAAAAACCGCTACATTTCAGAATATTACAAAGCTTTTAAAAATAATTGAAATACAGTCCTCTAATAATATTTTTAAAATTATTAAACAATGATTTTAAATGTTAATGATAGTTTTTTGTCATATTCTAACAGATACTATTAACAGGTTTTTTACTTTCTCAAAAAGAAGAGGGAAAGAATTCCAATCGTCAAAAAATTCGACCTCGAGATTTTGACGAATCTCCAAGTTTTTTTCACATTTCATTTTTGGTATTATGCATGTTTGTTTGTTCTCGCTCTTATGTCAACTGTACTGTACAGTGGCAGTAAAGCATACAGGTATAGGGCTCTGTCAGTGGCAAAAATGATTTTTCTTCGTATACAAGTTACCAAAAAGGTATTAGCAGAAAACATCAAAATCACAAAATCAAGAACAACAGCGAGACGTCATCAGCAGAATAAATAATTTTGGATACTTTGAGTATATTTTTCTTGGTGCCAAGTAAGAATATTTTATTGTATAACATATAGGCATAACAGTTTTTGACCACACAGTATGACTTTTACAAGTGGGAACATGCAAAAAAATCGAGGGGAGAATAGTCTAGATTATTAAAATTGGGAACTTATCAATGCGTTTTCAGTTGAACTAATTCGGCAAGTAAGAAATTGATGGAAAAACGCGATATATACCGAAATAACTTCTGACAATCATGTCTTCCAAGATAATGCAGATATTTGTGGTCTACAGGCACTTAGAAAATACATATACTAATTCCCAATATTTATAAAGGATCTGCTCAATAAAATGAATTTATCCTTCTTAGAACGAAAAGAGTTAATATTGTTTTTATGGAAGTTTTCCTTCTCTGAGTTTCCTTGATTCAAATTGGATTTCTCCTGTCAAGAGATTTATACTGAAGCTGATCTAAGTACACAAAATATACATGAGAAAATGGTTTAACACTAAAATGTTTGTTTTGGCAAACGCTGCACTTGAAGCATTTAACCCTATCCGGCCCAGTGACGCTATTTGGCATCACCCGAGTGATCTGCTTTTAATAATCAACAGATGTCATCAGATGAACTTAATTAATCGGAATGGCATGAATAATTTTAAACTAAGTATTTCGGAAGTGTTTTTTGAGCTAATTTTTTTTCTAACAAAAATATACCTTCATTACAATGGGTACTGGTTAAAATCGAATCATAAGCGATCTCTGGAAGTAAGAGGGGAACTACTTTTTTAAAAAAAGTGGATCTTTTCTAATAAATACCAGCCACATAACGCATATCATTTGAAATTTTTGTCTATTTTTAGAATAATTATATGAAAAAAAGTAACGACGCTTAAAAACGTAAGTACTGCAAATCACTTCACGAAACTTGAAGGAGAACGTCTTTAAATAATGAGTAGAAGGGTAGGATAGAGAAGACACGCACTTTCTTCTTCAAGTTGGCGATCTCCTCTTTGAGGTTCCGGATCTCGGCTCGGTGCTCCTCCTCGCGGCGGTGTAGCAAGTCCAGGTAGTAAGAGTCTGGGGACATAGATTGTAGATCGCTGGATAGAGAAGGGTCCTCGTCCAGCCGAAGTCCACAGTGTCCAATTAGCAGCAGGAAGGCGAGCGAGGCAGCGGTCAGAAGAAGTAAAGCGCGCGTCACAAGGCGCATGCTATTGGCGGAGCCCACCACCTGCAAAACAAATACCATTTTCAATCACTACATTTGAGAAAGATTTTGACAATTTATTAAATATACGGAGGAAGATTAAACTTCCTCCTTTCGAAATGCTCTACTTCCACAGAAAATTTTACATCCAATTATTTTTAATATTAAAGCTCTAAGCATTTAGAAACTTAAAGACAGACAAATGCTAGTTGAGTAAATAATGGATGAAGGAAACACAATTCTTCGCAATTACTTGGCATGATAAATGTTGCTCAATCACTCTCTAATATTTATTCAAGCAAAAGAAAGTTGATTAGTGAGGTATGGTCATCATTCATACTTGAAGAAATTTCGATATAATAAAAAGTAATCCCTATCTATTGTTTTAAATGCAAAAAAAAAAAAAAAATCGTTGAATTACAGAATCTTCTTTTCTTCCGAAGAATTATAATTGTTTCTTTTCTTGTGATTTGCATATTTAAGAATTCAAAAAAAGTAAAAAACCTAATCTACGCTGGTTGAGTATCAAAAATGCATTATCATACTTTTTAGCATGATGAGTTTCGAGAAGGAATTTAGAAGAAAAGTCAAAATCTCTAGTATAATGTATACGGATCATATATGTCTACTACAATAGTACGTTTAGAGTCATAAGGATGAGGTTAAGGTCATGGAATCTAAAATTAAATACGTTTGCTGCATTACACTTAAATTTTGCATGTAACTTTTCATTTATCGAAACATTATTCATTATCTTTGTTGATCGTATAATGAATTCTGGTAGGCAGTAGAACGTGATGCTCGAGAAACTTAGTACGCATTTGTCCCGCTTAAATTTCACAGTACTGAATTTATTTATAAATTCAGTAGATAGCATATAGTGTATGATGAAAAGAACTTTTTGAAATTTGGTGAGTAATTATGAATGCTAAATGAATACGCGAGTTTAGGGAAAGAAAAAAGGATTATAATGAAAAGAAACTTCAAGAGAGGTTGCAAAATAATCGATGGATTAAGTTTATATTTCTTCATTTTAGTTTTTTTTTAAAAAAGAAAAATTCGTAAGAGGAAAGTACAAAAGGGGAAATCGGAATGTCCATCCATCCATGCCATTTTTGTCAGTTTTAGAAAGCTGTGAATTGAAAAAACTATTCTCAGATTCTTTCTCGTTTCAAAAATCCTTTAAAATATCGTGAAGTAAAAATCCAACATAATTTCAAATAATGCAGAATACTAATTTGATACACATATAATACAGATATCCACATATTTTCAAACAATTCTATTAACTATTCAAGTTTTTTAAAATTTAAAAATTTAGTAATTTCTTATAATTTACTAAAAATTAATTTGTTTCATTACATCATTAAGCAGAATTACTTAATTTTTTTAACATTTATAAAAAAAATTCATACTAAACTTGATTTTTTGGGGGGCTGGGGTTAAATCTAGAAATTGCTGTTTTAGTATTTTTCTTCGCGATACTGAAATTGCCAAAAGGGTTTCATTGCCCCTTTAAGTGTTTTCCCTCAAGATTTAAGGAAAATTAAAATCCTTACGAATTTTAAATTTTACCATTGCTCTTCTTTGTTAGCTTGGTTCAAGTCCTACAAGCTAACAAAGAAGAGCAATGGTAAAATCCTACAAAGTTTGCAGCCTGGCAAAAAAAAAAAAAACCTATATCTTTCAGATTAGTTTGACATTTCGCTTGAACTTTACATAAATTTAAAACTTTTAGATTATAAATCTCCAAGTGATATATTTATTCCAAAACAAAATTTGAGAAAGGAAACGAGTTCACATTTCACAAACATGGAAATTCCGGATTTCAGAAAGTGAAATATCAGGAATTTCGACAATATCCGGATCACAGCCACCGCTATAATATACACGAATTTAACAATATTTGAACTTTAAAGTTAATCTTACAATCCTCTCCTCCCTTGAAGAAATACTGATAAGGCATAACTGCGAAAAATCAATCAAACATCGATGGAATAAGGTTGCAATAAAAGCTACAAATTTTTCAAATATTTTCTACAGGCTGTGTGTGTTTACTAATTATATATTACTGATATGGGGAAGGGAACATTTGATAAAAGAAACGAATTTTTCGACACCATGTTTTGCAAATACTTTCAGTTTCGAAGCTATTTAAGTGTAATGATATGTAATAACACCAATTAATTTATAAATTCCACTTACCCTGCCTTCCTAGAGGGCGTAAGGCTCAACAATCCCAACTTCAAAATAAATTAAAATACCTCTCAAAATATTAGAAATTCTACTATTCTATTAAGAAATTGACTAAAATAATACACGGTATGCAAATGCTAGACATCGGACCTTAAAACATTGGTCAGCGGTTTCTCTAAGGCTTTTCTCCAAAATTTCTGAATAAATTCAATTAAATTCAAAAAATACCCCATTTTTATAAGTGTGCTAAACGATAGAATTTTTTGAAAATCTTGATATGCATTGTTTCTGAAATTCGCTATCAGGTGGAGCCACTTGCACGGAATCGAAATTTAATTTAATTAGTGATTAACTGATAACTAAGTTCTGAAAATACAAAAACAGTGTATTTTCATAGAGTATACACAAGTTTATTAACCCTTTACCCTCCAAAAACTAATTGGATGCGTATTGTACTTTGCATGCCACATTCGCAGATTAAATTCCTTAGAAGACTACGCAATTATTTGATTAGCAACCAAAACAAGTGGTAAAGGTCTCGGTAAAATCCTGTCTAAATTTTTTGAATAAAAATTGCATCATATGTGTTTTGGAGGTAAAGTATGCACTGAACTCGTGTCGCCTTAGCGGAGACAACCGAGAGCTAAGGGTTAAGCTTCAATCCTCTAACACACCAGGAAGTGCGTGAGAAATTGATAGTAAAATTCCATCTTTACAAACATGAAATATGTTAAATAAAAGTATTTAAAAATCCAAGTAAAATAGTTCATACACTTCCAAATACTCTCAATTTTCTGCTATTTAAAAAAAAAAGTGCTGAAAAAGGCGCCAAAATCAAACACATAATAGCTTATTTAGTTATTAATTAAATTAGAAAACTTTATACATAATTAAGCGCGCTTTGATTTTCACGACGAAGGTTTTGAAGAAATTATAAGCATTTAGTTTATTGATCTGTTTTTCGATTCAATGAAGCATTTTTACGAACAGCTATTTTGTCTAGAAAGCCAGAGACTTTTCCTTTAAAGCTAAAATTGGAGAAATTCCTTAGGATAAAAGTAATCCGTGACTGTTTACCGCGATCGGTTGAAATTTTGTTCTAAAAATGGTTTTAATTGGATAGGAATTTTTCAGAATTTTCAAGACTAAAATGAAACTGACTGAATAAAATAATTCATTTGTTCTAATGACAGGAAATTTATTTACTTCGACTAGATAGAATTATTATTTTTAATGCAGAAAAGGAAAGCTCTAGCAGTTGAAACTATGTTTAATTTGTCTCATCATATTGAATGCATGCAATTGGATGCGTTATCTTAATGATATTAACCCTTTGCATTCTTATGTGGAGTCACACTCGACATTCTGAATGATGCATCTTTTAGACATTCTTGTTGAATAGTGCGCATTATAAAAACCATATTATAGTAAAAACACAGATTAATTTTTAGGAATAGAAACAAATTAATAACAGTATTTTTCAGCTTCCTAAAGCGCTAAATCAACCCTTACATTCGCACATGCATAATTATGCATCTTATTTATCTTACGGAGTTGAAAGGGTTAACCTTCAAGCGGGGCGCGATTACGCAACTTTTACGACATATCGTGCATCGTATTATATATCGTGTTATTTTACAAAAATAAATGCAACTTTTATTTATGTTATCTGTATTTATTAGCCTAATAGTAAACAAAGATTTTGTAAATAAAATTGCACTCAAATATATAAAATAACGATATAAATATGTAAATCGATGCACAATTCAAGTATCTCTTGCAAACGCGCGCCCGCTGGAAGGTTAAACAAAGTATCGGCTTAAATGAATATGTCCTTTAACCCCTTCTTGGTCGGCGTCGCACGTTTGGCTTTTTTGTGCCCGTACGATCGGCGTCTCATGTCATGCGGCGAAGAGAAAAATTGCATCGTTGAAAGTGAATTCGTCGCTACTTATGCGTCTCGTTCGATTCCGCGATTTTGACAATGCAAGCCATAAAATAATCGACAATGAATGATTTCGATGTGGTTTTCACGCTCTGATGGTCGAGTAAGATTGTAAAGCTGCTTTCATGGTAAGGTTGTAAAACAATTTAAGAAAATTTTTTTTACATATCATTAATAATTCTTTTCATGCAGATATTTATCTTAAATACCTCGAAGCAATAGATTTGAAAAATATATTATCAGAGAGTATTTTGTTTAATTTAAAACGTAGGTGCACTGCAGAGAAAACTAGAGATCAGTGAATGGGATATCACATGCATGACCGCCAGTAAGTCAAGTAAAAACTGCTTACTGACAAAAATGTTTTGCATTTTCGAATTCAGCGTAGAACGTATATTAATTTTCAGCAATAAAAAAAATGCATTTTTTGGGGTCGGAAATTCGGGGGAAAGAACCCAAAAGGGGATAAACAAGTCAGTGTTGTTAAAATTAATTTCGAGTACAGTTGAAAGTTTTTAAAATATTCTACCAGCGTTACTATACGTTTTTATTTATATTTTCTATTAGTAATATCAACTGCGGCACTGAATTTTCAGAAATCCCGTTTTGCTACTGACATCAGCGAAATTGCGTAGGAAGAAAGTGAAGGAGGAGCAGTTGTGTTTACACTTGGGAAGAGCTCATCCTTCAACAGCTGAGATCATTCTCATTTGAATTCGTCATTTATTTCCTTTTTAAATTTGCAAATTTTTTATATGCATTGTGTGTTTTTTTTATCAACATTCCTCACAAGTGATTGTTGAATTGAACTTGTCTTTGAATATGAATAATAAACTCTGCTCACTTTTTAATTCAAAAATCCAATTTTCTTTCAAGCCAATGACATGCTGAAATTAAAAGGAAAAGAGAATGGGCTAATTTTCAATTTTTTAAATATTTCAATCCAGATAGATGCTCATTCAATAAGCTTTAAATGCTTTCAATGTTCCAGTTATTAAGTACAGTCAAATTGGAAGTGTTCTTTCCATTTTCTCGATAAGAAACGTTATTATATTTTTTACGCTAATGAATATTGCATAGCGAAGTTGAAACGAGCAAAAGTTTAAATTAATTTTATTAACATTCCATTTTGAATCAAAACGAAGGCTGTTTCTGGAAGAACCTCGTAATTTTGAACTTAGTCAGATGACGAGGACGATACCAGAGCAGTCAACCCTATCTTCAGATTTCCACGCCACATCATCGGGGTTTGACCGTCGATGTCGGATATAATGTGTGCCAGGTCCTCATACAGGCCGGATTGTCGTCGCTAGAATCGAGTTTCGAAGCAGGAAACTCCGGTCCCGTTGCCGAGATCTTATCAGCCCACGCCATCCACCAAAATCTGGGATAGTCCGACGGATCAAGATTCGGGTTATATGGTGGATGAAGTAGAAATTCGTTTCCTACAACTTGTCCGCTTATTTGACGGACATACAACCATTGTTTCCCATTATCTGGGCTTCATACGCACACCCACTTCTTTCATATGTCACTTGGGCGAAAAAGTCGAAGATTCAGTGGGTTTTCCTCATAAGAGTTTTGCAGAATTTCACACGATGGTTTGCTTGTTATGGTTCAGTTCATGAAGAACCCCTCTATAACCCTTGAACATTTTTTTGCAGTTTATTTAATGGTCGACAAACAGTGTTCTTGGATTGTTCAAGCTTTTCTGCTAGTTTTCGGACCTCGTGGCTAGATTATCCTCTACGTTTCTTTCAACTCCTCAAGATTAAAAGCTGATGGCCTGCCATTTCAAGGTTTAAGTGTTTGGTCTCTTTCCTTGAAGCGTTTGAATAAGTTTTGAGCTGTCGAGACACTAATCTTACTAGGCCTTTAAACTTTGGAGATTCCGTGAGCACCTTCAGAGGCTTTAAGGTCTAACTAGAAATAATGCCCCAGGGTGGATAAAATCTCTCAGTGTGGATCCTCTATCATCCGATCTTAAAATGAAAGGAAGAAGTCTGGACGAGTGTAGATTATCGAAAGCCATGTAATCTTTTATCTAAGTAAACAATAGTGGTCGGTAATTGCTAGATTCAAAATTTGATATGCAAGCATTTAAAAAACGAAGAAACTTTTGATTAACTAACATATTTGGTAACGAATTCATTGTAATAGGAAGGTATTCATCACAAACTGATACCTTTATGCTTTCATTTTGTATTTCATATTGTTTTACATAAATTTGCATCTCTGAGTATAATTTCAGATTCATCCGATACGCTTTTCTACTCTATTTGTGATGTTCACTTTTGGATGGAATTTCAAATGGAATATTTTTAAAATAAAAAAAAAACAATATTCCATTGAAATTTGTTCAGCTTTCACAGTTCCTTGCTAGAATACATTTTAGAGAATCCATTCCCTAAATGGGTACCGCAAGATATCTTCTGTATTTGTGTTCTTAGTAAACCCGGGAGGAAATTAAACGCAACATTTTCCTTAAACTTTCCCCCTTACAGCCTACTTACTACCACTAAAAAAACTCCCAAAATATATTTTCATTTCAAGATGAAACGATAATTATACCAAAGTTTCAACTTAAAGAGGGGAGGCAAAAAAACTCCACTTCTGAAAAGCGTGGCCTTCCCATAACATATTTATTTAAGGCCACCTCACCTGAATGAGGGCCTCAAAACAAAAGACGCGGATGAGGCCATAAAACGGAAATCGAAACTGCCTTCCTGCGTCTCTCGAGCCATTACATTACCATAAAAAGCAAGGCCGAGGCTTCCAGGAGCATCTCCGGAAACACAGGAGAAGAAAAAAAGCTGACCAGGAATCTTCTCTGGTCCTGCCTTCATTGTTTTCCAGCAAATGATGTCTTTATGAGATAAATTCACAGTTCCCCGAGAAGTTATGACAGCAGATGCTCGCAGCCATGTTATCGTAAAAATTGGGTACAATAGCCGAATTTGCCTAGATGAAGTTTAGGGGCGTTTATGGAGAGAGAAGGTAAATTAGTTTCTAGAAAGAGAAATATTTATTTCTGGAATTCTAATCAGGCTCCATTTCGTGCAATCGCGGAAATAAAATATGCTTCGAATGCGATAAGAAACTGAGGAGTTTTGAAAAAAAATATTCGTTTCTTGTTTTCTTTTTATGGTTGATTCTGAGTTTTTGGCATCAAATTTAATCATCGAGTAGGGATGTTTAAATTCTTTCAACGCATGGGGAAGTCGGGTGTTTTGAATATCGAAGAAACTATGCTTAAAGAATTCTAAATTTTTCATTATCTATATAATATATTTTTCAATATAATAAAGTTATATCGTATTATTTTTTCAAGTTCTGAATTGAAATGCCACAATGATAGATCTGGGAAAGAAAGGAGAGGGGAGGGGGTAACCCAGCGCGATTATATTTTAAACACTTACTGATAAAAACTTCTATTTCTTCTTACTTAGCTTGACTTATATTGTATTTGTAAAGATGAAATTTCGAAGAAATTTTTTTTCACTCCCTTGCTGATGAACTAGATTTCTGAAATTTCCTACATTTGTGTGTTTCCCGATGACAATGCAATACTTTAATATTTTCAGAACTTACTGATTAATTAATAGATTCATTTTAATTAAAGTTTGGTTCCTTGTGACAGGCACCATCTACAAGTGATTTTGAGAAAAACTGATTACAAGATTCCATAATATTCATAAAAATAAATTATGAAATGTATTAAAGACAAAAGGTGGAACTTATCAAGTTTTGAAAAGCACGCCTTAATTATTATACTAAAGATCAGAATTTCTTTTTCAAAAAATTGGAGGTCAAAGTAAAATTGTAAAAGCTTGAGGTACTGAATACAATGCTATATATAAATTAAGTCACAATGGATATAATAAAAAAGAAAATTCTTAAAAAAACTTAAAATACGAATTAAATTTGACTTTACACGTTTACGATTTTTTTACCCCCATACTTGAACACGTTCGCGGACACCTAGCTCATGTTATTTGCTGGGACACATAAGCATAATTGAATAGCATTTCATGTACAAAAATGTGCGGCGTAGGCCGCTTTGAGTTTTAGCTTGTCGTGAACTTTTTGCTTTGTCCCAGCGAGTTTAGCTTGTCGCGGCATATCACGCTTTGTACCAGCAAGTAGAGCGGCATATGCCACTTTGTCCATGAAAGTGTTAAAAAATTGTGCTTTTTAGTACACCAATAAAAGCGCGCTTTTAAAAACTTTATTTTAATTATGCCATAGAGTTGCGCATAATCTTTGTATTTGTTGCAACTCGAAGTTTTGGCGAATTTTTATTAGATTTTGGATCTAGGTCAATTTATCAAAAAATCATAAGCTAAATTATAATTGGATCTCTAGGAAATTGAGGCAAAAAATAAACAATTTTACAAGAAAAAGATACTAAATAGAGAGGAAAATCAATGTTGCATTTTACTATTACAGAATTTATCTGCCTAGTATATATAAAAAGAGAAATTTATCAAATTTTCAAGTCACATTTTAATTACTGCATGTCGGATAAATGTAATTCGGTTTATCTCGTTCGGAGTTTGTGAATGTCGTAGGTTTCAAGTGCATGGGGCATTCGAGTTTAAGTATATTCTAATTCCAGCAATGAATTTCTCTGATGATTAGTTCGTTATAAATATTTTATTACTGCTATATAGTTTAGGAAAAGTATACAGTAAGAACGTTCTATACAGCCGATGATAAAAGTGCACTTCTAAAAAGATACGCTTTGTTAACCCCTTAACCTTCGCGCCCGTCATATTGACGTGCATCGAATTATTGCATTTTTTAGGCTTATAAACTAAAATTTAATCATTAATTAGCTTTATAATTTGACACAAAAATTACGTAGAATCCATAAGCGTCTCAAGTATTCGATGCCTTTTGCGATGAATGAAAACGACAGCCCCTTTCCAAAACAGGAGGGGTCATCTTATTAGATGGCAAAGAAAATGCGACTATTAAGGGGTTAAAAAAATAGGAGTAATGAACAGAAATGAATCTTTATTTTGGTAGATTTTTTTTGTCGTTCTGCTGCAATAAGATTTTCAAAAAAAGAAGAAAAAATCTCTTGCTTGATAGCGTAGGCTTCTACAGTGGCTCTTCTCACAGTTTTTGAACGGTTTTTTCATAATGTAAATCAAGTTTTTATTTACAAGTTTGCGCTTCAAATGTCCTGTTTGATTGCCTTTGCTCTTAACTATCATTTCGTGTCTTAAATGGGACATTCATGTGTTCCGTTCCGACGGATCGGTCGCAAGTCGGATTTATGATTTTGAGCACTATTTTCATTCAAACGGGTTATAAAAAATGTATATAAAACTTAAAAATTCAATCTACATATAATTAACGTACATAAATTGATAAATGTATAATAGGTACTGTAAACAAAATAAAACCTGAAATTACGTTCTTATTTTGAAATTTATTTTTTGGTAGCAAGTCGAGAAGGTTTATGAGGAATTGACTTTTACATCTTTGTCATTTCTGTTCATTTGTATTATATGAAACCAGGAACAACCATAAATCCCCTACTAAGAGTTTTAGATTAATTTAACCGAAATTAAAATTTTCTCCTTCACCTTTTACGGTAATAAATAGATCTTTATTTGCGCATTTGCCTAAATATATCCATGCTTCATCTATTATTACAATATTTTTTTAATATTTATTTCGTACAGAATTCTGCCTCAAGCTCCATGTTCAGCCTCATATCTAGGAAATAGATGGTGAACACTATTTTTTTTGGCTTGTTTAGGATCAATTTAGCTATTCATTAATTTACCGTTGAAACTGAACATCGTTGAAGAACTTGCAAAATATTTTTTAGAAATATTAACAAAAGTTCACTTTTTGTAATGTGTATTCAGAATTCATTTTTTTAGTAGAATGGTTGTTAATAAAAGAGAAATATTTATCAATCTTATTTTGAATTTAGATATATTGATTCCATAACTTTTGCAGATTCCTTGAGTAACAAAATAAGAACGTTTTTCTTCGGAAAAAATGAAGACAGTCTTCTGTCTATTGCTTATTTACAAATATCATTATTAAAATCGAAAAAACTCAATAATATCAGACGATAATTTAAAGTATCAGTAAATAATTACTGTATAAATAAAACTGTTTTAAACCAAACGATTGTTTATATATTCCATCAAAAATGTACAAAAAAATGTGTTAAAATTTTCAGTACTTTTTCGGAAGATGCTGCTGCATATTGGACTTAACAATGTTTTCGTTTATCTAGAAACTGTTAAAATAGCAATTCGCCAGAGAAAATTCATCAGAACTTTGGACAGAACTGTGATTAATCGTGGCAAAAGCCAAGGACGGGAACGAACTAAAAAAATCTCTCCAAAAATCTCCAGACAGCAATAAATTTCTATTGCCAGCAACCAGTCTTTTGTTAAACAACCGCGAACTTCCTAATCAGCGCGCTTCCGTCAGAGGGCTGGTTCCTGCACCGCAGATAAGCCGGGGCGGCATCCTGTAATTAAGGGGCTTCCACTGCGATGGCGATCGCCTTTCACGATGCCAGTGGAAAAGGTTGCCCTTATGCGGCAATAAAATGGAATTTTTTGGAGAGATAAGGCATTCTTTTTTTAATGAGACTTGAAGAGTTCTTGCAAATTTTTATAGCGTTATGCTTTGAGCTGAGCTTAAAAGAAAACCGTAACTTGACAGTTTAAGAACGAATAAACTTTTTTAAAAAGTGCGCTTTTAGAGAAGAAATTCGATATCATGCCATTTCAGCAAAAGAGATGCAGATTTTTTTTTTGATTTATCCCTCAGTGATATTGTAATGAGAATTAGTGACATACGTGAACCGTGGCATATTTACTGCGAAACAGATCCATGTACAATACAATCCCTCTTTACCGGCAGCAACGGGATCTCGCCGATGCCGGAAAAGATTTTCCGAATTGAAATACGCTTCCAGAACTTTATGGATTGTGATGACCATTTGCATAACTATCAATATGTGAAGGTAGGGGAAATGCGTCATAAAAAATATTTATATTTTTATAGTAATGTATACTACAGTGCTGCCCACAGAAAGGCGGGATTACTCTAGAATCCAAGAGTGAGCAAAGGGACTTCTTTTCACGGGGAATTATTGATATACATAATTTTAGTGAATTTAATTGGATGAATAATAATGCGCGCGAGCATTCCATACCCTACCTGGTAACGTACTGGCGCGGCGGTGAAGATGGAGAGCAAAAGAAGCTTCGAATCATTGCCGATGTTTCTACACAGGAGAAAATCTGTTTCCGAGTTTGGCTGATCCTTCGCAAGATTCGGCAATCGAGTTAATTGACGCGACATCACAGTCATTCGACAGAAGTTACTGCACATCTCATTTAACAGCTACCATTGTATGCTATAACGTTACATCTTTCAAGCTATAACCAACTCCAATCCGATGTAGAACAAACTACTTATGATGCCATAATTACTTTCCCACAAAAATTTCCGAAAAGCAATTCTACAGTATAACCTCATTAGTGCGTTGTTCAGTGGACAACTCCAAAACGAAATATTGACGAGAATGACGCATTATCGAATCTTTGTTCAAAATGTGAGACACTATTTACTTTAGTTGTAGAATATTTTGGTGCAGATTTACATTTAAATGATATTTCCTAATCATTTTAGTATTTTATTCAGCTTATAATGTCAGACAATAATAAAAGAATTTCGAACATTTAAGAATTTTTAAAATTAACTTAAAAAAAATAATTGAATTCGCAATGATAATTACAGCATTTTTACTGCATTAACCCTTCTTTAGAAACTGTATACAGAATATTCCTTGAGTTTTATTACCGAACACGCAGGAAAATAAAATGGTCATTGTTGGATTTATTGCAATATTTTAGACAATTTTATTACAAAAGGTTGAAACTGAAATAATTTTTATTGCAATAATCTTTCTTTAAAAGAAAGGAAAACAAAGAAAGCTTGCAAGGAAATGCTTACGTTATAATTTTGTTCAAAAAACTTTTTTTGTTCCGATTGTCGTGATGTTTGATTTTGGTTTCTAATTAAACCACTGTGAACTGAATTCATATCTCTAAAATCTTTTTCTCCTAAGATTTTAAGCGACTCATTATCGAATACCTGTAACCTTATAAAGATTTTTCTAAACATGGAAATGAATAAAAATGAATCGGCATCAGGCTGAACGTATTAAAGAGAACGACATATTACAGAGGTTTCACTGTAAATAAAAATTTTAGCACACCAACACCAAAGAGCTACAGAAATCTGCTTACGTTAACAATCATAGCGAAGAAAATATCACACCAGAGCAGTGGCGAATCCAGTGGGGGAGCTACAGCCCCCCCAGAGCCGAATCCTAGATTCGCCACTGCTTCAGACTGTTTAAGGGATCCCATTTCATGCGAAACATAAATCAATTACCCTTTTGCAGATGGCCCTTTAAACCAAGTCAAATTATCTTAACGTCTCAGTCATCAACCTGATATCAGCGAAAGGTCTACTTAATGTAATTACGCGGTTTTAAAACGATCCCACTCTAATATTAACAACGGTTGTGAAAGATAAAATGAAATACAGTCGGACCTCTATTTAACGAAGTCGCTAAATCCCGAAAAAAAGTTCGTTATATGGAAAATTCGTTAAATAGAGATTCACCTTTTAAAATACTTTAAACTGAACAAAACAGATTTTAAATTCTTAAACACTAAATATTATTAGAAAAGTAATTAATCACACCTTTATTTTGTAAATTAATATCTATTTGTTTTATATATTTTACCCATCAAAAAGAAATCTGCAAGGAAAACAAGAATAAAAGAAAACATTGTCCGGGAATACACTGTATTTTCAATTTAAAAAAATAATTTATATTAAAATTAATGAATTTTAGCATTTCACCATACGAAGGTTTGTTGATTTCTGCATCATGGTCATTTCCATCTTCATCATCTTCGTCTTCATCGCAATTCATTGCTGTATTGTTTTATTTTTCACTGTCCACTTCAAAACTGCCTCATCCACATTTTCATAGACGCATGCTTTTAAACATTTTGAACACGAATTCGATGAATCATAATTTTGTATCTTAACACGATTTTTTTATTATGGTGGATAAGCTGTTTGGAGGAATACCAAATTTTAAAGCAATATCCTTTTTTTTCACGCCTTTATCCACCTCACGAAGAATTAAATTTTTTTCTCTAATGCTCAAGCACTTTCGCTTTGACATTTTCCAGCTTCAAGGTCATTGATCACCATAAAATGTGTTAAAAGAAAGAATAAGATTGAAATGTTTAGAAATATTTTGAAAAATAGGGAGAAAAAAATATTGGATCACAAGAAAAAGTTCGTTAAATAGAGAATGCACTTCGCTATTTGGAGGTTATTTTACGAAGAAATTCGCAAAATGTTCTTGGTTCCAACAAAAAGTTCGCAAAATAGAGAAATTCGCAAAATAGAGGTCCGACTGTACTTGAATGTATTGATTTTAGAATAAATAGATTTTGATTTCTAATTAAATCATCGTGAACTGAATTCATATCCTTAAAATTTTTTCTCCCAAGGTTTTAAGCGACACATTATCGAATACCTGCGACGGTATATATATATATATATATATATAAACACGGATGTGAATAAGAATGAATCGGCACCAGGGCAAAACGTATTAAAGAGAACGACGTATAAAGAGGTTTCACTGTAAATACAAATTTTAGCACACCAACAGCTGTAAGTATAAAGAGCTACAGAAATCTGCTTGCATTAACAATCATAGCGAAGAAAACGTCACTTCAGAGTGTTTAAAGGATCCATAAATCAATTACCCGTTTACAAATGACCCTTTAAACGCAACTCAAATTATCTTAATGTCTCAGTCATCAACATGGTATCAGCGAAAGGTCTACTTAATGTAATTACGCGGTTTTAAAACGACCCCACTCTAATATTTAACAGCGGCTGCGAAAGAAAAAAAACGAAATATTTTCGAAAAGCCCAGCATTAAAAACTTGCCCGTTTTATCAACAAGTACATTCACTTTACCAGACCACCCAAGTCAGCGTAGAATCATTTACTTCAGCTGATGCGGTTCAAAATTATACTCGAGTTTGCTTTTCTTAAATATGCGTTGGGTTTCAAAGTTTACATTTAAAAATCTGGCCTTCAAATCCAATAAAAAATGCACTTGAACTGGTTTTATCGTCGAGTGCAAATCTATTTGAGCGTGAAGCACGATGCGGTGGTAAAGGAAACAATTAACCCTTGGGTAGTTGAATTTTGATGGATAACCTTCAACCCTCGCGTTTAGCTTCGAAAATGATATATGGAAAAATTTATTCTGCAGATCGCTATGAAAATTGTAAACCAAACTGATATAGCTTCAGGCGTTAAAAATTTTCCATCCTCAGAATATTTAGTTTCCGTACTAAACCTGGGTTGAAAACAATTTACAAAGAGAAGAAAATATTTCCCAAGGATTTCAGATCTGTTCTGGAACAAAAGTTTTAAATCTTATGCACTCGGCAGGATCTTTTCGGGTACTATTCTAGACGGTGCATCATTTTGAAGTTTCTTGATTTTTATAGTTAAAAAAATACCTACAGAGTTAAGAAGTTGCAGATAATTTTTTTCGAAAAAAATCAACTTATATAAATATATTGTTTTAGGTTCAAAGCATTAAAATGAGACCTTATATTCGCAGAGTAATTATGCATTTAACTGTTTTTCCGAGCGGAAAGGATTAAATTCCAGTAAGATGTTCAGTTTTCAGAATTTGGATAATAAAGCATGAGTTAATAGTAATAAAACAAGAATAAAGTGTTTTGTATTAATAAATATTAGTTCGAAATTGCGATTTTACAATTGAAATTTCAGTACAATAATTGCATCTATTAGATGGTCCCCTCCGAAAATTTATAAGCCGATAACTCTACTATTCTTTAAAAAAACAGCACTCAAATCATAACATGTGAATTTCGATAATTCAGTCATGTCACCGTTTTCCTGTTATTGCCCTTGTAACGCAGCTGAAATGCCGGTACTGATATAGCATTTTTTATAGTATTATAGCTCCTATTATGCAATTTTTTAAAAATCTCTATTTAGATGCAACGTTTGCAAACATGTTGAAATAAAGTTGAGCCGGACGAGTTGCTCTTTATATTCAAAGCTTTGTTAGTACAATAGGATCCAACGTTATAAAAGTACTAAGTAAACACACTAGCCTGTGAAAATCGCTGAATGCAGCAGAAAATATACTTTCTTCCAACTTGCGGAAATCGCGGGATACGCAGTCAGAGGGTTAATATCCTATTACACACATAATAAATTAATAATACAAGAAAATTCTATGCGTTGTCGTTGATGCAGCTTTGAAATACGTCTTTCAACTGATTCATAGTGACAGATAATTGAAATATGTTTTTCATGGAGAAACTTATAACTTTACAGCAATATCTTAATTCTTCCGAGCTATTGTTTTAATATACAATTCTCTATTTTTGAACAAATTCATGCTTTTTTTAATAATAACGTTTAATGCAAAAATTAGATTGAAAATTTTTCAGAGTTTCCTCACTAGTATTCTTTCGTAAAGTGAAACGAGGGTTACCAACATTAGTAATTGGAGTTAATTCTAAGTATTTTCTTCTCATTCGCTACAAAGTAGTTCTTATAAAAATACAAAAGAATTATTGATTTTTATTCAAGTAAATATTGATATATTATAAATTGCTGTACATTTTTTTTTGCGATATTTTTAAATATTCGCAATACTGTACAATACCATAACGATATTTTAGAGTATGTTGTGCTACTTGGGTGTTTCGTTATGAAAAATAAGTTTAGCAATAAGCCTAAAACAATTTAGCAATTGAAGTGCCATGCGTGTTAAATGATTAGATGTGCTTTTCTAGTGTATTACTTTCTCGTATGTGAAGTATACAAAGAGAAAGTATTGTGATCTTTAAAAAATTAGATCCCGAAATTTTGATGAATTTCCACGTTTTAGACATCCAGAGTCCGAAAAAATCATTTCTGGAATTATGTTTGCCTGACTGAAAATGATAAGTCTAAAACATAACGATCTAGACGGATGAAACTTGGTATACGATCTTTAAAGCAAAATGTAACTTTTCCGCTGAAAATCGAATTTTCCTAATTTCCCATAACGTTAACATCTGTGGGTCAAACAATAAAAGTCAAACTATCCAGTTTTACTCCACTAATGGGGCGAAACCGGGTAGTTTGACTTTTTTTTTAAATAAAAAGAGGCCTGAAATTCGGCCGAATATTCGATATACGCTTAAATCACTATTCGTTACATCCCTATTTAATACCCACTAATTAGCGACATTGTGGTCAGATCACCATTTATATAGGGTACCGAGCAACTGCAACAGTCAACCAAATTCTTGAATTCAAATGTTTTGAAAAGACTAGATATACTTTTGAAATTAAGAATATTCTATCCGAGATTAAATTAATGGTACCCAGATAATGGTATGTTTCTGCCACTTATTTGGCTTAAATTGACATTTTCGCACAAATGTTTTCTCTCGATGGCGATAGGCATATTCATCCTCCTCCCCTTTGCTTCCCTAGTCGCTTCGCCACCGAGCGTCTCGGATAACGACCGAATTTTAACCCTTTTAGTGGTGAACGACGGTATATCGTCGGTCGCGAAACGATGCGATGACGCCTTTCTATTCGCATCACGAGAGAAGTCCATCTTAAAATACATTTACAAAACGTTATAAATGGTTTTATTAATATATTCGATTGATTAATATTACTCGATCAATATTATATATTAATATTACTCGATCAATATTATATATTAATATCACTCGATCCATATTATATATTAATATTATTTCGATTAATATTAGAAGTTAATATTTGAGTTTCTGTTTTTCGTAATGTTTCATATTTATGTTATTCGTATGATTTTCAACAAATATTGAAATACAATTGGCAACAATTTATTCTCCCTTGATTTCCTAATATGCTCCTTTTTGAATTTTGTACACATCATTCTTATTTTGATTTTTATTAGCTTTTTCCCAAATCTTAAAAAATTCGTCAAATTGGTCAGGTATTCTTCGCCACAGGTACGATGATTTCGGTCGGCACTAAAAGGGTTAAACTTCAGAAACTAGCTCCAACTGATACAACCGATTTTTTTTTTTATGAAAATGAAATTTTAAAACATTTACATCTTTTAAATTAGTATGTTTCATTAAATAGGGAGATCTCGGGAAGCGTTTGGATCGTTACACAAATATGTATCACTTCATTATAATCATATATTGTTCTATTCACCACCAATTTGTATAAGGCTGTTTTTTGGAAATTTATGAAGCATCATAAAATCTTAGTTTTACAAAAGTTCTCAATTCTGATTAAATTTGATATTCAAACCGAACTAAAATTATAAGGATCTGTGCTTCTTAATAAAAACTTTCAATTCAATTTAATAAAAAGAAAAAAAAAACATTCCTTTTTAAATAATTTTACACTATGAAAGTAATGAAAAAGATCGAAGATCTTTAATAATTTTAAACTTCGTATCCCAAAAATTTAAACGCAAATAAGGCTGTTAAATAATATAAGATAAAATTACTATAATCATATATTAAATGTAGAATGGAAAACATTTTTACCTTCATTATGAAATGGAACAGACAGATGGCATTAATTCAATATGCGAAAAAATCTACAAGTCCAGACGTTTGTTGAAACAACCACACTCAATGTAATCTCATTTCTAACTCTCTGGTAAAGATAACACTATCGCTTTTCAAAACCTGTTTCTTGCATTCCCCCTGGCCGGAAGAGAATTTTTATCCCTCCACACCCCCTTGTTAGGTGGGAAGCAGGGCCCCAAAGAAAGGCATAATTCTTCACACTTCTTTTAACCCCTTAAAAGTCGCATTTTCATCGCTCTCTAATAAGATGACCCCTCCTGTTTTGGAAAGGGGCTGTCGTTTTCATTCATCTAAGAAGGTAGAGAATACTTGAGATGCTTACGGATTCTAAGTAATTTTTGTGTCAAATCATAAAGCAAATTAACGTTTAAATTTTAGTTTATAAACCTAAAATTGCGATAATTCGATGCACGTCATTATGGCGGGCGCGACTGTTAAGGGGTTAAACTCGAAATGTTGATATATAAGGAAAAAAGGAATTACACATGTCATTTTGCAGGGTTTTACAAATCAATTTTATGGTTTTTATCAAGGTTCATTAAAATTTACAGCACTGAGAGCTCTCCAAATCATTTAAGATTCATTTGAGCAGAAGTTCTCAACGTGTGGTCTGCCAATGGGAACTCGTAGCTTTAGAAACAGATTTGGTATAATCTATCTCTGTAGCTTTAAACTTCAATTGAGTGCTAGAGCTGTATAACTTTTATTAAATATTTTTCGTTTTTGTTGTAATGAATACAAAAAAAAAAAATGTCTGATGATTTTAATTAAATTTCTCGTTATTTCTTTAAATACCCCTTTCCTTAGAGTATCGTGGATAGCAAATATTCAATCATTTGTACATCATATGGAAATAACGCATTAGAAAAGACGGATTTAAAACTTACGCAATTGCATGTGGACGATCTCAAACTTTACAGAGCTAAATCTCATAAACTATTAATTCATCTAAAAGAGCCACATAACCTGTTAACCGTAAGTACTTAAAGCCGTGAAAGTGCCTTCTTTCGCACAGAATATTCAATTTCCCAAACTTGGTGGGCAAAATTCCCCGCTTTCAGAATAATCCTCAACACACAAAAGAAATTATAGCAAAATTCTTCCCCGAGAAAAAAATGCTAAAGATGCGATAACAATTTATCCTGAGCCGCTAGTTCGGTGGTAGTTAATTTGGACGCGATGAAAATTAAGCCAATCCCATTAAACAATAAGCCAAAGCCTGTCGGAATAGCAGAACTTTGGGCAAAGTTATTAGGAAGAGGTTGACTTTTGGTGAGCAGGAAATAAGCCTTTCCCCCCTCCTATTGCGGCAGATGTTAATTAAAATTTTAATTAAAATCTTTAATCCATGGCGCTTGCTAGCGGTTTGCAGAGCAGCTGATTCGGAAGCCAGAAGATCAACAAGATACCAACGAAGCCGAGAGTTTTTTAAAAATATTTATATTTCCCATTCTTTTCGGCGTGACCTCATTGTTTACAGTTTGTAAAGGGTTCTGTGTGAATTTTGCCAGGAAAATGTGGAAGAGGGTTCAAAAGTTCAGGATTGTTTAGATGAGTAGATTTTAAAGCTGATGAAAGCTTTCTGACGGAGAATAAATTATCGAAGAGAAGGAAGCAAGATTTTAAATATAATTTTGTAACTTTTGTAAAGTTTTGTTACATTGGCAGTAATGCTGCTTTCGTGTAACATAAAATTATGGAGATTTCGAAATGCCCTTATATTCTGTCTCCCTATTTCACTGCTTTTTAAAATCATATATATTATCAGTCTGCTTTTAAGAAGACGCAAAACAGATTTCATAACATCTTCAAAAATTGATAAGCATAGCAAAAATTTTAATTTATTTAGTTTGGTATAATAAAGTATCAATTTGAATCTACACGAGGACTCATGGGGGGACAAGAATGATTGCGTTTTCATCAGATGGCAAGAGCAACATTGATTCAGCAGTCGACTGTCGAAACTTATGCGACCTTCCAATACATTTCAAAATATTTTAATTATAAACAGGTTCACCGATGTAACTATTTTACAGGAAAAGAAACGGTTGTATAAGCTTCACAGCAAAAATTTGCACAGCAAAAATTTGCACAGCAAAAATTTCTGTTTACGTGAATAATAAAGGCAATATGTTTATTTAAAATTACAGAATTATCAACAATAAAGAATAATTGAAGTAATGAAATATTCTTTTAGAAAATTATTCAGAAAACTTCATGAAAATTTGGACAAATTTATCTTCAATACCCCTTTTTATAACCTTCCAGCGGGCACGCCTACGCATATTTTACGACATATCGCGCATCATATTACATATATATCGCATTTTTACAAAAATAAATGCAACTTTTGTTTATGGTATGTCTGTATTTATTAGCTTAATAGTACACAAAGATTTTATAGATAAAAATTGCATTTAAATTTATAAAAGAACGCTCTAAATATGTAATACGATGCACAATGCAAGTATCTCTTCATATGCGTGCCCGCTGGAGGGTTAAGAACTGCTTCCTGAAGCATTGAACTTCAGTAATTTTTTTTATTATTCATACTAATTAAAAGTGTTTTTTTCTTCGAGATAAATAAATCTATCTTTTTATATTTTTCCATTTTATTAGAAATTAAGTTTACAACACAATAATAAACTTATAATTTCACCAACTTTATCGTAAAAAATACTGTAATAGATGGGAAATTTTTTATTTAGAGATTTAACATTTAATAAACTAAAAGAAAACAAAAAATTAGAATCTTTTGTTAAATGTATAAAAAAAATTCATTAAGCCTGAGAAATTTATTCCACGTCAAGCGTTTACAGGAAGAGAAATATTCTCCTCAACTTTTAATGCTATGAGCTTATGCATAAGGGTTGGATGCAAAAGTCATCCGATTACTGTAATTGTAGAAAAAAAAATTGTCATAAATATTCATTTTAAAGTAGCCGAGAAATGTTTCTCCAAGAATATGGCAAGAGTCTAACACAACATTCCTAAAATATTGATCTACTCTACCATTCAGTTAATCCACAAGTTCAAAAAATTCGAACGATATCCCATTTTTCTTATCTGTTTATCCTCTACACGTTGTCCGGAAAGCCCTGGAATCTAAATTTTTGTATAACCTCGTCCAAGTGTGATCTGGAACATAAATAAGGAGCGCAGCTGGCAAGACGAACGAAAGATTGGCGTGTTCGGAGAGAAAAAGAATAGGAGGGAAAAAAAAAGGAAAACACTGGAGCGGAGAAGAGTGTTCTTTTTCTATTTTCTCTTCCTCTATATCCACCAACTAATCTGATTTAAATTAAACAAAACACCTTCGGAGAATAAAAAGAAGCCCCGTTTATTGAATTAGGATTCCCAGTCGTTTCAAAACGATCTGGCATCGAGGTTATCGGAAAATTTTACCGCCAAAGCTTAGTTGCTTTCCCCCCCTCCTAGCTGGCTGCTCTTCCATTGTGTTTTCTTCTTTGTAAGGAAAAGGAATTGTTAGCTTTTCATTAACAGAGACTTTTCTCTGATGATGCAAGGAGAATTTTGGACATGCGGGTTTCCGAGTAGACTGTCATCGGGGAATATATTTTGCGTCAGCACTTAGAGTAATAAAGGAACGCTTCATCTCTGAAAAATAAACAGTTCACATTTGTATCAGCACATGTCTTTTTAGTTTCAGTCTTACATTTTTCCTAAACTTTCACACAAATGATTCTAGACGCGTATAAATTTTATTTTCGGTGTCTACTATTTTAAATATTCCGTTTCTGTGATTTGTTGCGAAATATTTTCTTATTAAAAAAGGTATCATTAAACTGATGTACTTGAAAGTATTTATCCAGGTAATCATGGTGATTCTAATTCCATTTGGTCTAGCATGTCTAATCAAGTCTATGAAAGAAGGACTCAAAATAAAGGGGTGGTGCGACATCTCTTGTTAATCTGAGCTATTTTGGAGAATCTAGGTATTATCTGATGCAGAAATCCATTTCAATATATGAGGGTAGGTTGTCATACTTGAGGGATTCAGGGGGAACTGGCCCACTTTTGCGTTTCACTTGGGGAAAAATCAGGAATATCCCCAGCAACCAGCTCGAGCACAGAGAACAATACGTTACTGAAGTGTTTATCGATCTATTAGTTTTAGACTAATGCTGGTTAACCTTCCGACGGGCGCGCGTTTTCAAAAGATACTTGCATTGTGCATCGTATTACATATTCATATCATTCTTTTATAAATTTAAGTGCAATTTTTATTTATAAAATCTTTGTTTACTATTAAGCTAATAAATAAGAGAACATAAATAAAAGTATTTATTTTTGTAAAACAGCACGATATGTTTATGTAATATGATGCATTATATGTCGTAAAATTTGTGCAGGCGCGTCCGCTGGAAGGTTAAGAGCAAAGCTAGAAGATAAAATCCATAACCAGTTCATGTGCCTCAGCTATGCCATGCCTCAACCGCTAGGCCAATGGTAGACAGTATTTGTTGTCCAATCAGTAGTCACGAAATATAAAAGAATTTCTGCATATATTAAGTATTTGATTTATTAAAATGTTTTGCATATATATATATATGTGTGTGCGTGCTTAACAATATTATCATCCTCGATTTTTTTAAAAATAAAGTCGGAATTTATACTACGGTAGAACAATTTATTCAAGCAGCCCCCTTTTAAAAATAGAAAATGATTTAGAAGAGTGTGTTTTATCTTCATTCTGTGATTTATTTTCTTCCTCTGAGCAGTTTCATTAGTTTTTTCACAGCCAAGGAGGTAGATGGGATACATCTTTACTGAAAGTTATTGTAAAACGAGCAGTAGGAATTTCGTGGGCTGGAATTTGTTATCTCTAATATGTTCGATTTGGTACCAATAAATTCATTCCAAATGTTAAGAATAATGATGAAATAGGTTTAGTTTCGCTTTGATTCTCCTGAAATGGGGAATTATCAAGGAACTTGAGCAAAATTAACAATAGCACCGAGGCAATCAAATAAGAACAGAAGTGTTATTTTGAGATTCGAAAAAAAGAATAAAGGAGAAATGTTTGAAAATTTTAATTAAGAGCAGTCCGAATCTGGTTTCAAGTTTCTTTCTGCAAGAATGCTAGAGAACTTTAAAAATGTAGTTTTAGAGGCCATGGGCGTTTTGCAACACTTTTCCGATACAAATAATTTACAATTACAGTAGAATCTCTTATCTGGCAAACAAGAGAATCACGCCAATGCCGGATTAGGGATTTTTCAGGAAAATTGAATAAATGTTTTTAAAATTTATCTGTTTATTTTTTATAATGTCATCTACAAATTTCAATATGCGAAGTCCGTTGGTTATGCTTTTTCGATCTATCGGTAACAAATAAAATTGAAAATAGCACAGATTATTTAAAATTAAACACATACACGTAATTTTATATTTCAAGTCTGAAATTAAACAGCATTTTAAAATTACCATACGTATCATAACATGAAAGCTATCCATTTCTTAGTATAATGACAATATAACCTAGAATATCTGCCTGCTTATAAGACTGTCTCTGGGGTTTTAAAATTTCACTGTATACAATTCCTCTTCATAGCATCATGTGCTGGCCTAGATGAACATTTCTCTTCAAATTTTATGAATGTCTAAAATCTTTTCGTCCTTCCACGTAGCTTTCTTGGTCTGCTTGCCGTCTTCATCATCATCCCTCACCTTATCCAGTATATGTTCGGTTATTGCGTCATCAAGAGAGAGACAGAGACATGAACAGAATTGCCCAAGTCCATTCACGTCTGCAACTCCCTCATTAACCCATTACATATTTTTTTCTCATATACCTAGATTTCGGATCTAAATTTACATACGCAAAGTTTAGTTTGGTTATATTAAAGTCCCTTTTTGAAGAAACACGAGGGATATTTTGGGTTGACCCTCGTAATTTTGACCGCCATCTGATGACGATGACGACAGCTGAGGTGGCAGCCCCCTCGCCAAATTTCGGCACCCAAAGGGATTACGTTTGGCCCCCTACGTATACCGTGCAACAGGACCACACGCACGGCAGATCTTCAGTTAAATCGGGTTTAGAACCTGGAACCCTCCGGCACCGAAGCCGAGATCCTACCATTAAGTCACCGTGTCCCTACATGCGCAAAAATGCCTTTATTTTGATATTGCCGGTTATTTAGGTACTGGATACAGAAGAGTTTACTGCACTTGGCAATTTCATAATCATTTCACAGTGATCAATTCTGATCGTGTTCCGGACACTTCATAGAGGATCACTTTAAAAAATATTAAAAGCATTCCAATCAATTAAGAAGGGAAAGAAATTAAAACAAGCGGCTTTATTTCAAATAAAGATCTTGGAAGTTGAAGGTGAATAAAAGTGACCAAAATAATTCTCTGAAAGTTAGCAACTTTTCAGAAAGCAAATTAATTTAATAAAATTAATTTCTTTCAACGAGAAAAAATATTTTTAGACACTTGATGGCTTAGATAAAAATCTGGCCATTTTTCAGAAATAAAAAAAATGCATTACCAAACGATTAACGAATACTTTTTAAAGGACATTCACCTTCATTTTATTTAATTCATTTTCTATGGTGTTAATGTGCTTTTAATGATCGAAAGCTTGCAGAGCAAAATAAAATTTGCATTTAGTTAACACCCCAAATAAATTGAAATTTTATCATATTAATTTTTTTTCAAAACTGAGTTAAATGGAATATTCTTGGTAAGTGAAAAAAATGTTTTTCTTTCTCGAAGAAAAAAAATCCTGCAAGTCAGATGACTTTTTTGGCCATATGCCCGTATTAGTATAATACGAGACGTTTGCTTTTGGACTTAAAAAAGAGCAGTTTATTCTACTTTCTTTGTGATAATCATCGAAAAGTGGCTGCGAGGAAATATTTGTATCGAAACTGCAGAAAGACACATGCAAAAATAAATTTAAACAAGGAAGCAGGCTTTGTCATACTAAGAAGCAATCGTTTTATGTGCAAAAGCCGTCAGGCTATGCGCATACATGCAATTATTAATCGGGCAACAGTTTAGTTGCATGCTGAAAGACCATGGGCTCAAGTTAGAGAGCGCATACATGCAACTTTATACCCCGGCAACTAAACAGTCGTAAAACCACAGCGATCGCCTTTTGATTAAAAAATCGCACAACTCTCGTCAAGTACACGGGTTTCTACTGGAGCGCGCATACATGCAACTAAATAATTGCTCTGCTCTGCTCATTCAAGGGGTGAAGATCACAAAGCGAGCTCAGAAATTGTCGCGTTAACTATACGAAGCTTTATTTAAGGGCGTTTTAAAAAAGCGTGCGCTATTCTTAAAATAATTTAGCCCTAAAAATGGCTGAGATTATTAGGATTGATATGGAATTATTGATTGAGTGTATAGAAAGAAGGCTTGCGCTATATTTATTATCAGTTATTACTTTTAAAATAAATAATAAGTTTGCATACTTTTAATAATTGTTACTCCATTTTTATTAATAATGCATGCGTTTTATTACATAATTTTAATTAGATTAATTTGTCTTTTCTTAGCTGATATTTCAGATGCTTTGAAATCAGTAATTTTAATTTTATCCTTTATATTATTTATCTCTCTTTGTCAACATCCCTTTTTCTCAACTAAGCGATGAATGAGATATCATTGAATAGGACTTTTTTAAAGACTTCAATGAAAACGAAGTCATTTTATGTTAAACACAGTTTTTTTTGTTTCAAAATTTGAGTGAAAAGAAAATTTTGAGTCACAAGAGAAGCTGTCATTTGGGCAAACTTAATCTAACTCATGTGACCTGTGCTGTAAACATTTGAAAACTATGAAACATTTTTTTAAACATTTGTTAAATATAAACATTTATTTACTCAATATACTTCAATAATAGGCAAAATATTTTAATTATGGTGATGTGCGCTTTTTGGAATGAGCTCGTGCTATTTAGAATCGTGTAGCAATCTATGTTTTTCATATTCATTATGTACTAGCCATCTTCGGCGACTAGCTTGTTCACCGGGAATATAATTTCAATTGAATCTCTTCTGCATAATTTAATATTCATGGTTGCCTTAACAATTTCAAATTGTGATAGACATTTAATTCATGTTTTTTCAGTAGCTTTGCACCTGTTCTGTTCGTTGTCTGTATGAACGTCCCTAATAGAGTCAAGTGACTGGCTGTGTCATGCAACATCAAACTGCACATTGTTGGCATCAACTTCACTCTTATTCCTCTTGCAAAATATGTATTGGATTTTAATTTTAAAATGGCGCGGCACATTTTACCTCCAGCCTCATGCCATAGCTGGATGAAAATGTGCCGATTAAAACATAGCATTAAACATTAAGATAATTACTTATCTTTCAACAATGATGGAGAAACACGCAATTAAATGTTTGTTTAAACAATAAAAACGGTTTGAATTGCGTTGCAACAATGAAAAGTATCGTTATAAATTATGCCAAAAAATATTTTTAAAAATTCATTAAAATTAGAGAAAAAAATTGTACGACAACTTAATCGATATCTTTGAAAAGGTAATTTTTTGCACTTGCAAGATGGCGTTATGCTGTAATATTTTCGTAAGTTAGTATAAGTAGAATAAGTTAGTATACAAGTTTCGTAGGTTAATATTTAATTAATTAAAATTTTCAAAAAGGGCTCCGAGGCGCACATTCCCACCCTCCAAAGTATGTTTGTGCCAAATTTAGTGGCTCTAAGGTCTGGCCTGTAGAGCGCCAACACACACAGACAGACATTCTCCTTTATTATTAGTAGAGATTTACTAGATAATTTTGTTTTTATAATTTCTTTGTCTGATATCTCTAAATTTTCCGAAATTTGTATTTATTTATTTGGATATTTATCGAATTTTCTTTGGATGTTTTAAAACGGGCAGGACCGAATTAAGTCCTCTAGGAGCCTCCCGTTTTCCCTACTCTAACTTCCAAAACCAAATAATTTTGCATTTATTGTAATTTAATTTCTATATAATCAATTTTAAGTTGCAAATTTTAAATTGGATTAGCAAATCATTTTACTTCACATCTCTTTCAAGACAGTTGGTTCCTGTATACCGAGTAAAAAGAAATGTAAAATTAAAATTTAAAAGTAATTTTATACAAAATTGGAAAAAAAGCGAAACTTTTTTTAACAGAATCTAAATGCTATTTAATTATGGGATCAAGCATTTTTTAAATATAAAACATTTTTTAGCATTATAAAACAACATAATATAAAATTTGCAGAAAGAAATTAATTAGGAATATGTTAAAATGATGTACCAAATTTAAAATTAAATTTAATCATATTGAAATTTTAATGCTGAACACGGCTTAATCAATTGTAACACATCTGCACAAATATACTGTCACTGCTCGGATACTTTACTCTAAAAAAACTGATGTACTTTGATAAATTGTTCCTCGAACTATTTTTAAATTGAATATTGATAACAAATTCGAATTTGGTTAATTTGAAACTGAGGGATCCACAATAAAAATTAGATGTATCCAAAAGTTCGAATTAAGAAAAATTGGATATACAAACAAACACAAGAGATAACGACAGTTTTCATTCTAAAAACAGCAATAAAGATTTATTTTAAAGTTTCAATGAATACTACGTAATTAATTAATAAACAGTAATAATTTTGATCTATAAAGCAATATTAGTTATTCCAATAAATATAAAAGTAATTTAAATACAGAAATATATGTACAGCACCTAGAGTGCAAAAATTGTGTAATTATTTTTTAAGTAAATACAAAGAATAGGAGCTAAGAGCGAGTTCTTGAGTTAATTATAGGCCTTAAAGATAATTCGCTGGCACTCATAAGATACGGACGTATTTAACTAACGAAAACAATTCAGAAATGAGCACGATTTCAGTTTTGACCTAAAATTAACCTAAATAAATTCGAATTATAGGCTTATGTACAGAACAAGCCTATTACTAGAAATGATCATCAAAGCATTTGATAAAGAAAGAAATCAATGAAAACGAAAGTTCACCATTCAATCTAATCATTGAAATGATAGCTTCGTGAGAGAGTGTTAGCTGAAAATGAATTTGAGAAAAAACTAAATTGTATCACTATAAAAAAAAACAATTTGGAGCTCCCAGCGAGTGCGCAGTGGATTTGAAAAGACAGGGAGCGCATCCAAAAATGAAGAATCGAAAGAGATTAAAAATCGCATGTATGCGCACCCGTCTCAACTAAACAGTTTAGTCGCCGTGAAATCGCGCGGTGCAGGCAACCCGACTAAACCGTTTAGTTGCCGAAGGAATTGCTCGTATGCGCCTCACTCTCATTTTCCTACTTCCCATATGCCAAAATATAAATTTGATAAAGCTGTTAGGAAGCATTCTTTTCAACTGGTTTCGATTTTGGATTTACTTGTATTTTAATGGCCTTGACTTGTGTTATATAACCATGTTTGTGCTGCTGCGTCTGCTATTTCATCGTGAAAGTTGAAAGATTAGCTGAATCAGATAATTTTTTACTTCTTTTCGCTGAACAGGAAACAGTTATTGCATATTCTGTTCAGATATTCTTGAGAAAAGAAACTACTCATGAAATTATGGATAAGAATAACGAAATTATGGATAAGAATAACTATGATAAGATCATTTTAAATTCAAGAATTTTCATGGAAAATTGTGAATTAGATTTAAAAAAACAATTACATTTCCTTGGCATCCCCTATATTGTTTTGATGATTCCTATTTTTGTTTTAATATTTCCTATTTTGTTTTCTTGAATTGCTTTATTTTTGACGCAAAATTTTTAGAAAATGTCTTTAAATTGAAAATGCGATACATAAAACTTAAAAATTTTTAAATATTTAATGCTTAATCGTTCCCTACAAGTTCTTCTTACAATTATTTCGTAACAAATCTAAGCTTTTTAACCCCTTGCCTTACGATTTTATTTAACCTCCTAATTAGATGCCACCAACCATTTGGGATATTTTTTATTATTTCAATCTATTTAAGATGGTAAACAATACTCGAGATATTTAAGCGTGTCCAGGTGATTTTTGTATTTAAAATTAATTGTTACGTCGACTTAAATAAGAATTTAAATAGAAAAGTTCTGTAATTCGATGCACATGTCAGAGACGTCATTGCATGTTAATTCTGTTTTCTTATTCAGACGTAGAACAGTACCTAGAACGTATATAAATGTGTTAAATACTTTCACTATACGAAGTGGCAACACGAGTGTAAATAAATGCAATAACTAAAAATGTATATAATATTTTCCTTCCATGAGAAGATGAAAGCGAATGAATAGAATAATCATACTTTTGGCACCACACATTTAATCATAGTATACCTAAACGCGTTGAACAATAATCTATACAAAAGTTATCTTGGAAAATTAGTTATTAACTTTTTCGTATATCCAGTATTGAATCCATGTTGTCCCAGAAACGAATTTAATGTGACAATCATGACAAACAAAGCTGAAATAGAACTTCTGCATTAGAATAGTTATAATTCTTAAAAATTAGCAAAATTAATTAATTAAATTTTAATTAAAATAAAAAACAATAACATATTTTGCATTAAATAGAAAGGCGCATATGGTGGCCGGACAAGATTCAGACCACAGGAAGGAATAAATTTTGACTTTTTGTCATTCCTTTCCACAGAAAATCTTGTTCCTTTTTGAACTAAAAATGGCGTGTGGTTTCTGATGAGTGAGCCATTTTAGTTCCTTTTCATTTTGAATAATTTCTTAACAAATTGTTCTAAGTATTGGTAAACTTTTGGTTTTTCTATAGTTCTTGTTGTATTTAAAAAAAAATTTCTGTTGAAGCAATTACTTTTTGCTGCTGCGTTTGCACGCAAAAACGTCTATTGTGTTCATTATTTTTCATTTTATCATTGTTTTCTTTTAATTTATTTTCTTTTAATTAAAATTTCTATTATTCTGCATTAGAAGACAGATAAATGTGAAGAGAAAAAATGAAAATAAATAAAATGGAATCGGAATAAATGAATCAGAAAATTAGGAAATAGAAAATGAAAGTAAGACTTAGAAATGGAAACGGAATGGCACACATTCTACAATATGACAATTAATGACGTTCTGCATTGTTTAATTTTTGATTTACATGAAAAATATACTAAAATGGAACTTTCCAACAAATTTCATTCAAAAATAATTAGTTGTATCGCTTACCTTCTTGAAACCTGGTTTTGACAGTCATGTTTCTAATCGATTTAAATAGGATATAAATATTTAGGAATATTATTTAATCAAGCGCAATAATTTATGTAACTATTTCCTTTTTAATTCAGAAGCAGTTAAGTATAGAACAAAAGAAGTCTTCGCGATGAGATGCGCTGATGTTAAAAGAGATGCTGCTGGCTGAGATCGATGGTTCAGTTTGTTCAGATGATTTGAATGGCCACCACGTACTTGATCGGCTTATCGTTTACGTTAAGGTACAAATATGGATAGATGAGCTCCATAAAGGGGTGTTTCGGAATTCATGGAACAAATTTTAAGGGGTGGAAGAGCATGCTACAACAATCTTTTTGTGTTGGAATGTATGGCCGCAAGTGACGTGTTGAATCACAAACATATGAAATACACATGAAAGGAAGCAAGTTATTTACTTAAAGCATCGTTAAAAAATGCAACTTTACTGCAAATTTTATGATAATTACTCAAAAATGTGTCCATCAAGCGAATTGGAAGTGTTGGAATTCCAAATAGTTTGAAATCAAATTGGAATGGCCGGATGACCTTTTGTGGGCCTAGCTGCGAGGGTAGCGGGAGAACAAAGGTTCTGCCTAGATTGGAACCCCGCGACGAGGCTGGAAAATAGGAAATCCGCCGTGTGGGGGAGGAGGAAAATCGAAGAGCGACGGTAGCGCACTTTGGAGCCTCCATGAATGATATGCCCAATCTTTCGACTTGAATTGGGCGGGTAAAAACCGTTCTTGGGACATAGCCTATCCTTTTCGGAATGCCCAGCTTTAAGTTCGTCAACATTAGTTGGTAGCAGTGGAACAAACACCTGATGTTTGATGTAGCCCCAGAAACTTCATTTATGAACTGTTATTTTTTTTATATTTCCGATGAGCAATAAGGTTGTACTTTGTTTTGTTTTCTTTAAAAGCCCTGCAGAGTTGGGATATTCATTTATGTGCACCCTGTATATAAGCTATTAAAATACTCATACTTTTTTAGTTAGGAATTTCACTTTACAATAAGCTATGAAATATTATGATTTTTTAAAACAGAGTTTAAATGTTTGACGAACAGCTAGTGCTCGGCAATTTATATTAATTATATGCAATCTGTTTCTCGATAAATACCATCTATGTTTAAGAAATTATATACAGAGAAAGATATTTCTGTTCTTTTACGATTGCTTATTTCACACCTATTCTATTTTAGTGCAGTCCATTTGTGCAAAAAGTACATGCCTCAGACAAATTACCGCAATTGTGCTCTCAAAATCAATTTCCATAGGCAAATCAATAGCGATTACCCATCTGGCGACGGTTAAGCCTATTTTTGCGCTCGATTAAACTTTTTGTTTGACGCCTATTTTTATCATTTTGATTTCTTTTGCATCTTTCCTTTGAATGAATGAAGGTTTCGGAGAACCCTCTTCCGAGCATTTTTAATAATATTTTGCAGCTCCATTTATTAGCTAAGCGAAGCAGCTGTAAAACCGTTCAATGAAGCAGTCTGGAACATTTGCACGGCGGGCGGTTTGTTTACATTTGACTGTTGCCATTCGACAGTAAGTAATAAGAACAATTTCTGTGCCACGTACGTTAGCGTTTTATTACATACTTTTCGATTATTGCTTTTATTTACAAGAGAAATGAAACTCCGCCCAGTAAAAATATTAATATTTTTTATGCGAGAGTTATCTTGAGTAAAATAAAAAATAAGTTTCATAAAATTTTGGAAATTGGAAGAAGCAGCACAGAATAAAACTATATCTTTTATTTTCAGATGGTGTAAAACGCAATTTTCTTGTATAATATGTTTCGAAGCTATCAGCGGCAAACTACGATAATTGAAAATAAAAAACAACGGGGAAATTTATCGCTGAAAACGATAATTTTAGATGATTTCATGAAGTTTTTATCGATGTCAACTGAGAACATTTGATTGCATAACGCACAGACAAAATCATTTTTGTCCACACGCTATTAGTGACATCTTTATATGGGAGTCCACCAGAGAGTAGATTAACACTAGTTTTTTTTTTTATTTTTTCCCTCAATTCTGTCTCATGCGACAGGTAGAAAGTACGACGATAAATGGGACGATGGAAGTTAATTGTGAAAGATGCTTCGACTCATTCACAGAACGGCCTTCGTGGGCAATTAGCTGGCGATTCATCGCAATAAACGGGATACTGAGTCGTACGAACGCTGATGATTTCCTGACATTGAAAAAAAAGCTTCATGGGAACCATGAATGAAACAAAGTTCCTCTTTTCGTTTTTGCAGGAAGTTACGTGTGCAGAACACTGCGTTGTACTTTTTGGAAAATTTACACTCATAATACAAAAGCTACGCTTAAATAGATGAAGGTTATTTCTGTAGATCCAAAAATCTTATCTCCAAGTTTATTTAATGAACGTTTAATGTTCCCATTTTTCGTGTTTTGGCATTCAAGTATATATTAACATACCATTAACCTTCATTTAAAAGCTGTACTTTATTTCAAAGTGCAAGCACATGAAAACATATTTTAGCAAAGTGCCAAAAAACATTACGAGTGCAACAAATTTCCCAGAGCATTTCAGGGGAGCGGCTCGTCTGCCCCACTTCACTAATCAGCAAAATTAGCTGTTTTACTTTCAAAATATATTTCATTAGTGTTCGCTTTAAAATAATTTCAAGAAACGTCTCGCGAAGACTAAAATGTAGTTTAAAACACTTCTAACTATTTCTAATTGAAATAAAACAAAACTGAATATTTAAATTTTAGATCAAAGATATTTAAATTCAAGGGAACAATTACTAGTTGAATAATTATTGAAATGTTTTACTAGGGATTTTTATATAAAATTTTATCCGCCCTTAGTAACCCGAACTTTTTGAAAATTAAAGAAAATCTATAAATGATTTTGATAACGAGACGTTATGCAAGATTAATTTAAATATTTTGCGCAGATAATTTTAAAATTATTTTTTATATTTATCTAACTAAAGGGTCACACTCCTCTGTTCACCTGCTCGTTTAAAAATACTTCAGAGAGTGTTACTAATATTAAATTTCAGTTGAATGACAGTTCAGTTCGATCAAAACGATTAACGTACAATTTTGAAGCTTCACGAGGCCTATTTTGGGACTGGATCTTTTAATGGTGATCTAATGATCAAATGACGAAGACGGCCCTTGACGTCCATCTCCAAACTTCCGCACCATACTAGCAAAGGATGTTTGACTCGATAGATTTAACGTGCACCGTATACATGGCGAATTTTTTGTAGTATCTGGGATCGAATCCGCGACGCTTCCATTTTGAAGCCCAGACTTTGCCACAAAGCCACTGCTACTCTTTCGATGAATGATATTGAAATAACATACCAATTACACTAAGTGTTTCCCCTCATGGATAAATTTAAAGGTGTTAAATGAAAGGAATTAAGAGGAAGGAAAAAGTAGAAAATATAACATAAAATTAAGCGATTCATTGTAGAAATGGGAAGGCGATATAATTTCTTCAATATGGCAGTTATGCCATAAGCTGTTTATGTTGTTCTAAATCGACTCGCGTAAGTTGTGCGATCTTGCACAAATGTCTAGTTACAATCTAATTTCATCAAGTTTTGTCTAAGAAATAGGTAAAGGGAATAAAAATTTTTCAAAACTAATTTGTATTTTCATGCTTGTGATCATTATAATAAGCAAATATATTATTAGAGAGCACTGTTGAGGTCAATCATAAATTAATGTCTCAAAATCACTGAATGTATCGAACCCGTAGTTGGTTGTCTACAAACTAGATAACTACTAAGCGTGTGCTTAAGTGCCAAGTTAATCTCACGCTAGATTGGTAATCTATGATGTTAGCAACAGTGAGGAGTCAATCATGCAAAAATAGTTGAAAGAGAAATTTCTCTGGCTTTACTGGAATTCAAAGATCTTTCGCCCAATAATTTAACTAAGAGAAAAAATTTGCGCGGAGTTAACATTGCTATGTAGGACGCCTAGACAAAACCTTTTTTTATGGGATTTCTTTTCCTAGCTCTTCATAATTAAGATTATCGCATACGTAATAGTTGTCGATTCAGATGAAGTGCAAGTTTCGGCGGTATAAAATTACTTTAGAAATATTAACTTCCCGATTTGAAACAACTCGAGGGCTATTTTGCGACTGACCTCATAATTTTGAATCGCGGTCAGATGACTAGGACGATACCCGAGCTGGCACCCCTCTCTCCAAACTTCTGCACGGGAGGACATTTGACCGATGACATCAGATTCAAAGAGCACTAGGCCTGCATACACGGCGGATCGGGTTTCAAACCTGGAGCCCTTCAGCCCGGAAGCCGGACCTTACCACTATGGACCCTGTCGTTATAAATATCACGGATAAAAGGTTCGAATGTATATATTTCATACTGAGAGTGGAAAAAAAAAATCGCTACCACAATTACCAAAGCAATGATTTTCTGTCAATGACCTACCTTCAAGTTAAGGAAACGTCCGTTTTAAATTTGTACCTATCTGAAATGATGCACCTGAATAATCACACAGAGGTTCAATTGTGGTTTCAGACAGAAAATTATCTAAAATTTGAATTCGACAAATTCATCCATTAAATATTAATTTTCTTTTGATATTTGTAGAAAGCAGTTTAGGACTCGTAAAACTATAAATTATTTTTAATATATGTTCAGTAAAATGGAGTGCGTGTTGGGAGAAAGTAGGGTTCGCAATGGAAATCTGGGTACGTACTTTTCATTTCAATGCATTTCATGTTTTTGTCTTGTATTTTAAAGGAAAGTATCCTCCATTTCCCGGTTTATCTACTTTTTTCGTGATCTCGAATTACTCGTTAGAATAGTTTTGTTACTAAAACTTTTATTGCCCAATACAATATAAAAAGTGCAGTAGTTAGAAGGTAGAATTTAGGGTACATTTGAAAAATGTATCCTAAATTTTCAAATTTTTTAAAATTTCACAATTCTGAATACTTCAAAACCTATTCTAACATATGAAAAATGTTTTAGCGCTATTCTTTTAGTGTTCTAAATGCAGTATTTTTGTGCGTCTTTTTTTGCGATAAATTTTCAGTATGTAGTAGTAATGATAAGAGGAGGGATAGAGCTTCTGGAGATCTAGGATTGCGATCGATAAAATATTTTCACGGAGCGTATAAGTTATATTCGAAATATTTTACGAATCCAATCATCATAACACATGACAATTGGAGGGTTCACAGTTAAAGTGAATAGAGTCTATGAGATTCATTTCTGTGAAAACAGATCTCAAAGTTGATCAGCTGCATTTCAAATAACAGTGGACTTCTCATTCTTCTTTCTGCCTGGTGGATACAAATTGAACAGTGGAATCTTTATTACATAGAAAATGTAATATTTCTACACTACAGAGGCAGTGTTAGTGTTAAATGGGCAAAGACTCGGTTCACTTTAACTCCGATCATACATTTATAGAAGCACTAACTGATGCCCGCGACTTCGCCCGCGTAGTAATATATTGTATAGCAACGGATTCGAAACCCTCCGCGCTTTTGCGCATGCGCCGGGCAGAGTTATTTTCATCAAAATAGGGGGAAGTGAAGAATGGAAGGATGATGTTTACATTTTACTGAGCGTCATCGAACAAAGAACTCCGGAAATGCGCTCATGTGAATCATTGCCTGACACCCCTTTCCAGAGTAAAATCGTCCAAAAGTGGTAGTCTCGGAATCCGTTGCTGAAAAATACTATCGTACATTATTACTCAGGATAAAAGTACTTTCTCGTCTAATAACTTTAATGTAAAAAATTTCTTCTATACAAGATATTATAATTAACTATATTGTGCAAGGGATCTATAATCCATGAATCATGACAATTTATACATCAATAGTTGTAGATTTATTTAACTTAATCTATCTACTAAGTTAGAATATCCAACTTTATTGTCGAGGCTAAAAGGATTTTGAGAACCAGAATTTGCAAAAAACTGAAATTATTCCAGTTAATCAGTATGTAGACATGAATTAAATGCAAAAGAATTAGAAAGTATTCGTTAAAGAACAGAGAAGAAAGAAGAAATTCGAGCACTTAAGAACAATAAAAGAATTGTTAGAACTTGTGTTTGAAAACATTTTAAAAAATTAATTAAAATGAAACAGAATGTTGCATGCTAATGAAATTAACATCATTGGAAAGCTAATTTTGTTGGACTTTAAGAATATGTTAAAATTGATTTTGAGTAATGATATGCTCCGAAGTTATTGCGGGGAAACGTTAAAATTTATAGTAATTTTTAATGTTCTAATTAAAATTTCGAAAAGTCCTTTCTTAGTGAGCACCTACTATCCAAGAGGCAACCACCTGCCGAATTTCAAATTTCTAGTCCCAGTGGTTTGGGAGATTCGGTGATGAGTCAGCGAGTGACTTCCTCTTATATATAGAGAGATTAAAATATATTATGACATTTACATGAATAAATTAGATGATAGAATTTAGATGATAGAATGTAATATGGAATTTGGTAATTATTTCATTCGTGGAAATATTAATTTTGCCAATTCTTTATGAAAAATGCTTTGTATAAATAAAGGCTATCAGTTTAAATTAGCTACAAAAAGGATAATAATTGTTCTAAAGATGTTTAATGTTTTGTTTATGTGTATAAACATTTACGGATGGTATTAAGTTCGCTAAATATTTTGCAGAAATTTATAAAGAATTAAACCAAATATTTATCTTGATATTCTACTTAGTAACAATTTGGAATCAGTCTTTCGGAAATATTGTAAAAATCTACAAAAAATATTGGTCTTAATACAATGCAGTTTTGTTGATTCATGTGAATTTATCTGAATCAACAAAACTGGATTGTTTGTACGAGACCAGTATTTTGGGTGTTCACATATATCCTGAACCCTGTAATAAGGCTCCCAACTGTTTTCATCTGGAATATAATTCACATAATTAAAAAAGTGTGCACATGAAGTGAAACAATCTTAATTAACCTCCATTGCTTAAATTTAAAGGAAAAAATAGCTGCAGAAAATGTAAATTCACATCATAAAGCATCGTACTGTGTAACTTTAAGTAAGCTCCGCAAATATTTTGGAAAATAATTCTGGGAATATTATTAATAATATTTTTTTTCCAAATCTGTTTTCACTGCGTTTGTCAAAATATAAAAAGAGAATAAAAATTTTTCTAAAATCAGTAATCAATTGTCTTGGATTCAGATGAGGCAAAAATTATTTGTTGTCAACTCAGGACTAGAACACTGCCATTGAAAGTACTATGGAAAGTCAAACCATCGTTTTTTGCCAGTAACCAAAACTCAAGCTACGCCATTTTAAAATCAGAACACAGTTTTTTAACAAAGCTTCTAACTAACGAATACCAGTAGATTTACAATGCTCAAACCAGCTGCACTATTATTTTTACTCGGCATTCAATTTGAGCTATCATAAGGGGCGAACTGGCGAGGTTGCCAGCTTGCCCGATGGCAAGTGGGTAGAACAGAAGAAAATTTGGGCCCTCAGGAATTGTGTGAGAGAAAAAAAGAACTCTTTCGCTACAGTAAGCTTTTCTAAAGCAAATAATTAAAATATCCCTGTACCGAAGGTCCATGTTTCGGCGTTCCACAACCGTCGTTGGATTTATTGCCGTCGTAATTCGACCAGCGGGTGGTCGATGGCTAGGTTAGGTTAGGTTAGGTTATACTAACGTCCCGTTTTGAAGCAACACGCAGCGGGTGGTCGAATATCGACCGAAGACGCGTAGGCAATTACAACTGCCCGTAGGAACTGTACTGAGGTCTCTGTCCACTTCCTTTGACCTTTCGATCATTTACAGACGTTTCTCCAGAATGTTGCAGCCATCCCACAAACCCTCGGGCCATTGGAACTGGGTATCTCTTCTGTGCAACTTGGAGCCGCAATACTAATTAAGATTTTTTTTTTTTGGTTTCGGAAGCCCCGGAAAGACGGAAGGAATTGCATCCCTTTGTGCAGAAAGGCTGCCGTTCTTGTACGAGATTGCTATGAGAGGTACTTTTTTCTTTTTTTTGTAGTTTCATTTTACAGTCATAAATCTAACAAACAAAGGAACTCGCCTGTAAGAAAAGGCTTTCTTGGTTAAAACTGTGACTAGGACAGCAAATGACATCTATGAAAAGACGACACTCACACTTTTCTTTATGCGTTTTTTTCTGGGAGTGGGTTGCGTTTAGAAGAGTAAAGGGGCCTCAATCTTATTGGTCTGTCTTTCATGGAAAATAATTGGCGAGAAAAGTGTTATTTCTGTTTATAGTCGGAAGAGAGTAAAAATATACATAGCTAAACTTGCAGAAGGAAAGAAAAGAATTTTTTTTGAGAGGCAAGCTGAAATTATCATTTCTCTATTTTTACATCGCTTTTGTAGTATTAAACACTAGCCTCATTCGGCTACCAACCGACTCCTCCATCTTATTAATTTTCTTATTTTGATTATATTAACAAACTTTAAATTCGCCAACTTATTTTTGTTAAAAGTATTAATTGCTACAAAAGACAGAGAAAGAAATTAGTTGTGCAAAGAAAAAAAGAAAAAAAACAGTAGATAGGAAATGTATTAGCATTTGAGATAAATTTTGCTGCAGTTTGTTTTTGTGTCTAATGAAACTAATGATATAAGTCTTTACATTCAACTGTTAAAAAAAGTCTAAAAAACACGAGATTCAATGAAGCTTTTTTTAAAAATTTTACTTAATTATAATCTATAATTATTGAGCATTATTAAGCTTATTATAAAGTTAAAATTTAACCTACTCGTAACAAATAAATGAATTTCATAATCTCCAGGAAGATTAACTTGCCGTAAGTGGAAAGATGAACTTAAGGTCATTACTTTTTAGCAAATTTATCAAAACATAGAAAATCTATCAAAAACTAAATTTGTTTGAAGTAACGAAGAATAAAAAAGACTGGACTTAAGGAAAAAAGTGGCGAAACAATGAAAATGGACTGCATTTTAATACAAGAAAAGAAGTTTTTTACATAAGGATGTATTTTGTACAAATCTATAGTTTTACTCGATCTTTATGAAATTTGGCACACATGCTCTTCAAAAAGAGATGAAAATAATTGTCAACTTTTAAAGTCAAAAATAAATTAAAATTTCGTTTACTTAAAAATTAGGCGATTTTGACGTGTTTTCGCAATATTTTCAAAAAATACTATCTAACAAAATGATTTTTGAATTATTTATAATTCAAAAATATCTTTTTAATGAAACCAGTTTAATTACAAATTACTGAAACATTACCAGTACAAATTATTAAACTCTAAATCATCCAAGAAGTTTGTTTTAAAGGTTCCTGGCTCTTTAAGCAGATGCCCTACTAATGGGCAGCATTTATCCTTCATACTTTGTCGCTAAAACCGTATACGAAATATTTAAAATCAAATAACTTTAATCAAAATTTCGTTATTTTAAACGTAGAAAATTAAGGGGTGTTAAAAGGGATTTATTTTAAAGACGTGGAAAAATTAAATATATAATGAAAAAATAAATTAAATGCATAATTATTGAATATTATAGATTTAAATTAATATAATTAAATATAAAAAAATTAAATATAAAAAATTATACATATAAAAAATTATATATATGATTGTAGATATGTGTGGGCCTTCACTGACTCCTCGCAATCACTATTTTCAGACCCAGTCCGCCACTGGCTATCATTAGGAACACTAGTAGCTCACATTTGTGCAAAGAGAATGTTTTTTGGTGTTTTGCGAACAGAATTACTCTTTCTACAATCAAAATTTTAAAACAATTTTTTGCTATTTATCGCTTATATGCACAATGAGAGTTATATTTCTGGTTCAAATGATTAACTTTCGTCATGCTGGTGGAAACATAAATCAAATTCGAGATAACTTTTAATCTTTACAAAAAAGTTTTATTAAAGAGTGAAATTATTTTTCAAAACAGTTACAACATAATTCATTTTCTACGAAGCATGCAACTGTGTTTTATCTTATGTGAACTTTGAAGCCTTCTCCATATCTTCGGAGGATTGTTCCGTCACACATCGTAGTAATTCCATCCAAAGAAAACGGAAAAAAAGCAGTTGTTCGCCAAACAAACTAGAAGATTGAAATCCATTTCTGCACGCAGCACACAATGCCCGATGAATATTCCACATCACGCCGCCTCCAACTTTTAGAAAAATCAATTTCTCAAGGAATCTTGGCTTGAAAACTCGTATCTTAAATGAAGTGCTGAGAGCTCAAGAGAAGATACGAACTGATTAAAAATTTCGAAAAGAAGAGGTTTCACAGAAGAAACAGAAAAGATAAATTCTGGTTTCAACTTCCAGAGAAATCTTTACATCATGGTTTCGTCGTTTTTAATTTTCCCGAGGAAGCTTAAGTAGGAGAAAAATAAGATGAAGATGACAACATTTCTGAAAGTTTTCATTTCATTATATTATGGGCAAGTAATATCTAACTGAAAATAAGGAATTTTAATCTGGAAAGAAAGTTCCCTGTCTTTCAAACAAAGGGATAAATTGTACACTTTTATAACTGAGAATTATTGCCCCAAACAGTTTACATCTGTTTTTCCTAGTTTAGTCGATCAGCAAAGTAATAAACAATAGATCGAAACAAGTAGCAACAGTAAAAAGTGCAAATCGTTAATAATGTAAAATAAAATGTTAAGTTTGAATAGAATTCTTAACCTACATCTCTTTTAAATTCCAAATTTAAGTTAAAGTATCTTATTGCCTTCTGGCCTTCGGGAAATTTCTTTCAGTCATAAGCCTTTACCGTAGTTGTGTTTTCACAACGTGATTTGCATTCATGGTAATTAGTTGCATAGCAAGGCAAAATTTCACATAATTAATTAACTTCGTTATTTAAAGCTCAAAACATTCTTTAGTAGTCTATCACTAATTGGAGTCTTATGTCCATACATTCCAATTTTTCCATACCATTTAGAATACAGCACATGTGTTTTTTAATTCCGAACTCTTAATGCACATGCCAGACAGCAACAGTTTTATTGTTATTTGAAGGGGAAAAAGAATATGTGAAATGAATTTCTTTCCAACGTATTCTGTATCTACAAAGAATAAAAGTTGCAAGAGCGACACTTCAAGGTTATTACAACAATAGTTAAGAAAAGGAAATATCTTCCAAAAGAAAAATTTCGCGTATTCTAGACGACAAAGGGGAAAAAAAGGAAGATTAACATAATAGAAATTAAAGCCGGCAGTTGTAATTAAATGCTACAAAGAAACTCAAATTTGCTTCAGGAAGTCTAAGGAGACTACGCATGAAGCGCGAAGTTGAGATGTAAAATTTCATTTGACGCGGTGGCTTGTCGTCAGCCTATCATTAACCGGTCTTTTCAGACATTCATTCCTGTCTCGAATATCGCAGACGATACACGCTTCCTGGATATTCCATTTCTTCCGACCGCTTTGTTCGAAAATAGGATTAATAAAAATAGCCGCAGTTCCATCTCGAATTTCCATTTCCTACTCACGAGCATAATCGAATGCAAGAAGCGTCGGCACGTCCGAGGCCCGACAGGAATGAAACAAGGTTTAGTTTTGTGTACAAATCACCGCCCGAACCTTACGTTTTCCGGATTTCTTATATCATTAAATCTAAATGAATTACCTTCAATGTCGTATAATATAATCCCCGTATAATATTAAATTTACCATTAAAGGAAAAGAATATTCCATTTAGTTAACATTGTGGTGTTGCATATGGAAGTTCCTTTTGAAGTGCAATTTTCGAAAGCGAAACTTGAAGTGTTCAAGGTTTGTAATCATATAAGTCTTTATTTCTAAACTTCTACAAGGTATAACAAGGATTAATATATAGCAATCACTTTATATAATTTTGGAAGTGTAACAAACATGTTAATAGAATTAGGCTAAATTGAGAGCATTGAAGAAAAAATAAAAAAGTTTCAACAAAAATTTGGAAGATTTCAGGAAAGAATTAAAAAGGTTTTCAAGGTAACAAAGCAAATTTCCTGTAAAAATTTCACAAAAGTTCTCTATGGTGTTTTTTTTAATTAAAAATAATTAACGAAGAGGAATTTATCAGCACAATAGCCATTAATTGTTTAAAACGTATTTACAGGAGTCATTTTAGCTTTTTTCTGTTTGGAATGCGAAACTACTACGATACAGCACTTATCTTTTTTAGATATAACTTCCTTTCTTCCAAATTTCTTTTCGATAACTTTTGATAGCATGGTGAAATAGATTTTTTAGTATTGCTATATATGCAGTCGTGTTCAATATATTATTTGGCAACAAGAACAGGAGTGTCTTTGAAAAATTTCAAACGTGCATTTAGAAGTTCAACATATTGCAATTTTTCTGAGACAATTATTGAAGCTTATGGTATTCTCATACATTAATAGAGTGCACTGAAAAAATATACAATATAGTTTTAGGATGATTAAAGAACAATCTGTTTCTCTCATACTGGAAACTTCTGCAGGGAAAGCAGAGCACAATTTATTTTGTATTCTTTTAACCCCTTAGCATACAATGACCTCTCTGACACGTGCATCGAATTACAGAATTTTTGCTATTTAAATCCATATTTGAGTCAACGTAATAATTAATTTTAAATACAAAAATCACCTGGACAGGCTTAAATGTCTCAAGTATCCTTTACCATCTTAAATAGTTTGAAATAATAAAAAATATCCCAAATGAGTGGTGGCATCTAATTAAGAGGTTATCAAATAGTATGGCAAGGGGGTTAACGATACTTCAGAATACTCTGAATGTATTACGAAGATGTATTACAGGCAGGAAGCCTAATATATTACAGGTATAATGGATGAACGAATGATTATGGATTTTTGAAATCCCTCAAAGATACTTCTATTATACCTTTGCCAAGTCTTTTAGTAAAGCAATTATAACGTGATAGTAAGCCTTTAAAACAATTTGAACTTCAATCATATTAATGTAATATTTGACATTAGGAGAAAAATAATTTAAGTTAGAGAAAAATATGTGAAGTTAATTATCTTGCTTATTTTTTTCAGAAACGTTGATTCTGACAGAAAATGCCTCCCGAGGGTGTTTACCCACAGTTTAAGAACCCTACTTTAACATAAACGCTTTAATCAAAGAAGTTTTATTTTTTTTTACTGGCTTAAAAAAATGTATTCAACATTTTAAGCATAGTAGATGCTGGAAATTTACGTTTCATGTCAAAGCTCGACTTTTAAATTTTATTTGAATAGAAAAATGAAAAAAAAAAGATTTGATATCATAGAATTCAATTAAAATAACTTATTATGAATACCAACAAATGTAATTCGGACTACAAAGCGAATCGCTATAACAACTAAAGAATTTCACTGTTTTTAAAAATAAGAGTCATAAATGTACCTATGAGTTTGTTTATTTACTTGTAATCTTTCAGGAACTTTACTGAATCAGAAATGTAAGGTAAGGTTTGAAACTACATAATAAGTTGTTGTTTACAATCCACGCAAATTCGAACTACAGTTAGAAGACAAGAATGACAAATGAATTCAGGTTTCAGTTTATAAACTTTTTGCATTCAGTGATTGCAAAGATGCAGCGAAAGTCCAACATAACTCTGTAAAGAGTACGAGATTAGATGGGAATGGATTAATTTGATTTCATTTGTTGGAATTGAATCCCGTTTGACACTAAAGACGGACTACTGGTAATAGACTTTGTTATTTATTTATTTAGAAAATGCATACTACAGAATAAATTCCAATTACAGAGTGCATGATACAGAAACACTAAAATAGCTATAAAACACAGATTAATAAAAACAACAGATAGACACAGAAATCACTAAAAAATACAACACGAATTTAAAAAGCACACAAAATAAAGACACTTCAAGAACACAAAATCCGCAAACATTCAGTCTTAAAAACACCATAAGACATATTAAATACATCAAGATAATCAGAGTACCTGTTAAAAATTTTATAAAATTTATAAAAATAGAAAAATTACGTATGTAATTAAACCTGGTAAATACATTTACAAATAAACAACTCTTCCTCAGACTTCTAGTTGGCACAGCATAAGTGATACGGCTCAATATGTCACTTCAATCAATGGCAATCAGAACAGTATTTAAGCTGGTATCTGAATTCATACTATACCAAGAAGTGAGCTTCTACATGTTCTTCGTTAGCATCTACAGGGTATCCACGAAGTTTCTTTACAACTTCAAAACAATTACTAAAAAGGCAATCGAGATATGTTAGTCAATTTGTCGCATGTGCTCAGGCGTTTTCAAAGTTTCTGATCACATTGCCTTTGTGAATTTCAAATACACTATTGTTGGAATAGATGCTGCTGAGTAAATCTTTAATAATGGCTACTCCTCCATAAAAGGCATTATTTATATTCCTCAAGGGTCTTATATTCAATAGGATTATTGTTCAACTTCGTGATTTGAACAATGATACGGAATAATATAAGCAAAAGTCACTGACGCCATTACTAATGATGATGGCAATGACGTCAGTCTACACGGAACGTAGCAAGAAATCGAGCACTGTTTAGATGTGCTTCGTGCAAATAATAGTGTCTGTACAGAGGTACATTAACCCTTTTCACTCGGAAAAGTAATTAGATGCATAATTATTCACGGATTTACAAGAGCTCATAGGTAGTTTTTTAACCATAGAAATCGAGAAACGTCAAAATGATACATCGTCTAGAATGGCGACTATCTCTCGAGTGCAAATGGTTAAATAAGGAAAAAAAATCAATATCTACTCCTTATTTTGTAGTCATTTACACATATTTTTTCTATCATTTGTTTCCTTAATGCAATCTTAAAATTGCAAAGAGACCTTGTGAACACCTTATACTTTCGAACCCACGATCCTTTGATAAGATTGTCCTTTACTGGTCCATGCGCCTTGTTGACATTTGAACTCTCATTTCACATTCCAAGTTTTTACAAATGCTTTCGGCACACCAAATCACACTGGAGTTCGTGTCATGTCTCACAATCCTAAATCAAATGTTCTCAAGGAAGAACGTGCCATTCGCTAATGGAAGACAGCAAATAGAGAGAGATGTCGACAGAGCAGGGAAATTACTACTAAGTCACATCAACTCCAAGTCCGTAGAGCGTAGATCACAGAAGGGGAGGGGCGAGTGGAAAAGCTTGGAACGATTCATTATTTGAAACATCCGAGTAAAAAAATGGGAAGGAAAAAATTTTTTAAAATAATTCAGAAAAATTTTTCAGCGGAAAATTGTTTTAACAGAAATATGCTCTACTTTACATGTTGCAGAAACAGTACTGTTGATCAACTAACATTTCACATCATTTTTCTTTTTAATAAATTACCCATTCAGGAACGGAAAAAGGTGAACATCAAGCTATCAGCTGCGATACAGTCGCATACAAATTATAAAAGGTTATCGGATTTAAGGAAGAGAAAATAAAAATTCCTAATGCAAACTTACAGTCAGAAAATTTAAACAATATACTGGTTAAATATAGTTTTGAGAATAATTCATGTAAAAGGACAACATAAAAGAAAACAAATGGCAGAAAAGATCAATTGTTTGAAGATGAAGTTATAGATATGGGCTCTAGGATTCAAGCAATATCATTCGAATCATGAAAACACATGCTCTAAATTAAGGACCTAAAGAGATAAATTTATTAAAAACGGTTTCTAAAAACACATTTATTAGTGCACTAAAATGCAGATTTTTTTATTTGAATTATTTTCCGCTTTTTAGTCTTCATTTTACAATTCCTCATTGCTTTCAAGATTCCAAAATATTTACAATTATTTCTCAAATTCACTGTTAGGTGGCGCCACATTATGTGATCGAAATTTAATTGAATGAATCGATTAAATGATCATTGAGTCCTAAAAAAATATTAAAATAATGCATCGTCGTCAGCAACACACAAGTATACAAAATTTCAAAATCTAGCACAACAGGAAGTGAGGGAAAAAACGATATCAAAATTCCCTTCTTTACCAACATGAAACAAGCCAAGTTAAATAAAAGTGTGTAAAAAGGGTTAAATCATGCAGTATATAGTATGCGAGAAAATCAAACATTTGGGAAGGAGTTATACGTACTTGTGGGTAAAATAGATGATCATACTTTATATATATACTAGCTGTTACCCGCGACTTCGTGCGCGAAGAATTTGAATTGCTATTTTTTTTAAATTCACGAATGTAAATGTTTCGTTATACATAGAAAGGGGAAATCAAAAGTTCTGACGGTTGATAATACATAATTGGACGACTAATTTAAGTCTCCGTTATTGTAAATTACATCATTGTACTCAATGGTATCATCTGCTCTTTGGAATATATCATCCACCATGCTATATGTCATCTGCTTCTACTGTTTAAAAGAATACATAAGACAAAATATACCTTCCTATTCTAAAAACTCTGACAACCATATCATATACGTCAATGGACGATCATGATTTGTTTATTTTGGATTCATAGACCGTTTTCCGGTAACCTTCCGATTTAAGCAATCGCCAAATCTATTTGGCAACTGTATCAAGCGCCAAGCTCGAATTAGTTCTTTCTTTAGTAAACAAAACGTTGAATTCCGTGTTCTTTGGGTTTGTGTAATCCTTTCTATTTAAATCGGTTAGAAACAGCTCTTAAAGCATTAAAATTCGAAACGGAACTATTGTAATTAGCTAAATCGTTTGGTTACAAATTTAACCGCCAAAAACATTTTGGATGACGATGAAAAGAGCGATAAAGAATAATTTTGGCAACCTTTCCACTAAATTTGGCTCTTATTTTAAGTAAATATTGAACGATATTTTCATTTAGTTATACTTAACTTTAGTTTTTAAATTTTAATCTAAAAACTCTTGGAACTATATTATATCTACCATTAGATTTCTGTCCCGGCGTTTATTTTTCAGTTATTATTCCAGAGATTATTTCTTTTCTCAGCAAGATCACGTGATGCATGACTTTAAAAATAAGTTATTCCACATGCTTGCGCTTTTCTGAAGGATCACGTGACATTTCATTTTGTTTACGCATTCCTTAAGGATCACGTGGCAGTTGATTGAAAAATAAAGTAATAATCTTCATCGCAAATCGCTTGTTAATTATTTAATTGTTATCTGTAGCCAAAAATAATGAATTAATAACATGATGTCACCTACCCAATCTCCGTTCCTGGGTTCCAAGCTACAACTCTGCCAATTTTCATCCAAATCGGTTTGGTAGTTTTGCCGTGAATGCGTAACAAACAGACAGACACACTTTCGCATTTATTATATTATATGGATATTTTTAAAAATAAGCAAAATTTTCAGAAATAAAGGTGAATTAGTTCAAAGTCTAACCGTTGCCTAGCAACGGAGTAGCTATAAATCTTCGTTATTTCAAAATCGTCTGCACGCATTTTAAAATTTTAGAACTTTTAAAAATTAATAACAATCGAAGGGAAAATGTCAGAGAAATAAAATTGGTATCATTGAAAAGGTAAAAATTTGAACTTTAAGATGGTATAAAAATATTTTCTGTCGGACAGTTTGCTCCGAAGTTACGGCGGAAAAACGGTTTCGGTTATTTTCTAATTAACTGACTGTTTAATTAACTTTTGGACTTAGAAAAGTTCATAAGTGTCTTCCCCTTGTCTTAAATGATAAGTGTACAAAATTTGGTTGAAAACCGTCCATTGGTTTAGGAGGAGATGTGGAACATAGCCACATACATACCCACACACATACCCACAATGACTTTTATTTATATTAAGATATATTCTTCAAACACGTATGTATGTTCCTTCCAGCATCACTTCCGAACGGCTAATCCAATTTTAATGAAACTTGGTACACAGGTTCCTCATTAGCCGACTTGAAATACTGAAGGGGTAAATAAGCCCTAGCCCAGTCTCTCGGGGCAGGGTCGGGCAAAGTCTCTAAAATACATGTAACAAATAAGCCGAAGGATAAGCTTGGCGATTTTGATGAAACTTGGTACATATGTTTCTCACTATATGACTTGAAGTACTGTAGGGGTAAATAAGCCGTAGCCCAAGCCCTCTGGGTAGGATGGGGCAAAGTCTCTAAAATACATATTAATAGGCCGATTGACATGCTTGGCGATTTCGGCGACTTGGGTGATTTTGATGAAATTTGGTACACACTTCTAATTAGCCAACTGAAAATACTATTAAGGTAAATAAACGCTATTCCAAACCGTGGATAATGTGGGACAAAGTCTTTAAAATACATTTATTAAATGTTAAGATTGACATGAATTTTATATAGCTGGCACAATTTTGATGATATTGGGCATATATACTCTTCATAGGTTAATTAAAAGTAGTGTATGGGTAAATAAACGCTAATCCAATTCCTCAGAGAAGAGTGGGAAAAAATCTTCAAAATACATGTAAAGTCTTGGGTCGATTGATATGCTGCTGGATATGACTAGGGCTATTTTTATGAAATTCAGACATATGTATCTTAATGGCCGATTAAAAATACTATAAGGATAAATAAACACTAAATCAATCCGGGAGGGTAGGATGGGGTCAAGTCTTTTAAATACATGTAACAAATGGGCCGATTGACATAAAAATTGATACGGCTGGGGTAATTTTGATGACACAGGGTATATATGTTCCTTACAGGCTGACTAAAGGTACTGTGGAGATAAATAAACGGTAATACAATTCTTCAGAGTGGGGAGGGGACAAAATCGTGAAAAGACATGTAAACCCTTGAGCCGATTGACATGCTGTAGGATATAGCTAGGACAATTTTGATTAATTTTGGTGCATATACATCTAATTAGCCAACTAAGAATATTGTAGGGGTAAATAAACGCGAACATAATCCGCGAGGTTAGGGTGGGACAAAGTTGTTTAAAGCATTCGGAAAATGGACGATTGATATGAACTTCGATACGGTTAGGCTATTGGACGAAATTTGATACACATGTTCTTCGGAGGCAAAATAAAAGCACATTAAGGGTAAATAAATAATAATCGAAAACCTCAGGTAAGGTGGAGCAAAGACGTAGTCCGATTGACACGAAACTCTATACTGTTGGAGGGATTCTAATAAAACTGGGTAAGCAAGTTCCTAAATAACCGACATGAAGTACTGTTGGGATAAATAAGCCCTCACCCAATCCTTCACTGAAAGTTGGGACAATGTCTCCGAAATTCATAGAAAAATGGACTGATCGAAATGAAACGTAATTCGTAGGTTTCAGTAATGTCAAACTAAAAATATGGAGGGTTAAATCGTTTTTAGTCAACTCTTTAGTTTAATTACCGAAATCATGTAGAAATGTTTATTTAGAACGGCTGGAGCAATGATATCGAAGCATGTTTCAATAGTTGATTTACACACTTTAATTGTTGAAATTTTGGTTGAAAAATGACTCCCATATTGTTCAACAACCTCAGCAAAATACTGTATTGAGAAATTGCTGTATCTCGCACTCTTCTGGGTTGGATGAAGGCGAATCATAGGAAGATATTTATCAAATGGACCTATTAGCATGAATGTTTTATGTCCCGAGTTCCTGAAATAATAAGATACCCCCAAAATTGGCTAACAATGCAAGAAATAAATGTAATACTCTAGATTATGACTTATGATAAATAAAAGAAACCTTTTGTACTAATAATTTATGAATTGTTTGATAAAAAAATGAGAAATATTTCCGAAAAAAGTAATATTATTAAGCATTGTTATTTATAAAATATTGTTCGGTTTCTTTTCATACAAAAACTTTTGACCTGAAGAAGACCGGGCAACGCCGGGTACTTTGCTATTAGCATTATAAAAGTCTGGTCGAAATAAAAAATGTTAAATTTAGAAAAAAACCCGGGAAAATCATAAAAAGGGTAAAGGATGAAACAAGAGCTTACTGTGAAACGCCAACCAATATACAGCTGTATAATACGCAATCAATCAACATTCCGTCTTGATTGACATAAACTGAAAAAAACTGCAGAAGAAAAAGAACGCATATTGTCGTACAAAACAGGTACGCAATAATTTCATGTACCTCAGCATCGAGGAGGAAGTTACAGCAAGACAGAAACCAAAATAAAAATTTCAGGCATTCACAACAGTTAATTAATGACCTTTATAATCATATTTTTATCTTCTGTTATCGACTCTTAATAAAATTAGTCGAATACACATGTGTTGCTCGAATGCATTTCTCAAGCAATTTTTTTTGAAACGGCCGATCTTTACAACCTGCGAGAAAAGAAACGGATGCCAGTTAATTATTCTGAAATGAAAAAAGCTTCGAGCGTGCATTATTTATTGTCTGTAAATATTGTTCGGAGTAACGGCTGGGACTTTGAAATTAATTATAGCAATTAAGATAGCGGCTGTCTGAGCTAACATCTTTTCAAAAAATAAAAAGAACCCTAATTTTGTTTGCGAAATTTATTTTTAACAACCCTTTGTTGCTACTGTTTAATGTGTTTGGTTGAAGATGTTGGTTTTTCAACAGAAATTTCATTAAAAAATCGTTAATATTCATGAATTTCGTTCTGTACAATTCATTAATATGTAAAGACAGAAAAACTTTTACGGTTAATTTAAATTAAATAAAAGATCTAATCAAAATGCGAGATTTTTGTAGAGAAAACTTAATCATTCATTTATTTTGTTTTTTTATTTACCTTAACAGAAAAAGAAACGAAAAATGTTACTGGATCTTACATTGTTTTCAACATTTCTGTCGCGGTGGCAAGGTCTCGACCTCGGGGTCGGAGGGTCCCAGGTTCGAAATCCATTTTCACTGAGGATCTGCCTTGTATGTGGACCAGGCTTATGTTAAATCTGCCTTGTATGTGGACCAGGCTTATGTTAAATCTGACTTTGTGGATCAAACGTTCTTTCGCAGGTGTGGTGCGGAAGTTTGGAGAAGGACTTTTAGCGCTCAGGTGACGTCCTTGCCGCGGTTCAAAATTTCTGGGTCCTCCAAAAATATCCCTCGTGTTGCTCCAAAACGGGACGTTAATGTAGTTAAACTAAACTGAAGATTAATTCTAGCAGAGGTTAGGGTAAAGAAAAACGGGTATCCTCGGAGGAAGTTCTGTTTTCAGAAGTTAAGCTTGGGACATGAAAATGTAGCCTTCATAAAGACAAATGTATACTAATTATTGACCTGTTAACCGGGTATGACAAAATATTTCGTCGTGCCAGGAAGACTACTTCAATGGGCATGACGACATTTTTCGTTATGGAAATTTTTAGCGCGCATATGTGGGAGATGCTTCTAACGAGCATCGTATTACATATTTATATCGTGTTCTTTCACAAAAATTCACGCAACTTTTACTTACGAAATCTGTATTTATTAGCTCCATTCTAAACACATATTATATAAATAAAAATTGCATTAAAAGTTATAAATAATGATATAAATATATAATACGATGCACGATAGAAGCATCTCCTACATACTCGAGCGCCCTCTGGAAGGTTGATTCTTTGTACATTGAAAATATTTGATTTATATATTATATATCTTAAAATAATTTGTCGAAATAAATATAATGAATACGCTAAAAAATATTTTCTTTTATTACTTGAGGTGTGATGACATCCCTTCTCACTGCGAAGAAAAAAGTTCCCATTGTGAAACGAGTAGAACAAAAGTTTATTCCCCAGTTAACAGGTTAATGTGAAAAAACAATTTGTGACATTGTTTTGAGGTTACAAGGGGGATATTTTGAAATTGATCATGTATTTCTGAGCCGCAGTCAGCTGACGTCATCTGAACCAGCGCCCAATTCTTTAAACTTCCATGCCACACCTAAGTGAGAAAATTTGATCCAAGACAGAAATTTTAATGTACACGCACAGCAGATCTTCTCTTCTGCGAGATCGAGTCTGGAACTTGCGATCTTCCTTCGTCGAAGCCGAGACTCTCCCATAACACCATCATGGCCAGAGAAATAACGAACACTCGAATGTCTTTTTAACGTGATTGCATTTCCGTGATGGGTTGTAGGAAAAATTTCGTGTACTCCTGGATGGAGTGGTATCGAGAATGCGAATAAGCTCAATAACTAGTCTGCAGTTTCTTTCGTTGAATTTATGTGAAAACGTGTAGGCAAATAAATTAGTTATAATTAAAAAAAAAGTTTTTATAAACGCACTTTAATTAGTATACTGAACAGCAGAAATTTTATTTTTATTTTCTAATTCCTAATGCTGATATCTATTGTTTAACTCAAGTTAAATAACAGTGCATAATAAAAGTATATAAAAATTTCACTTCTGCAAAACTGTAAACATGATAAATTCATGCATGTTTAATGTGACTGCCCCAAGGAACAGGAACGAAGGTCCCAGTGTTACGGTTTGGATCCTGTATGTATTCCCGTTTTGAGTTCATCAATGTCACCCGCCTGTGGTGGAAGAAATATTTGTTCTTTTATGAACATTCATAGAAGACATAAAAGCTTATGGAGTTAGAATAAAGCTTCTTGGGTCCAACAGATGAAAAACAACGTTGTGATCTGATCTGCGGCTAATCCACTTTTTTTTGTCCAAGTATCAGCGAAAACTTGCTTTTGGATTCAGCAAACGAAACTTCAAAACATGCCAATGATTTTTTAGAATAGTGCTTTAGTAGTCTATTAGTTCAGAGGTTGTTTGGTTGAAAAGTTATAGTTTTTTAACTTTGGAGTATTAATTTACAACAATCTTATATTTTGTCCAAATTATATCTATACAACATAATATAAAATGCTCATTCAAAAAGTTCTATGAGTCAATAATATTTTTAAATAATTTCATAATATTTTATAATAGTATTTAAAATAATTTTAATTCTTCAAAGTAATAAATATAAATTAAAATTTACAAGTAATTTGTTAAAAAGTTCTTAACTAGATAGAATTATTTTTCTTTAACTATCTCAAACTTTAAATCTTTCATGTAGCACGAAATAAATCTGAAATGCAAGATGCCAGATAATTATTTTTCTTGGTCATATGCCTCTTCTCCGAATTTCAATTACGTTCGTCCCTTAACAACTCACTTTCTTCCACCAAAGATTTGAAAAAACGAGTGCCTTGAATTTACATATCGGAATATTTCCCTTTTTTTTCCCCATCATATTTCATTTCTCAATCCCCAAAGCTTTGCTTAAACTTTTACGGCGTTATAATATTAATTACACCATGCAGGAAGTTTTCGCTCTTAATTCCGAAAAAGCCAACTTACCCACCCAGACTCCGCATTAAAAAGAGGCTCCAATTACTATTCCCTTTCTCCCGGAATCCTCCCCAAAAGCTTTTCTGCTGTCGGATTCGGGAGAAAAAGGGAAAAAGCAAAAGCCAGGAAACACACTCTGACAGGAGGCGAATAAATGACGTTTCTATTGCCCGCCGCTGGAACATCTCGGATAAATTAGACTTGCCGCCGTCAGAAAAAGAACAATGCCTTTGTCCCGAAGCAGCCCGAATGGAGTGTCGGGAAAATTCGGAGGGACGCCGAGAAAGATGGGCGTGAATAAGGCTCTCCATGAAAGAAATCGTAATGGTGATCCAGAAGGTTTCGGTCTTTTTGGAATAATAATTGAGAATCTCGTTAAACTGTCATCCATCTCCCAGTGAAGACTGAATTTAATATCTCGGAGTTGGGAAGGGAGTTTTCTAGAACAGTTCCGGAAATCAGTGGTTGGTGTTATTTGAGGCGTTGCATCTAACAGGTGTTACTTGAAATGGAAAGATCAGTAAATAGAATTACTCGCAATACTTTTATGTAGGTTATTCAAAGAAAGACCATTACAGAGGTACTTCTGGCCCGGCTTCCGAAAAATGTTAGCATAATTTCTCCGATTCATGGTCCCTAAACCCCAAACCACTCCTCGTTCGAGAGTTTTTATATACACATGTATTAAGCTTTGTCCATGTTATCTTGTTATAAAATAACTAGAGTAATTTTGATTGTATTTGAAAAGAAAACTCACAGTAGAGAGATTCCTTCTTTCACAGAATAGCCACGACTGGCCAATGTTCCCAATTGGGAACATGAAACTTTACTGAATTACAGCAAATGCGTTTCTTATTTATATAATTATATTCTATATGATATAGGTAACGTGGACATTTTTAACTATGTGTACGGATTTTTAGAAATTTTGGATCATTTAAAAATTTTTTTAGGAATTTTTATGCTACACACAAATTAAAATGTGAAAATAGCCCATTTTTAAGAATTTCTGTACATTACCCATTTTATATCTGAAACATAACTTATATTCAAAAATTAATTCAAGCTTACTTTTAATTATAATTAAAAAAGTTTCAAAACAATATGACGGATATTTTATTTTTAAATGAATTTTAAAAATGTTCCCAATTGGGAACATTGGACTGTAAACTGTAAATAAATAATCGCTTTAAAAAATACTAAGAAATCATACAGGTAAATACTAAACTGTAACTGAAGAAAGGCTTCATTAGAACGAGGCTGATTACACGAGGGCTATTTCAAGCGATATACGAGAGACCTCGCATTTTGAATTGTGGTCAGACGGCGAACACTTCGGCTGAACCAACGCCCCACTCCAAACGTCTACACCACATTTCGCGTGCAAGGAGGATCTACCGAGAAATCTGTTCTCGAACCTGCGGCCTTCCAGTTCTAAAGATGAAACTCTACCACCAGACCAAAGCGGTCCCATTTTCAATAAGAGATCCCATTTACTGTATTATTCTGATAATGCTAAATTATTCTTTTAAGAATACGCACTTAACCCCTTAACAATGTAATTATCTGTACTATCTTATTAGGCGATCCTCTTCTATACCGGGAAAGTTTTGTTGCATTGATTTAACTAAGAGCCCATGCAACATTTGAGATGCTAATGAATTACCGGTCAGTTTTGTATCGAATGATATTGTCTAGGAATGACTGAATTTTAGATGGGAAGTGTAAAAATGCCATAATTCGATGCACAAACTGACCTCAGGCATCACTGTTAAGGGATTAAAAATAAGGTTATACAAAGATTTTCGGGAGAAAGAGTATTTGAATCCAGCATATTTTTAACGGTTACACATAATTTCATAAAATAATAATTGCTATTTCATATTCTAAAGTAAGCGTGAACCGCATTATACGCTAGATAGCTTAAACTGTGAGTATCACTTAACAACTTTGCAGTTCGAAAAGTCAGAGGCCATCGAACATGATATCCGAAAGTTCTACAACCCTACCCTCCAAGTTAAAAGGACTTGGCAGAAGCAAAAGAAATCCTCCCCTGAAACACCATCCATGCCCTTCCTCCCAAAACGACCAGCACACTTTTCTTCATTCCTCTCACCTCTCGGTAAATCCCGCATGACCAGGAGAAAACGCCCTTCGCACCCAAATCCCTTCTTCGAAGGGCGCCACGATTATGCATTCCCGGCAGAATTTTTGAGGCGCGGGTTCAGCTTTCCTCTAATTAGGCCCGGTGCTTGGAGTGCTTAATTGGACGTCGATTAATTAATCATCCAGCGACGAGCTGTAAAACTCGATGCGCATTTTTAAGATACTTAGGGGTTATTATGAAGGCGTTTTATGCGTCGCTGGATCACTCCACATTGTGAGGGAAGATTACGACCAATTGAAAGAATGGGCTTAAGGACTGCGTAGGACATTCAAATTAGTTTCCAGTCGCTAAGTTAATAATCTCCGATTAGTTATTTTGCATTCGAAGAGGGTATTGCAGCGCTAAGGATGGATTAAACTAGTTCGAGACCTTAGAGTTGAATTTCTCGGGGATCTTTCTATAATATTATACGAATTTGCATATCAAGACTTGTTATTCAATACAAATAAATAATTTTAAGTATTAGAGACTGCCATTAAATGATTTGATAGTTAATTTATCGTTTTAGGTACAGAATTATAATAAACTTAACTTATTTGTATGTTTTATGGAAACAAATTTCAGAACAAAAATAAAAAATTCTTTTAATAAAATTATTTTTAATTTTAACATTGAAAATTTTTGCATTAAGAATATTCAGAAGGAAAAAAACAGAAACAATTTCAGCATATCTTTAAAATAAATCCCACTTCATGTATTTTTACACTGAAAGATGTTAAAATGTTGTGTATCTTTTTAAATTTCTTTGCGGTAATTCATATTTCCGAAAATTGGTAAATGTAAAGTATTTGCGTATCTTGTTAAAAATCAAATAACTTTTTAATTTATAGAAGTAGAGCAGAAAGAAAATTTATTATAAACCTGATTAGTTTCTGAAGAACAACCTAAAAAAATCATGGGATTTCTTTTGTCAAGAACTACAAAATAAAGTCTTCAAAACTCTCTTTATAGCCTTTGCATGTTAGTCCCGTAGTTCTAAAATGGAATTTATAGAAAGATCAACTGACGATTTCAAAATTTTATTTCAAGTATGGTGATGGAGAAAATTATTTCGAGTAAGAACACATTGCAAAATTTAAAATTATTAAAAATTTCGCATAGTATGCCTGGAAAGTGAATAATTTATGATATTGCTTTATTCAAATCAGGTTCAAATCATTTATAATAGACGCAATTGTGCAACTATTTTTATCTTTATCCAAGGTATTAAAATAGGTTTTGTTACACAGGAAATTGTTTCAAAGGTTCTCAGTTATGACTAACAGATGAATGGCTACCTCATCCTAGCCGAGTGGGATGTCTGCATTTATGCAGACATTCTAATTGGGAAGGTACAAGGCCAATTAAAACTTGGACGCAAAAATTTACATAAAACAAAAAACAAGGATAATCCACAAGACGTACCACTATGAACAAAATATGAGTAAAAATGTAATCTCAGATGAATATGGCGCACAAAAGTTTCATTCAAAATAAACAGCAACTTTCTCACTGAGCTCAGACCCTTGAATCCAATCATGGTTAATGGGCTTTCCAGCGTTTTGAAAACGGAGATATTCCATACAATACTTCACAAATTAGTCATTTCTACTAAGTAATAAAATACTAACTTTCTACACTTTTCTTTGGCAGCTTCGGTCAAAATGTTACCAAATGGTCTCTTCTACAACAGTCTTCCTCTATTGTTGTTCAAGTTTGTGTCATGAGTCCGTAATAAAAGGCATTTTATCTCTTGTTAAAAAAATGATGAAAGTTATAAATTTAAAAAAAAATTAAATTGACGTAAATAAAGGGCAAACTGAGGTGTGACTGATAACTTAGAAGAATAAGCCAGGTAATAGACTGGACCGTACCACCATTAGCTGTAAAGGCGTAATGTTGAAGCATTCAAAGGGCCAATCAAAATACCTTAGAATGTCAAGACAAAATGCACAAATAACATTTGTCGATTGGCAATAAAGATGCAAAACGAGAAATGATGGAAGCCGAATGCGTTTGGTTTTTTATTAGCGGCAATCAGATTGACAGAATCATACTTGAAACAATATAGCTCATCATCTAGCACAACGGTTCCAAACCTCCCGGACCCCTTGATGAGTCTGATTATTTTTGAATACCCCTTACTGAGATACCCCTTCCCCATCCATCCCTTCGCTTAAACTAGCCCTTAAAACTATTAGTTTTTACTAATAGTTTTAAGGGCTTCTCGGATAACTTCATGGCATCTGTAGGATTTATTTTTGATTTTACATTTTATTTTGATTTTTATAACAGAATTAGTTGCACGCCCTGACCAATGAAAACAGCACTAAAGTAATTTCGCAATGTCTTATGATGAAAGTTAACAATTACTCATCGCGACAATTAACTATTCAAATGAAAGACAATTCAATACAATTCTTGAGCTTTCTTTCATAGAGTCGAGTTTTAGACATTATGTTCAAATGAACACAGATGTAATATGTCAGGAGCTGCATCAAGCTTGTATATTTGTTGAAGATATACTTGATAGTAGAGATATTTGTTTATTAACATATGTTTAAGACGAATAAGTTTTTTGTTCGTGAAAGGCAGTAAATATTTTATTGCATTAACCATGAATTCACGGTTCTCTTCTGTCACTCGCACTTTTCACACAAAACTTGAGGAGCAAAAGTTAACTTTTTTAAATTTTAATCCTTTATGCTTTGTGCTTTCCGCTATTACAAATATTGCTTTCGCGTACCCCTAACTGGACCGCAGCGTATCCCCAGGCGTACGCGTACCACAGGTTGGGAATCTCTGCTCTAGTACTGTATAAAATTGGATAAAAATGCCAAAAAATTGGCATTCATTTAAAAAAAAAAGGAAAGACGGGTTCTGTTATAAATCAGAATGGATGTATGTGTACATATTTAATATATGAAGCTTCTATTTTTTTTCTGCCACTTTTTATTTTGATTATTATTTGCATGTGTTTGGCCATTGTCTTATTCTTGTTATTTCTTACTGTATCGCTACTTGCTTTGAACTTATGTTTGAGAGTTTTGGTCTCCTCCCCATTGACATATCTAGTATTGCAACTTTCTAACTGCAATTGGCACGTTCCGTGCCACGTGTACCATGGATGGTACATGCTAAATTTTCTATTCAGGCCACGTGTACCATCGATGGTACACTCTAATCGAAAAGTTAAAACTGATCGTAGCTCCAAGTATGCCATGAATAGTACACTATGTGATAACTACGCTAAACAATCTAATTACTTATGGGTTGACGATGTATAGAAATATTGTGTGATAATATATCAATCTTCAAAAATCTATCATCTAATTAGTTAAAACATCAAATGGCCGAATTTAGAAGTCGAGCAAAAACGGTTTGCACGTAACGTGATAACCGTACACAACATAATCTCAAACTAAGTTAACCTACTTCAATTTTAATTGTTAGACAATACCATATACCGTGCCCTTTTTGAAGGGCGGTTATTTATTCTAAAAATGGTCTTCACTACATGTACACCTACGATGATCATGTCTCAGCTAAATTTTTAAAACGTCAAAATCATGAAACTTCGATGGAATTCATTATGCTATAATTTTTCAATGATGTACTCGTAACTAAAATCTCGCATATTAGGTTCGAATTAAAAGAAATTGAACTGCGTAAAAAATTGAAAAGGACACTATGAAAGCAATATTTTCAATATACATTCTACTTATGAAATTGGAGATTTTATTAAACTTTTTTTTAAGGACACAGTAATATACGAAGCAAAATCTCTTCGAATAAATTCGGGCTAAATCTCAAGGAATTTCATTTAATTATCAAGTTTTTGTCATATGTTCATAAAAAAGATGGATAAGGGAAAGAAAAATGAAGATAACATACAACCTTCGTTGGCGAAAATCAGTGTTGAAGGTTTAATTCTTTACAATCAAGTAAGTTTTTACTGTCCCCAGTTAATACTTCATAAGTCGCATTTTGCGTGGTTTACCTATATATTATTTCAAATAGATATCCTTCATTTCCTTTTGAAATTATCATCTTCGCCAAATTTTCTCAACCATTGAATTTTAGCCCTGTCGTCACTTTGACACAAAGAGAATGAATATATAATCAAATAAAAATCCAAAATATTGCGCATCAAAAAGTTTCATTATAAACTTGGAATTTGTGGATTATGTTCTTGCATTTTACTTTTTCTAAAATATTCCTTTAAGGTCTCTTGTCCATAAACTTTACATCAGGTTTTATGTTTTTAACAGTTTAAAACTTTTCAGAAAAACATATGCAAGAGGCGAATTTCGCACGCTATGAAATCTGAAAATTTAACTTTATAGAAAATTTATTTGAATTTAAATATCACTAAATGTTATACTAATTGAATATTCAGAATTTCTCAGAAAGAAAATCTGAAGAAATTCAGAAATACCGAAGACATTTTATCAATCCATCTATTTACGTCCGGAGTTATTAGTTTTTCAAAGAATCCAAATATTGCTTTTTCCGATTACACAATAAAATCTTGCATAATACCCTCTTTTATTTACTTTTCAAAAGAGACCACTCATCTCCCCAACTCGTGCTACCTTAACCATTCAAGCTTACCGAAAGCATAATTAAGGAGCCCAACCATCTGTGCTGATGCACCATTCCTCCAGAATTCGTTCCGTTTGCGTCCCAATCTTATTCTCAAAAGGATCTGAAAAGGCATTCTCGATTCCGAAATCTTTTCGTGTTTCCAGTTGTGAGTGTTATTAAACCGAGCTTCTGGCATTTACCTCCGGGCACTTTGGAAAATCCTCTCTGATTGAAATCGGGAAGATGAGGACCCATGTTGTTTCGATTGCCAGTCGCTACAGATTAGAATAACTGGAGCATTGTTTCATTTCACTGGTTCGCCGAAATAATGAGGGAATTTGAAGAACACATTTTAATACTTTGGGAAAGAGGCTAATGTGATCGAAATTGTTAAGAGCAAGAGAAAGTCTCATTTTACAAGAGTTTAAGAGTCCTCGTGTTTCCGCGCGTAATCATTTAAAATTTGAACATCTGATATGTCAAAAATGTAAATGAGCAAACCCGGCTTGAGAAAGAAAAATCATGAAGTATGCTGTATTTGGCAAAGAGTTGTTATTGGCGAATATTCTTGCCACAGCGCTATCAAAATCCATCCCGTAAACACCAGAAATAGAATCTTACTTATTCGAATGCGAAATATACAAGAGAAAACACTACCGTAAAAAAATCAACACTGTATCGATGGTGAATCTACGTTTCAACTTCTTACAGCAAAAAAAAACAAAACATCTTTGGAGTTCTGTTTGTATGGCTGCCATTCCATCTGTGTGTAGGTGAAAATGATGAAGCTGAAGCTGAAGATGAAGTCGGCTGAAAATTTGAATATGATCTTAATATTTCCCTTCGACGGATTTCGCCCAAAATGTCATAGAAATCTATAATTTCGGTGTTAAGAACCCATACATAATTTCACCTGTCTTGTTCATTGCAACATAATTCAAAAAAAAAAAAAAATTCTGACTCGCTCAAGGAGGTCTAAAATGTGAAGATTCGTCAAGTCTAGAGGCCAAATCTTTGACATTACAGTACTTTATATCCGTACACGTTTGGTTTAGTTATATTTGTTTCGATGTTATCCGAGAGCTATTTTGGGACGGATCTCGTAATTTTCAACCGCGATCAGACGACGAAACAGACACCTGAGCTGGCAACCCCACGCAAAACTTCCTCATCACACCAGCGGGAGGACATTTGATCCACATCAGTTTTGTTCGTGGACAAAGCGGTATATGCCGCTCTACTTGCTGGGACAGAGCGTGATATTCCGTTAAAGTTCGAGACAAGCTAAAACGCAAAGCGACATACGCCTCACATTTTTGCACACAAAATGCCAATCAAGCAGCTTAGCTGTCACCAGCATATAACTAGGTGTCCGCGAACGTGCGGCGGATGTTCAGTGGAATCGGCTTTCGAACCTGAAGCCCTCCGGCTCCGAAGCCGAGACTTTATCACTAGGCCACCACGGCCCTTGTATTCGTATACTAGAAAATAAAAAAAGATAATTTAATTATTTTGTTTTCTTTATTTTAAAAGAGCAGCGCGCAAAAACCCAATCAGTAATTTAAAAGTCCCAAGTTAATATGCTTCGAACAGGAAGTGAAATAATGGGCGAGAGTATTATACATACAAGAGACGAGTCTACGACAAGAAAGGGAAATAGCCTACCGCATACGGATCAAATTAATAATAGGCCAGAGCGGGCAAACGCAGTAGCTGATCGGTTAATACCCCAGAGAAATTCTGCCCTTCCCCAATAGATCAGCGAGAGGAGTTGCCATCTCGAACTAATCCGGACAAAAGCCCCTCCAGGATATGAGGGGAATACGACCTGTTGTTGCAGAAAGAAATCCTGATTGCGAAAGCTCTCGAGAAAATACCCGATATATATTAGAGAGATATAAAGGGGGAAAAAGATATAAGGTCGACTAAATAAGATCTTTCTTATGGATTGCCGATCTTTGTTGAGAAAATTGCAAGGGAAACATTAATGATATTATCTATACAAGGGTAGCGATGAAAAAGCCATTCCTGAAAAGTTTAAATTGCGTTAGAAGATTATTAAAGTGGCTGATGTGGCCATTTTGATATGAAAGAGCCTCTAACGCTAAAGGAAATATCACTTATTTTCCATTTTGTTTTAAAAAGAAAGGAAGTATGAGGTTGTTTTGAACTTGAGAAAAATAATAACCGGGTGTTTTCAAATTATGCATTTAAGATCTAAAAATTTTTAAATTTAAAACTTTCAAATTTTAAAAAACAGTTTTAAATTTAAACCAGAAGGAAAGTTGTTTGAAAAATAATATGGGAATTTCCGAAATAAAAGGAAGGAAAATTGTTCTCCTAAATCTCAAATAGAAGGAAATAATTAAAATCAAACTTTGTTAAAAATTTTCCGCTGGATGTTAGATTGCGGTTGAACGAATGCTAACAGTCACTATTAGTAAAGCGAGGGACATGTGCTTCAATTGCTCCCAACGAAAGCTTAAGAGATTGCTAAGATGATGCAGACGGATAATTTTATTTAGGTGGGTTAAGGTCCCGATTTTGATTCACACTATGGAATATTGAAAATGGGCCTCAAAATTCTGAACTGCTATCAGACGACGAGAAAAGCACAGTATTCAGTACTCCACTTGTATCCTAAAAATGATGCAATCAGATATTTCATAAAGGAAATTGTTATTATATGCAATTAAGCTAGATTATAGTATATAAATTGATATTTCGTGATATTTTTACGTAGGACAAAGAGAAAGAAATGAAATTAATAACTACGACCTTGATGTACTTTTTAATTTATAATTTTAAAGGCAATGACATTTTTACAATAATTTCGTTAGAATTTCAAGTTTAATAAAGTCCAAAAAAATTATCCCAAACACATGTATTTAAGTTTTACCAAAAGCATGGATATTAAACGTTGCACAAAAAAGCAACCAATTCTAGCTTATCTCTTCATTTGTATATTAGATTTTGGTCCCTATTGTAATAACTAACATTTTACAGCAGTTTTCCTTTCGCAATGTTATTAAGGGAAACAATTTTTTTTGTCTATTTTTAGGCAAAACAAAAGGAGTTTTACAACGAAAAAATTTAGAAAAAGATGAAACATTAAAATTGTGTTGCTGAAACTGCAAACTAGTTTTGAAACTTATTTTAAATCATTAAATTCTAAATTTATAATTACATTTGCGACACATACAAAATAACTGTAATCTTTCTTTATCACTTAGTTAAGCTTACATAAGAGTATGGAGACCTATTAAAAGAAAAAAAAACTATAATAAATATTCCAAACATTTTTTATGAAAAGATCCATTGGCTGGTGGAATGAAAAAGCGTTAGTAGTTCGAAATATAAAAAAAAGAAAAAAACTGCATAAACAAAGCTCGATAAGACCGCCCCGGTCCAACCATAGAAACTTTCATACGAGAACACACGAACTGAAAACATTTTCGGCGATAATGACACTAAAATGAAAACTTCATCGGTTTTACAGATGCCAGTAAACTTCGGTCGGCTGTGCACAGAGAAGTAGGGAAAAAATTAAAATAACTTTTTCCCTCTTTTTCAAGCCAGTAACTCGGAAGCAGAGAGCACCATAAATATTCAAATAATGTCACCGGCACATACGAAAAGAGAATTAAAAAGGAGATAACGTGTTATTAATTTTAACGAAATGTTCCGACGGAACTCTGTTCCTGAAAAAAATATTTTTTTTTTAGTTGAGCGTTCCAGTACGAATGAAAAGGAATGTGGCGAGAATTATTCCTGATTAACTGTTAATTAAAAGACCATCTTTTGGTTGAATTTATTCCTCATTATCTCGGCACGCTCTGTTGAAAAGAGGGAATTTGCAGATAATGAATACGGGATTTAATTTTTGAAGATTTATTTTCCCTCAAGTGATAACTTTCCTTTGCGAAACCACACATTCCCAAAAGCAATAATTTAAAAGAAATTAAAGAAAAAAAAATGTATTTTCCGAAAGTATATTATCACAGCAAGCTGTAAAATTTATTACTATGTTTCTATTTGTCCAATTATCTACACCACTTAGATATTATTACTTTCTTGTATACGAAATATAAAAAGAAAATTAATTGAAACCTTCAAAATATATCATCTTGAGGTTTTAAAATCAATTTCCATGTTATATACATCAGCGAGTCCGAAAAAACAAATAGCTCAGCGACTACAGAACACGAATCAAAGGAAGAAGGTTACAGGTTCAATCCTTTGGCTGTACTCTTAATTAAAAATTGTACAGCATTAATCAAAAACTGGTAGACTGATGCGAGTTTTTGCAACAAATTGCTCGCTGCGGTCAGATGATTCGTCTAATTCTTCCAAGGGAAACATAGATATAATCCGTTTCCACCTGAGAGTTCTCCAGGAAGGCAACCCGTCGCCATTTATTGGAGCCAAGTTAGACTACTTCAAGTGATACCTAGGTGCCCCAAGGTCGTCTTAACCCCTTAAGTCTCACGTCCGTCATATTGACGTGCATCGAATTATCGCATTTTTAGGCTTAAAAACTAAAATTTAATCATTAATTAGCTTTATAATTTGACACAAAAATTACGTAGAATCCATAAGCATGCCAAGTATTTTGTGCCTTCTTAGATGAATGAAAACGACAACCCCCTTCCAAAACAGGAGGGGTCATCTTATTAGATAGCAAAAATAAATGCGACCCTGAAGGGGTTAACCAACAGAAGATGCAGCACTTCCTCTTTATCAGGAGTTCTCGACTCATGGACTCGGGTAGATAGGTTAGACCAAATTTTAACTGTTTTTAAATTTTATTTTTGACAAATAATATCGTAAAATGCTTTACTCAGTCATTCTGGAATAAATAAAATGTGCTAAAATTTTAAGCAAGAAATAAAAGTTTCACAAATTCTTTCAAATGGAATCATAGTTTTTCCAGAAAATTTAGTGAAATTTTGAGAAAACGGTAAAGACGAAGTTAATGCATTCATAATAATTAACTGTTTTTATATACGCCAAACACATTTTTATTCATTAACTGCTTTTGAATGCGATAGAAATATTTCTAATCATCAACTGGCATTGAATACGCAAAATTCATTTTTCATAATCAACTGCTTTCGCATATGCTAAACAAGCTGCATATTTTTCTAAAATCAACGATTATTCTTAAATGCTACAGCATTTTCGAACGCAGAGCGTTTATTTTCCCTCGAAAGAAGAACTTAATTTGTGCAGTTGAAGAGTGATCTCCGAGTAGCAACACAATATTTTAATATCTGTCAAAGAACTTGCTCGAATATTTTAAATTCTATTTTATTTTTCCATCGTCATCTGTCATTTTATCCGAGATTCTGTTCAATAACTCCGTTGTAAAAGTGCTCCCAGCTTTCTTTTGATGTCGGAGAATTGAAAGAAAAATGCAAAAAGCACACCATCTCTAGCAGAAACCAATTTTCCGAGGAGTTTGTTTTTCCTTCGTGTGACAGTTCCATTTTGTCTCCTCTTCCACGGATTTATCAAATCAAAATGGTCGACTTTCTTCCATTGAATCACCACCAAGGATCCTTAAAGAAATTTCCCAGAGAAATGAATCCGAATCGCTCTCGTAGGTCGTACTGTTGAGAATGGAAACAGATTTTCTAAAAGCCGAAATAATTTAACATCCGATAAATGAAGTTAAATGACATGAAAAGCATTCGAAAGAATTAGCCGTGATACGACAAATCAAAAATTTTCTCTTCTTGCGACATTGAAAGCAGCAAGATAAACTAAGTCGCAATGAATATCACACGAGAAAAATTTCCTAAACAATCACCAAAATTTAAAATTTATTAGGGATGTGATTTAAATTCCAATTTGCTTAGAGTAGTCATAGCTGTAACGTACACTTTTACGATTTTTGATTTCATCTCTGTTGCTCATCCTATCGACTTTATTCTATTTTTTAATATTAATGTGCAATTTTGTGTTTGCTTGTTCTATTTTATTATTTTACTTTATTCTTTTTTTGAATATTAGTGCTTATTCTGTGTTAGCTTCTCTGCAAAGCTTTGCTCTTAGCGTCACTGCCAGGCGGTACTACTATTTTGTTTACAGCTTGTTATATACTAATACTGCTAGTATTACCCGTACTGACGGAACACAGATTTTTTCCGACTTCAAATCCGTATCCGTCCGGACGCACTTGTAAAGGATTCCTTTCCCCTCACTTGTATCATGCAGGATTATAATATTTAGCACTACTGCTTATTTCATGTAAATTTTGTAAATAGAAGTCTTACTTTTAAATTTGTTCTTCTATTTGCATTGATGCAGACACCAAGCATTAATCTTCAGCTACGCATACCCTAATATAGCTCCAGAGAAAGTAAATGAACTTGTGATCTGGCAGCAGACTAACACGGATACATAAACATTATTTGGAGGCACCGACGAGATACCTTCAACGCACCACAAAACAATAACCTCCAGTTTTTTCATAAAAAATTAGTTTCTGCTTTTCTGTACACTAATAAAAGCGTGCGTTTCCGACCGTGAGTGCATTCACTGTAATCTGTGCAAGTTGTTCAACATCATGAACTAATAATACTCGTTATTATTGGCCTAGTTTCATGTGACTGGTAGCTTCCGAGGCTCACGAGTTGTAAAAAAAACACAATAACACCAACTATCCGCTTCCAACCCTTAGTTAAAGGACCTACTTGGCTGCTATCAGAAGGCCAGATAATATTTACCATAAAGTTGAAATGAACGGACCAATAAAATTAGATGCTGACAAAATTTATAAATGCCTTGATCAATGTATGCTGCTTATTTTTCATTTCCGCTTTTAAACGAAATCCTTTGGGGTTTAACAGGGATCCAAGGGTGCTTCCGTTGACTGGCACTGGGCCACGGGGTTCTTGAAATTCTTCCAACTCAAAAACAAACGCTAAATTACACTCCTTGCCCTCTTCATTGCCGTCTTATTCGGTCCGGGGAGGAGGAAGAAAGTTTTACAACCGTTTCCCCACTCATTTGCAGCGAGATAAATAGCCAGCAGAGATGGATGGTGCAACACTCCAAGCCATTCCCAAAAGAAAACTTTGCGGACTTTTTTCAGCCATGTGAAAATGCTCGTAAATATGGAGCAAGTTTTATTAAATGCTGTAAGAAGTTAAGTTCGCCGAATGATTAGATTGAGCTTAACAGTTTAGTGCATTTTTAGATGTAGTTATAGTCTTAAAAATAGACGTTTTATTTTGCTAGTATTAATAGTGGTCATAAATTATTGGACCCATTTCAAAAATTAATAAAAAAAAACTGATAATCTTACAACTACAGTTTTTTTTAAAAAGACAGTGCATTTTGAAAAGATTTTTTTTCAGATAGGTAACGCGCCGTTACGATGGGTCTGGGCGGTTGTAAATTATTGGACATCTCCCATTTTTGAGAGCCATTATCTGAGAAACTATTAAAGCTAGAAGAAAAATAAAACCATGTATTTGTAGAGAAGTTTGCGCTCTTTAATTTGTTACATCAATTGTTATTCGGAAACTGAATAGTTTAAGATATTCAAGAAAAAATAAAAAAAGGAAATCAGAGAAGGTGCATCGGCTTTTGCTGATCGGAAACCATTGCGTTTGGAAATCTCTCGCTGTAGTAAATGTAAGACACAGTAAAGGTCCGCCACATATCTAAAAAAATTCTTTGATCTCTCATTTAAAAAAAAACCGCAGTTCTAACATGAATTTTTTTAATTTTTAAATGGGTCCAATAATTTATGACCACTCTGTATTTTCTCGTATACGAAGGAAGTGTTATAATTGTCAAAAAATTTGAACTCGGTATACTGATGAATCTTCACGTTTGTAAATCGGTAACTCAAAAATGGGAAAGAGCTAGTCGAATGAAATTTGGTACATGATCTTTAAACCAAAATTGTAGATCCATATAAAATCTTTCACGAAATCCGTCAAAGGGAAATTTGTCTGTCCGTCCCTCTGCATGTCATACATAGCAGCAGAAATATTCATTGAGCTAGTTGCATGATATATGGTATACGATTTGGTCACAAGGATTGTGTAGATATATGTATCGAATTTTGGACCACATCCGCTAATGGGTTGACTATCTGTCGGTCTATCTATTCGCTTATGTGTGAAAGCGATAAACTTAAAAACGCAGCATGCTATAAAAATAAAATTTTAGTATGCTGCGTTTTTAAGTTTATCGCGTTATGCATGCATAGCTGTATAACGCGATAGCTGTTATGCATAGATTTGCCAGGAGAATTTTTAGCACCAATAAAGTTTTATCAACCAATGATTTTTCTTGCATCTTTGCGACAGCGGATGTCGTCTTCAAAATCGATTCCGATGTCGTAGCATTGCAAAAGGAAAATTTTTGTGCATAAGGAACTTAATAATTGTTCTCGTGTTTTTCTTCGACAGGATAGGCTTACTAAGCCTTTGGTTCCTCCCTATAGTGGGCCTCATCTTGTTCTTTCTAGAGCTTCGAAGCATTTCACCATTCAAGTGGGATCTCGTCAGCAGACGGTTAGCATCGACAGACTGAAGCCTGCTTTCCAGCTTGCAGAAATCCAGCCTTTTCGAGTGAGATTCTAATCGTCTTACAGACTACTGTTCAGCAACGGATTCCGAGACTACCACGTTTAGACGATTTTACACCGGAAAGGGGTGTCAGGCAATGAGTCATATGAGCGCATTTCCGGAGTTCTTTGTTAGATCATGCTCAGCAAAATGTAAACATCACCCTTCCATTCTTCACTTTCCCCTATTTCGATGAAAAGAACTCCGCCCGGCGCATGCGCAAAAGCGCGTAGGGTTTCCGAATCCGTTGTCAAACAATACATAGGGGAGCCCTGTGGCGCTGCGGTCAAGACTTCAGACTGAACTGAACTGCCGGCATCGAGTTAATGTGGTGGCGCGGCTGAGCAGCAATACATATTCGAATCGCTCCTTGTTTTAGACGCCGACGTCGTTTTTGTTTATGTGAATAAAGATGTTTTTTTATAGCTGTCGAGTTGGTTATTGCATCATAACTTGGCGAACCTATAGTGGTCTTCACATCAAAAGTTTAGATCTGCAATAAATTTTGGATGTCAGCGGGTACAAGTATTGTTCCAAAATGCATACTTGAAGTACTTGATTCTCTTCTCTATACGACGAAGTTAAACACAAAGCGCATCGTATCGTAGCGTACGTGTCGTATTGTATCGTAGTACACGAGAAAGTCCAGGGGAGAAAACACTCGCTGGTTTTTTTTTTTGAGTAATTAGCACCCAAATGGTTTGAGGCTATTTTCTTTCGGCTTTCTAAAAATGACCGGATTTAAATTTTATGACGCGAAACGTCTTTTTAAATTCAGGCGGTTATTATTTTTTTTTTGTAAAGTCACATTGCAGAGTATGATACAACTGAAAAGGATAAAAATCTCACAGACCAGAAAAATACAATCAAGCAAGTAGGAATTTTCAATTAACGCGCGATGAAAGTAGTTTCAACATTATAAAATGCTTGATTGCGTAATTTGTAATTTTAACCATGGCATAAAGTCCTTGTTAAGATGAGGCTATGCTTATGTAACGATTTTAAACAGGTGTTAATTCTTGTCAATTTGATTAACAAGGTTGGAAAACAGCGTTGTTAGAGTGAAAGAGTACTTCCATGGATTCTTTATACAGTCACCCAAAAAAGTATTCGGACACCAAGATGAATAACACTTTATTCATCAAATACAAAACATTAAAACAATATATTCCAAAACGAATCATGTCTTCATATGCTACAAGGTGTGAAAATACATATGCTACTGAAATAGTTTTCTTAAACTTAAAAATTAAACTATAATTAATGCTATAATACTTTTACAGTAGATTTTCAGTCCAAAGAAGTATTCGGACACTTATAAATTAATTAACAAAAAATACTTTTACTACTTGAAAGCACTATTTTAGTATTTTGTTGGCCGACCCTTGTTTTTTATTACTTCTTTCAATCTGCTTGGCATTGAATTGACTAATTTCTTGCATGTATTAGGATCAAAATTTCTCCATGCTTCAAGTAGTTTTTCTTTCATGATATTTTTACTCGTAATATTACTTTCATGCAAACGCTGTTGTATATTATCCCATAAATGTCTATAGGATTAAGGTCAGGACTTTGGGCTGGCGTTTTAATGACCAAGGACAATCATAGAGAGCCCATAGCCTACAAAAAAGGGACGTATGCTTCGGATCGTTGTCTTGGTAGAATTTAAAATTTGCCAAAATTCCCATTTTTTAGCACTGTCTTATATTTCTTTTAAGAATGTCTAAGTAATCATATTTATTGACTTTGCTGTCAATTAATTCTAGGTTTCCTGTTCTAAAGCTACTCATACAACCCCAGACAAGTTGGTTGCCGCCGCCATGTTTTACTGTAGCACGAAGATTTCTTAGTTTAAGCTCAGTATTAGGTCTTCTCCATACCTTTTGCTTTCTATTCGAACCAAAAACATTAAATTTACTTTCGTCAACAAAAATTACAGACTCCCAAAACTCTTTAGGTTTTTTTAAATAACATCTAGCAAGTTTCAATCTCTCTTTCTAGTTCACTCTACTAATAAACGGTTTCTTTCTAGCAACTCGAGCATGAAAGTCACGATTCCTCAATATGTTTCTTACAGTTTCAGGATGAGATATTTTCCCGAAACGTTTTCTAGCTTCAAGCGTTAATTAAACAGCACTTATCTTCGGATCGATAGTGATTTTTTAACAAACCACCTCTGCTCACGACGTTTGAAAATTGCTGGCCGTCCTGTCCGTGCTTTATTTTCTACAGAGACAGTTGTCCTGTATTTAGAAATTATACTAAATACTGTTGATTTACTTATTTTTAAAATATCACTTACTTTTCGAATAGATTTTCCACTTTTATAGTGATCTACAATGAGTTTTTTCATTTCAATTCTAATTTCGGTTTCTTTCGACCCATGTTTCACGTTACAAAACACTTTTCGATTTTCATTGTTAGGACTGATTAATCAAAGGGTTGCCGTTTCTTAAAGCATGTAAGCATTTTATTTCTTTTGATTTATCGCCAAAAGACTTCAATTTCTTTCACTGTCCGAATACTTTTTTGACATTTGTTTTCACCTTATTGGTAATGAAAGTTGTAAAAGTCGTGTAATTATTTAATTTATTCAGCTACTTTTTTCTGCAATTATGTCTAGTAGTACGTTTCATAAGATACTACAAAAAGTTATAGTTATTCCCAAAAATAACAGAAATAATAGATTTCAATTTTTTTTCTTTCAAGTGTCCGAATACTTTTTTTAGTGACTGTATATTGACTAGTGTGGTTTGTTGTAATCAACGATTCAATTAATTATTTTTTAAAACTCAAAAAGACTGCTTAAACTGGAATGAAAAATTAGTTGCTCAACAGCAGGTAAGCTTTTATTTAATAGTTATTTTGTAAATAAAATATGTTAAAACAGTTTACTTTTTCCGTAGAATGAACTGCAAATACATTCATATCATATCTTTTGCAAAAATCAAATTCTTTTGGAACAAAGTTCCAAATTTTTAATATACCAAATCAAAAAACTTTAAAGAACGAATCGGAATAATTATATACAAGTCACTTCACATTTGTTGATATTTTTTAATAAAAGGTAGCTTCAATGGAGGTAAATATTTATCTGTAATTACAAGAAAATACATAGAAGAAATTGTTATAACTTCAAGGGAAAAGAAAAATGTCGCTGGTATCAAGTAGTATAAATTTTTTAAAAAAATAAAAGCAAAAATTCCAAACGGTGCTCCGGGTGTTTTGATTAACTGTAATAAACATATAATTGCGAAATATTTAATATATACTTCGATTGGAAGGAGAATCTAATACAGTTAGATTTCAGTTCTATTTAGCACCAAAATTTGACCATTCAGACTTTGGATAGTCAAATATATATATCATATTATATATATTTAATAAAATTTATAATAAATATATATTAAAATTCCTATTCGAATGAACTTTGCCATTGAAGCATTGTAGAGATTTCATTGTATATAAAGTCCATTACATTAAATATACACTAAATTACATTAAATATATATCACTAAGCGGTGACTATTTCCGATGAATAATGCATGAGCGATAAATTACATTTCTAGCGGGATTCAAACGCGTCATTTACACACATTCATTACAATGAAGCCATACACCTATATAACACTAGAAAGACTATTCATAGCACTAGACAGTTCAGCATTACGTCATACTAAAGGATATAAAAGGAGGCATTAAAGTTTATACTGTAAGTAACCGGCCATAATAATGGTCAATTGACAATGAATTCTGAAGTGAAAAATGAGAGTTAGTAGCCAATAAACGACGTCCATTTAAAGGAATATGAGGGTTCGAAGCTCTTAAGCCTGAAAACCATTCGAATTTCTGAACAACAGTTTTCCTATTATGAGAAATATTATAAACACACGGAAACGAGGATTTTCAAATGTTCTGCCATAAAATATAAACTAGATTTTATCTTTGATCGTCGATCGTAAAATTTACCTAGACTGGACTATTTTTGATTTAAAACATTTTTTAATCATTTGCCTTCATTTAGAGTTTTGGGGTAAACCATCTATTTTATCTCTTTGTAAACCAGCTCCACTATTAGAGTTTAACGTGGGCACCTTTGTGATATTTTCCAGTTTCATCCACAAGTTTTATCTGAATGGTAAATGGAACATTAGAACAGTATATTTAGGAGATGGATTTATTTGAATTCAATACCTCGAATCCAAATATATTCAATAAATCTCGAGGTCATTTATTTCAAATATGAACCCAAAAATAAAGATCTTATGAGACATAAGAATTATTTAAAGGTTATTTTAAGGAATAATTGGTAATTATTTCAGTATCGATTTAAGGTACATTTTCTATTCATAATTTCAAACGAAACAGGGGAACTAGGGGACATGAAAATTTTTATTTGGGGGATTTAATCTTGCATAATACTCTCAAACCTACAATAGCTTTATAGTAGGGCATTGACTTGTTATCCGAGTGTACGAAAGTGTAAATGGCACAGCTCAGTTTTTCCAAATTTCAGTCAAGCAAATTGGGCTAAAATATGACACACCTATATACAAGGAATATGACACATGAATACTAATACACTGTCTGGGTGACACCACTCAACACTCCCACCTCTAGTATCTTCAAATCCCTTTCCTTTTGTTTTAAAGATGGGTAAATTTAATTTGTTTACGAACCCATATTATGTTTATCTTAAAACATCAACCTGTTTTGAAGCTATATGAGGGCTATTTGGGGAAGTTCTTGTTGTTTTGAGCAATGATAAAATGACAAAGACAACATCTGAACTGCGACTCCACTGTCCAGACTTCAACATCACACCAAAATGAGGACAAGGCTGGCCTTTAGCCGATTGGACCAATTGCTCCAAATAGAGCCCCGCGCCAGAGTGTAAAAAAAAGAGAATGTTCTCAAACTTATTCAAATTAAAATCAGATATCGTTTTGATTTCATAAAATTATCCTTAGGAATTTATGTTATTTATGTTTTTAAATTCGGTTGCAAACCAATGTTGTCAAAATTTTCTCTTACATCTGGCTGACACTGTTCCAGAAGTCAACAGTCTTGGCCAACTTTCTCTACTGTAATAAAAAAAAACTGTATTAGAAGGCTAAGAAGTATTCAGTTACTTATAAAGCATGCCGCTTTTACATGGAGAGAAATAGGCATGACAGTGACATTCACACCCCATCCCTAAATCATGGGAATGTCATTGTCTTGTAGGGGGGACCGGGTATTTTCGTTTCTTTTCTGTTAAACAGGGGCATGCATCAAGTTTACTAAACCGCGACAGCCTTTGTCTGTCCCAAGATATTGGCAGTTTTTGAAGACAGCCAGCTGAAGCTCGTAAAGTGTATAGACACTAATGCAGATTTGTTTTTAATTAAGAAAACAATTATTCTCAGTCAACATAATTCTTTATTAAGTTTTCCTTTAGATTATTTAGAGAGAAATCATCAATACTGCGTTTTCTTAACATCTTTTAGAATTAAACATTGCTAAAATTATTTTTTAAAATTATTTAAATTCTTAACAATAAGTAATCTAATTTATTTATCAAAATTTCATATTGATATAAATATATATCTCCTAAGACCGATCCTGTATAAAGATATCTGGCCACGACCTAAGATTTAGCATGCACCAGACTCGCATATGGCGAACTTCCAGTGCAATCGGATTTCAAATCGATATCTTGAGATCAGGCCTCTTCACCTTTGGTTACGGTAGTAAGAAGCTATTAGCAAACAGTGAAGACTGCTTTAAAACTATGGTATACTTTATGCATGCTGGGGAATATTGCCGTATTTGGACCCGATGGACTTTTTTAAATGTAATGATAAAGAAATAATTTTAACAAAAAATTATATAATTTTTTTAGTTTAATAACATTGCTTTGAAAATAAATAATTTAAGAAATAGACTTTAAAGTTGACAAAAAAAATGGCATAAGAAAAATGTACAGTCAGCCCAATTAAATCAATAGATCTCAAGATTTTTTCAAAATTAAAAATTAAAAGCACTTATCCTAAAATCATAGAAAATTTGAAATTAATCTATTACTTTTCTAACAGCTCGCAGCGAATCTCTACCTTTTTGAAAGTAAGTCAAGAATTCGAACATTTTTTCTCAAAGTATTCGTCTGAAAAATTACTCCTTCGAAAGTGGGCAGAGCTACCTTCTCCAAGAGAAATGACCAGCACACAATCCAGTCGAACGTGCATTAAACAGAAAGCTTCCATAATTAATATCGAATTCTCCCTTTCTCGAATTCAAAGAATTATCGAGCGTTCCTAACCAAGTAAATTGTTTCTTCCGAGAAGCGAAGTCTTTCGTCGCGCCCTTATCAAAATACAGTTCTCTTATCTTTAAGCTGTCGTTGTTATCGGATTTAGAGGAGGGGGGGATGTCGATTTAAAAGCTACAGCGGGCGGTTACAGTTTATTTTGGCTTGGGCGAGCTGTCCGACTGACCGGAAACTGCAGACTTTTCAAGGTTCGTGGCGGGAATTCCATTCCGCGATCATTCAGGATTTTTAATCCTTTAAAGGGCCTTTTTTTCTTCTAATTGTGTATTGAAATATATTTGGGATTGCACTGATTTAAGAAATTAAGTTAGCTCATTAGATAAAATTCATTTCATTAATAAACAATTTGATTGCGTATTAATTTGATTATTTCATAATTAATAGCTGATTAATAAATTAGCTATATTTGGTCTTTATATTCGTTATGGTTTGAGATAAACTGAAATATCTAGGTTTTTGTTTCATCCAAAAATTTAGTGGGGACTTACGGTATCCACCTTTTTAGCGTTAAGCGTTCGCGCATTTCTATCTTAAAATAATAATTAATAACTAATTTGAATGTTAAAACCACATTATTTAGTGTTAATTAAGTGTTTGAAAAGATTTAGCGTTGAATATTTATTGATATTATTTGTGGTTTCTGCAGCTAAGAAATGGCAGCTCTAATCTAGCAGTGACCATATGAAAATTGATGAATTTGGTAAAAAGTTTACTTTCCACGGATTTAGAAAGGGTAAACTAATTTTTGTGGGGCTGCAAAAGAAATTCACGACAGGAAAAACTGAAATCTTATAGAGACAAAGTAAAACAAGCAATTCTACTTTATTCTTTAATTTGATACGGTTCATAGTAATTTTCTGCTTGGAATTAAAATATTGACAATCTGGGATTCATCTATTATAATAGTTCAATAGACAGTTGTTTAAGAGTTTCAAATCTGGCAGCGTCTGTTAATGTATCATAACAAGTTAATTATTAGAGCCAACAACTGGTTTGCTCATGCATTCGACTTGCCCTGCCACCTGAACTAATATTTTTTTTTATGAAGTCGCATTTAGCATTTTATTTACTACAACTTCATTGCAATGCAACAATATGGATTTCATTTGCTTTATACATTATTTAAAGACTCCCGAGAAATAATAAAAATTATGGAAATACATTATAATGTGTATCGAAGAAAATGAAGGGCTGCCTAATCAAAGCGCAGGTGAAAAAACAAATCAATTAAAAACTAACGTGCGGAAGTTAAAATATGAACACGCATGCATACTCGTAATTCGCAAAAATAAATAAAACGAGGCGATTCGAATTCATCATTAATCAAGAATGAGCATCCACAGAAATGAATCAAACTTCATTATTCGTCAATTTTGAAAAAAAAATCGAGCCTTTAAAATAAATCATGTTCAGAGTTCAGGGACGAAAAAGCAAAGATGGCACCGAAGTGTGGGATTCGTCATAGATACGTCAGAGTCGTAGGGAATGGCGATAAACTGCCGCACGTTGACAGAAGTTAAATTAGGCAACATCGTACTCCGCCAATATATTGGATAACCTAAAAGAAATCGATATTTGTACTAATCAATATTGAAAAAACGATTATGCAGGAAACCATTTTATTCTTGATTTATCAATAATTGGCACAGTTCTAGTATCTGCGGCAATAGCAAAATACTACATATAATACAAAATGAAAAAGAAAATTACTCTTTGAATGTAAGGGGAATCCAACATTCAAGTTTCAGTAATTATTGAAAGTAATCACAATGACGAAAGTACGATAAGAGCTCCAGACGAAAGAAAAATCTGCTGGATAAATTATAAGTTCATTATTACATAAAAAGTCATCAGCATAAGTAGTTCAGTTTCTACCATAAAGACATTTTATCCTTATCACCACGCATATCCCCCGAACTCAGAGCCTGGAGGCTCCCTGTCGGTTGGACAGGTATGCGTGAATCTCGATTGAAAGTCTCCCCCAAAAATTACAAACTTAGAATTTGACTAACATAATTTAAAAAACAGATATTAACAGAGCATAATTTTGAATTTCAACATGCCTGCAATGAATTGAAACAGAAAAATATAAAAACTAAAAGAGAGAAAATCCTGAGAGTTAAAAAAGATGACAAAACAAAAGTGAAATGTTTTTCCATAGGTTAGGTTAGGTTAGTAGATTTTTATGGCGCAAGGGCCAGACTTGCGCCATGCTGCGCCAAACACTCGTTGATTACGAATCGCACAGGCAAGTTATTAGAAAACTTGAGAAAAGTAGACAAGATCAAATCAACTTAATCAACTTAGTATCTTTAAAAAAAACAAATTGACATGAGGGTGATCTTCTAAAATTTCTACATCCACACATGATATGCTTTATAGTTAAAATACAGTTACACATATTACAAATAGGCTCAGGATTAGAATGTAAAAGGTAATTGTGTGTTAAAAAGGTAGGACCTATCCGAAGTCTCGTCAAGATAACATCGTATTTTCTTGTAAAAGGCGGGTTTTTAAAACCTTTGACAGATGGCTGTAGTTGGAACAATTTATTCATGGGCTGTCTTTCCCATGTCGACTGCCACACTTGAAAATGTTTTTCCATACACCATACCAAAAAGACATTCAAATACGAGACGCTTAAACTTCGAGTATGACAATTTATTTTCTTCAGGAATGTGTAATAAATCGCTCAATTTTTTGAATACTTCATATTTTTTAACAAAGTAATCTCGACTGAAACATTTTACGCTAAATTCAAAACTACTGCTCAACATGTTGAAATAAATTACCGTTTCCACGAATATATAACAGAATCAAGATATTTTTAGAACATTTTGCGTAAAAAAGTGAGTAGAAGTTATTGAAATGAAATGACAGAGTGCCATTGTTACAAGCAACGAATTTCAGCCAACATAAATGTGAAATTAGGGATCTATTTCAAGGCTTTTTGGATCAAAGCATAATCTTTTGATGTGGTTCGAGCTAATTTAAATAACAGAGTAATTACTCATTGAAGTTTTAACGCTATATGATAATGCCAAATTCAGGAACATTATTCTGACATCAGTTTCTTTGATATTGTTTCTCCACTATTATTAACAGAATCATAAGTTTTTAGAGTCAAATTTTAGGTTGCTTAGTGCTGTTACAATAAGAAATAAAGTTAGCGATTAAAAAAATAATTTGGATATCACTTTGTGAAATGTTTTATAGAAGGATTTTAAGATAATTTTTTTAGACTTAAGATATTTCTTTTTTTTCAGTCAGAAAAATAAAAAAAGCAACCTCACGTTTTCAATAATCATTAACACATTCAACAAAGAAAGCATCGATAAGATTTATTCGATGAATTCGAGCTGAACTTAATGACAAGAAATAAAAATGGCGAGGTGGGAAAATTCTTACATTTCATAGTTAGTTACATTTTTTTACATTTCATAGCTAGTCGAAATATAGTTGCACTGCAAATGTGAAATTCGCTTGCTTTTATGTTCGATTTCTCCTAAAATGTATTTAAATAACGGAAAGTGAAGAGCTACTTTTATAAGAATATTTTAAAAAGTGAAACGGCAAAAACGAAAACAAATTTTAAAAAAATGTTTCTTGAATAGCTTTCATGCAATATTAAGCTCAGTTTTTGTACTTGGTCTTTCAAATGCTCAAAAGAATTCATTTAACCGTTTTTCCTGACAACATTCACAAGAACACGAACAATATGGTTTCGACAGTAAGCAGTAGATGGCAGCTGAAGGTAGGAATTAAAATATTTTAATTATCAATTAAATTAATTAAGCTATTTTAATTAAAAATTTTTACCCACCTTCCTGGGGTATTATGCACTAAAGCTTATCTAATGATGTCAAAATAAAATTGAAAAATTGCCAGTAAGCTAATTTGGTAAACAAAGGGTTAAAAAAGGGGCATAGTAGACAAGACGAAGAATATCCATACATAACCAAAGACATCCTTACATAAACAGAATATCCATACATAACCAAAGATATCCTTACATAAACCAAAGATAAACTGAATATATATTTAAAAATTTCAGAATTCCTTTCATTCTGATATTTTCTCCAAAATCCTAAACCACCTTCCACAAAGACAGAGTTACAGAAAAAAAAATATGTATATTATATATGTAAATAATTTTTTTACAAAGTAACTTTTTCTAAAAATTCAAAAGGTATTCATATATTATTACCCATTTTCAAAAAGTTCTAGCTTAAAAAGATACATCCACTCTTTTTATTCCTTAGAATCGGCAGACTAACAATGATTAAAATTATGATTTAGAGAAAATTCTTTCTACACGATTCTTACTTTATTTTCTTTCTTGCATCGTATTATTCGACAAAAAAATTAAATGCCATTTTCTATAATTAATAATATTCGAATTTCACAATTCTATCATCAAATGAAATTCACAATGACGCGGTAATAAAGTACATGACTGTAGCAAATTGTTAAGATAGGAAAGTTTCAAAATTGTCATTTGCTTCATTTTTTCACAATAAACAATACTATCTAATGACAAAAACTCAAAATTTTTAAAATACCTCGACAAAACATTAGTATACGGATCGTTTCGACACTAATTTATTTTGAAAAAAGTACTATAATAATTCAAGCAGATTAAAAAAATATTATATTCTTTCGATTTTTTTTTACACGAACTCAAATATTACTTTTGTTTAAAAATGTGAATAATAAACTCGTCTGTTTTTTTTGAAGTTTTCCTCCGAATAAGGTTTTTTTCCTTCTTGTCAGAAATGATGTTTCCACCCGTTTAGCGAATAAGCCTTAAAAGATAATGACATCTCGAGAGGACAAAAAAGAAATATATGAAAAGACAAACCAATAATTGAAATGAACGTGTAGATTTGCGCCTTGGCTTCGCTTTCATTGAAATGGAGAAATTTTATCCACAAGGATGATCGGTACGAGAAATAAAAGTGGTTGCATTTAATGGGTTTATTCAATTCTTTTTTCTCTCATTTGCTCATCTGAATAAATTATTTCTATTGTTGAAATATGTTAAATTGCATCGCAGAAGTTCGAAAAACCTGTTACAAAGAAACGCAATTAGCGACCGCCTCATATTTTTAGAGAATTAATGGAAAATGATAACGACTTCAAGCGAAAATGACAAGAAAGAGATATTAAAGCCGATTGAAATAAAAGGCAATGAATCAACATTACCAGTACGCAAATATTGGGTAAATGTATCAATAGCGAACTACAGAAATTTCAAATTGATTAGAAAACTCGAAATATTTTTTTTTATGAATCGGATACAAAGTTTACAATTGGAAAGTATTTTGATAGTCAAAGAATTCGGCATCGAGATTTTAATGAATCTTCACGTTTCAGATCTTCTCAAGTCCGAGAAAAGAAAAAAATCGAATAATGTCTATCTGTCAGAATGCGATTAACTCAAAAACGTAATAAGGTAGATGGATGTCATTTTGGTAAGTGGTCTTCTCACTAAAACTATAGTTTATCAAATTTTGGAAGAAATCCCTCAACTGGAAATATGTTCGTCCGTTTGCATGAGAGCACATTAACTCAAAATCAGAAGAGCAAGACAAATGAATATATTAGAATTATTAGAATAGTAGTATTAGAATATTATTAGAATAGTAGTATTAGAATATTATTAGAATAGTAGTATTAGAATATTATTAGAATAGTAGTATTAGAATATTATTAGAATAGTAGTATTAGAATATTATTAGAATAGTAGTATTAGAATATTATTAGAATAGTAGTATTAGAATATTATTAGAATAGTAGTATTAGAATATTATTAGAATAGTAGTATTAGAATATTATTAGAATTGTATATCCGTAGTATTACAATTGTATATCTGTAGTATTAGAATTGTATATCTATAGTATTAGAATTGTATATCTATAGTATTAGAATTGTATATCTATAGTATTAGAATTGTATATCCGTATCGAATCTTGTACTGAGGATGTCAAAGAGTTTATTGCTTGTCGCTTTGTCTATTCTTATATGTGTGAATGTGATAATTCAAAAATACAACAAGCTTGTTGGATTTATTTTTGTATTTGATCTTTACATCCAAATGATAGATCTGCGCATTTTGGGAACAAATCCTTCAAAGGGTAGATTCGCGCATTTCTACGTCCCAGGCCAAAATATATTCTGCATCCCCTCCCTTCTCAAATAAGTTAATATACAATTATTGTATGTACAATTATTTATTTTTGAAGCACTTAATAAAATCTTTGAACCACATTAAATTTTAAATCCGAGATTATACTGCTTATGAGATAAAGTAGCAATAACGCCTACAAAAATACTCCATTTTTTGAAATCGTCTGAAATACCTAATAGAACTTCTTCGTTCGCGCTTTCATCCTCGAATAGGTTTGAAGGGCCATTGAAGTAGAGAGATCTTTTTAAATCCACTACAATCCAAATAAGTTCAAAGACAAACCAGCGGGAGTGGCCTCCCCTAAACTTTCTCCTATACTTCTCAAAAATTTGTCATTTCCCCTCCCCCTGCGTGGATAAAAAATTCGAACCTACTGTAACTCAGAATGCAATTACTATCAGTAAGTTTTTCATTGTAGATTATAGCGATTGTAAAATATTTAGGTGAAGAATCAAATTCAAAGAGATGCGCATGTATTAAAACTTAGCAATATTTATTTTCTATCACGGTCTAGCAAGCTCCGTTAATTCGAGGGCGTGCGGGAGCGAAAAGAAAACAGGAGAAAATGACCTCGCTCGCTATCGCTGAATAGCTTGCGCAGAGATTGCTTCCAGTACGCAAGTAAAAAAAAATTGAGTATGCAATTTGAACGCCTTTTTTTAACCAATTGAAACGAAATTTGGGCACAGATCTATAATGTTAGCAACCGTCATACCAATTTTTATTTATCTAAGTCAAAGGGTTTAGGAGATATAATTATTATAAGTATGCGATTATACAGTCCGACAGACCATCAACAATTTGACGGATTTGGTCCAAGCTTTGATACGGACCTACATTCATGTTGATAAAACTGTGTACCAAACTTTATCCATCTAGCTATTCCAGTTTCTGAGTTATAGTGTCCACACGACCGCGGACAAACAGACTTTCCGTGCACAGATTTTGTCCAAAATTTGATAGAAACCTACAAATTATGTGTCAAGATCGCATACCAAATTTCATCCTCGTAGCTCTAATAGTTTTCGAGTTATAGTGTTCACAAACGTGGAGATTCGTCAAAATCTCGAGTTCTAATTTTTTGACGATTACAGTACTTGCTCTTTGTATACTTCGTATACGAGAAAGTAACCAGCGGGAGTGTTCTCCCCTAAACTTTCCCGTATACCAAAAAGGTGCTGTTTCCCCTTCCCCCGCGTGGCTAAAAAAATTCGAACCTATTGTTACCCAGAATCCAATGACTATCAAAAGGTTTTTCATTACAGTGATTGAAAAATATCTAGGCAAAAAATGAAATTCAGAGAGATGCGTAACGATTTTCTTCTCTTACCGGCTCAAGGACAAACTGACGTAATTCGCTACTCAGCAATGAAATCCCTCTCCGCTCTTGCAGTACGCATGCGCGTGGAGATAACGGATTCTCTTCAAAAGTTAATTATACGGACCGACAGACAGTCAACTCTTTGACGGATTTGGCCCAAAATTTTATACGGACCTACATTCATGACGATAAAACTGTGTATAAAATTTTATCCATCTGGCGTTTCAAGTTTTTGAGTTATAGCGTTCGCATGACCTCGAACATGCAGACAGACAGACTTCCCGTAGACGGATTTTGTCCAAAATTTGAAAGAAACCTACAAATTATGTTTAAAGACCACATACCAAATTTCATCCCCGTAGCTCTAATAGTTTTCGAGTTATCGTGTTCAC
>BGPR01000896.1:175106-276436 GCA_013235015.1 Araneus ventricosus
TTTCATTGCATTACAATGAATCACCTTCACGTCGTATAATATAATCCCCGTATAATATTAACTTCCACGGTTTGAAGAAAAGAGATTCCATCGAGTTACACATTGTGGTAGTTGTATATGGAAGTTCCTTTTGAAGTGCACTTTCGAAAGCGAAACTTGAAGTGTTCAAGGCTCTGTAATCATATAAGTCTTATTCTAAACTCTACAAGGTATAAATAAGGATTAATATATAGCAATCACTTTATATATTCCTTAAAGAATAAACATGTGTTAATAGAACTAGGGCTAAACTGAGCACTGAAGAAAAATAAAAAAGTCTCAACAAAAAATCTGGAAGATCTCTGTGAAAGAATCAGTGTTGCCTCAAGGCAACAAATCTCCCAAAATTTCAATAAAAAAGTTCTATGGCAGTTTTTTTTTTTAATTGAAAATAATTAATCGAAGAGGAATTTATCAGCACAATAGCTCATTTTCTAATTGTTTAAAATGCATTTATATAGGAGTCATTTTAGCTTTTTCTGTTTGAATGCGAAACTACTACGATACAGCACTTATTCCTTTTTAGATATAACTCTTTCTTCCAAATTCCTTTTCGATAACTTTGATAGCATGGTGAAATAGGATTTTTAGTATTGCTATATATGCAGCCGTTCAATATATTATTTTAAGCAACAAGAATAGGAGTGTCTTTGAAAAATTTCAACGTGCATTTGTAGTTCAAATATATTGCAATTTTTCTGAGACAATTATTGAAGCTTATGGTATTCTCTACATAATAGAGAGTGCACTGAAAATATACAATATAGTTCTTTTAGGATGATTAAAGAACAATCTGTTCTCTCATACTGGAAACTTCTGCAGGGAAAAGTAGAGCACACCTCTATTTTGTATTCTTTTAACCCTTAGCATACAATGACCTCTGGACACGTGCATCGAATTGCCAGAATTTTTTTGCTATTTAAATCCATACTTTCCTGAGTCAACGTAATTAATTAATTTGGGGCCACAAAAAATCACCTGACAGGCTTAAATGTCCTACATCCCTACCATCTTAAATATTAGGCCTGAAATAACAAAAAATATCCCAAATGGAGTGGCATCCAATCAAGAGTAAACACAAATAGCATGGCATACAATCGATACCTGTGTATCACCTTGGAATGCATTATTGAAGATGCATTACAGGCAGGAAGCCCAATATATTGATATATGTATAATGGATGAACGAACGGACATGGATTCTTGAACCTCAAAGATACTCCCATTACAATCTCACAAGTCTCGAAAGCTAAATTATAACGCGATAGTAAGCCTTAAAACAATCTTGAACTTCAAATCATATTAATGTAATATCGGACATTAGGAGAAAATAATTTAAGTTAGAGAAAAATATGAAGTTAATTATTTTGCCATTTTTTTCAGAAACGCTGATTCCTGACAGAAAATGCCTCCTGAGTGGCAGTTTACCTACAGCTTAAGAAACCCTACTTTAACATAAATGCTTTTAATCCTCAAAGAAGTTTTATTTTTTTTACTGGCTTAAAAAAATGTATCTAACATCTTTAAGCATAGTAGATGCTGAATTTACGTTTCATGTCAAAGCCTGATCTCTTTAAATTCCATTTTGAATAGAAAATGAAAAAAAAAAGATTTGACATCATAGAATCCAATTAAAATAACTTATTATGAATAAATACTAAACAAAATGTAATCTGACTACAAAGGAATCGCTATAACAACTAAAGAATTCCCCACTGTTTTAAAAAATAAGAGTCAGCAACGCCCATGAGTTTGTTTCCATTTACTTGTAATCTTTCAGGAACTTTACTGAACTGAAATGTATGTGTTGCTTGAAATTACATAACAAGTTGTTGTTTGCTAACCACGCAAATCTGAACTACAGCTAAAGAGACAAGAATGACAAATGAACTAGGTTTCAGTTTATAAACTTTTGTATCCAGTGATTGCAAAGATGCAGCGAAAAGTCCAAATATAACTCTGTAAAGAGTATGAGATTGGGATGGGAATGATTAATTTGATTTCATTTATTGGAATTGAACTTGTTTGATACTAAAGACGGACTACTGGTAATAGACTTTGTTATTTATTCTATTTAGAAAAATGCATACTACAGAATAAATTCCAAATTACAGAGTGCATGATACAGAAACACTAAAATAGCTATAAAAACACAGATTAATAAAAACAACAGATAGATACAGAAATCACTAAAAAATACAACACGAATTTAAAAAAGCACACAAAAATAAAGATACTTCAAGAACACAAAATCCGCAAACATTCAGTCCTTAAAAACAATTACAAGAGCCATACTAAATACATCAAGATAATCAGAGTACCTGTTAAAATTTTATAAAAATTTATAAAAATAGAAAATTATGTATGTAATTAAACCTTGGTAAATACATTTCATAAATAAACAACCTTCCTTGGTGACTCTAGCTGGTACAGCATACAAGGATGATAAGGCCTTAATATGTCAATGGCAATCAGAACAGTATTTAAGCTTGCATCTTGAATCTACCATACCTCAAGAAGTGAGCCTCTACATGTTCTTCGTTAGCATCTAAGAGGGTATCCATAATGAAGCTCTACAACTCCAAAACAATTACTAAAAAGGCAATCGAGAGTTACAAAGAATTGACTTGTCGCATGTGCCTGTAAGGTTTCAAAGCTCTGATCACATTGCGAATTCCCCAAATACATCCATTGCCGGAATAGATGCCGCTGAGTAAATCTTTAATAATGGCTACCCTCCATAAAAAAGGCATTATCGTTATATTCCCCTGGCTATCTTATATTCACAGGATTATTGTTCAACTCGGTGATTCGGAACAATGATATGAATAATATATAAAAGTCACTGACGCCATTACTAATGATGATGGCAATGACGTCAGGTCTACACGGAATGCAGCAAGAAATCGAGCACTGTTGTTTAGATGTGCTTCGTGCAATAATAGTGTCTGTATGAGGTACATTAACTTTCTACTCGAAAAGTAATTAGATGTATAATTATTCACGGATTTTACAAGAGCCCATAGGTAGTTTTTTAAATCCATAGAAATCGAGAAATGCCAAATGATACATCGTCTAGAATGGCGACTATCTCTCGAGTGCAAATGGTTAAATAAGGAAAAAAAATCAATATCTACTCCTTATTTTGTAGTCATTTACACATATTTTTTCTATCATTTGTTTCCTTAATGCAATCTAAATTGCAAAGAGACCTTTAAGAAACACCTTTATACTTTCGGAACCTAATGATCCTTTGATAAGATTGTCCTTTTACTGGTCCATGCGCCTTGTTGACATTTGAACTCTCATTTCTACATTCCAAGTTTTACAATAATGCTTCGGCATACCCGCCTGCCACTGGAGTTCGTGGCCGTCTCACAATCCTAAATCAAATGTTCTCAAGGAAGAACGTGCCATTCGGCTAATGGAAGATGCGAAATAGAGAGATGTCGACAGAGCAGGGAAATTACTACTAAGTCACATCAACCCAAGTCCGTAGAGCCGTAGATCACAGAAGGAGGGGCGAGGGAAAAGCTTGGAACGATTCATTATTTGAAACATCCGAGTAAACGGGAAGGAAAAAAATTTTAAATAATCTAGAAAATTTTTCAGCGGAAAATTGTTTTAACAGAAATATGCTCACTTTTATATGTTTCGTAGAAACAGTACTGTTGATCAACTAACATTCTACATCATTTTTCTTTTAATAAATTACCCATTCAGGAACGGAAAAAGGTGAACATCGAGCCATCAGCTGCTAGTGATACAGCTCTACAAATTATAAAAAAGGTTATCGGATTTGCCATAAGAGAAAAATAAAAATTCAATGCAAACTTTACAGCCTGGGAAAATTTAAACAATATACTGGTTAAATATAGTTTGAGTAATGAATTCATGTGGTGCTGACAACATAAAAAAAGAAAATAAAATGGCAGAAGTGATCAATTGTTTGAAGATGAAGTTATAGGGGATATGGGCTCTAGGATTCAAGCAATATTTCATTCGAACTATGAAAACACATGCTCTAAATTAAGACCTAAAGAGAGATAAATTTATTAAAACGGTTTCTAAAACACATTTATTAGTGCAATTGTAAACCAGTGGATTTTTTTATTTGAATTATTTTCCGCTTTAGTTTCATTTTACACCCATCATTGTAAATATTCTTGGAATCTAAAAGCAATTATTTCTCACCCACTGTTAGGTGGCGCTTACCTTTATATGATCGAAATTTAATTGAATGAACTGATTAAACATAATTGAGTCCTAAAAAAATATTAAAATATCGCATCGTCGTCAGCAAATACACAAGTATACAAATTTCAAAATCTAAAGTACCAACAGGAAGTGAGGAAAACGATACTGCAAATCCTCTTACCACCATCACGAAATCGGCTAAAATAAAAAAGCAAAAGGGTTGAATCATGCAGAGAAGGCGAGAACCAAACATCTTGTAGCTGAGCTATACGCAATTTGTAAAAAATAGATGATCATTAAGCCCTGAAGAATGAGCATATATATATATATATATATATATATAAACACGTATGCATGTTCCTTCCAGCATCACTCCGAATGGTATTAATCCAATCTTAATGAAACTTGGTACACAGGTCCCCATTAGCCGACTTGAAATACTGAAGGGTAATAAGCCCTAGCCCAGTCTCCTCGAAGCAGGGTCGGCAAAGTCCTAAATACATGTAACACAATGAAGGACAAGCTTGATGATTTTGATGAAAACTTGGTACATATGTTCTCACTATATGTGACTTGAAGTACTGTAGGCAACAAGCCGCAGCCCAAGCCCTCTGCAGGATGGGGCCAAGTCTCTAAAATACATATTAATAGGCTGATTGATATGTTTAAGGATTCAAGGACTTGGGTGATTTTGATGAAATTTGGTCCACACTTCTAATTAGCCAACTGAAAATACTATTAAATAAACGCTTATTCCAAACTGTGGATAATGTGGGATAAAGTCTTAAAATACATTTATTAAAATAAAAACACAGATTGACATGAATTTTATATAGCTAAGTACAATTTTGATGATATTGGGTATATATACTCAGGTTAATTAAAAGTAGTGTATGGGTAAATAAACGCTAATCCAATTCCTTAGAGAAGAGTGGGAAAAAAATCTTCAAAAATACATGTAAAGTCTTGGCCGATTTCGATATGCTGCTGGATATGACTAGGTCATTTCTTTATGAAATTCAGACATATGTATCTTGAATGGCCGATTAAAAATACTATAAGGATAGTCACTCAACCAATCCGGGAGGGTAGACGGGGTCAAGTCTTTAAATACATGTAAATAAATGGGCTGGACTGGATTACAAAACTGATACGGCTGCACCTTGATGACACAGGGTACATGTCTCATACTGACCAATGGAGATAAACGGTAATACACCCTTCAGGGAGTGGAGGGACAAAATCGTGAAAAGACATGTAGCTTTGGATTTAATCCAACCAAGAATAATAAATAAACGCGAACATAACCATGAGGCTAGGTGACAAAGTTGTTTAAATATCTGGAAAATGGACGATTGATATGAACTCGATACGGTTTAGGCCATTGGACGAAATTTGATACACATGTCTCCTTCGGAGGCAAAATAAAAGCTACACATGTAAATAAATAATAATCGAAAACCCCAGGTAAGGTGGAGCAAGACGCAGTCCGACTGGACACGAAACCTATACGGCTGAGGACTTAACAAAACTGCAAGCAAGTTCCTAAATAACTGACATGAAGTACCACGTTGGATAAATAAGCCTCACCTAATCCTTCACTGAAAGGATACAATGTCTCCGGAAATCTATAGGAAAAATGGATCGACTGAAATGAAAACGTAATCTGTATGGCTCTGCAATGTCAAAACTAAAAATATGGAGGGTTGAATCGTTTTAATAACCTTCAGTTTTAATTCTCAATGAAATCATGCAGAAATGTTTATTTAGAACGGCTGGAGCAATGGATATCAGCTTGAAGGTTCTGGCCAGTTGATTTACACACTCTTTACACCTGTTTAGAAATTTGGTTTAGAAAATTGACTCTGCCATTGTTCAACAAACCAAGAAAAATACTGTGGCTGGAGAAATTGCTATCTCAAATTCTCTGGAGAAGGCAAACTATAGGAAGATATTTTATCAAATGGACCACAATTAGCATTGAGTGTTCTTCATGCGTCCAGAGTCTCTGAAATAATAAGATACCTCCAAAATTGGCTAATAATGCAAGAAATAAAATGTAATGCTCTATATTATGATTTTATGATAAATAAAAGAAACCTTTGTACTAATAATTTATGAATTGTTTGATAAAAATGAGAAATATTTGAAAAAAAAAGTATTATTAAGCATTGCTATTTATAAAATATTGTTCGGTTTCTTCATACAAAACTTTGATCTGAAGACCGGGCAACGCCAAGTACCCTAAGAAGTAATTATAAAAAAGTCCGTCGAAATTAAAAAATGCTAAATTTAGAAAACCTGCAACCAGTAAAAGGGTAAAGGATGAAAAGCAGAGCTTACTGTGAAACGCCAACCAATATACAGCTGTATAATACGCAATCAATCAACATTCCGTCTTGATTGATATAAACTGAAAAAAACTGCAGAAGAAGAACGCATATTGTCGTACAAAAAACAGGTACGCATAATTCCCCATGTACCCCAGCATCGAGGAGGAAGTTACAGCAAGACAGAAACTAAAAATAAAAAATTTCAGGCATTCACAACAGTTAATTAATGATCCTTTATAATCATATTTTTATCTCTCTGTTATCGACTCCTAATAAAATCTTAATGAATACACATGTGTTGCTCGAATGCATTCTCAAGCAATTTTTTTGAAAACGGCTGATCTCATAACCTGCGAGAAAAGAAACGGATGCCAGCTAATATTCCGAAATGAAAAGCCTGAGCGGTACTATCGGCATTAATTGTAAATATTGTCTCGGAGTAACGCCAAATCGAGTTCACTTTGTAAATTAAGATAGCGGCCGTCTGAGCTTGGCCATCTTTCAAAAAAAATAAAAAAGAACCCACCTTTGTTTTGCGAAATTTATTTTAACAAACTTTGTTGCTACTATTAATGTGCTCTGGTTGAAGATGCTTGGTTTCAACAGAAATTTCATTAAAATCGTTAATATTCATGTAATTCCGTTCTGTACAATTCATTAATATGTAAAGACAGAAAAAAATCTCTTTATTTACACTGAATTAAATAAAAAGATCTAATCAAAATGCGAGATTTTTTTTTGTAGAGAAAAACTTAATCTCATTCATTTATTTTGTTTTTTTTTATTTACCTTAATAGAAAAGAAAACGAAAATGTTGTTACTGGATCTTGGCATTGTTTTCACATTTCTGTCGCGGTGGCAAGGTCTCGATTCCTGGGTCGGAGGGTCCCAGGTTCGAAACCATTTTCACTGAGGATCTGCCCTTGTATGTGGACCCAGGCTTATGTTAACCTGCCTTTATGTGGACTAGTGGGGCTTATGTTAAATCTTGACTGTGGATCAAACAATTCTTTCTGCATAAGTGTGGTGCGAAGTTTGGAGAAGGGGACTTTTAGCGCTCAGGTGACGTCCTTGCCGCGGTTCAAAATTCTGGGTCCTCCAAAAAAATATCCCTCGTGTTGCTCCAAAACGGGACGTACGTGTAGAAGTTAAACTAAACTGAAGATTAATTCTAGCAGAGGTTAGGTAAAGGAAAAACGGGTATCCCCGGAGGAAGTTCCTATTTTCTGTAGTTGTTTTGGACATGAAAAGACGTAGCCTATAAAGACAAATGTATACTAATTCATTGACCTGTTAACTGGTATGATAAAAAAATATTTCGTCGCCAGGAAGACTACTTCCAATGGCATGATGATATTTTCGTTATGGAAATTTTTATGGGCAGAGAAAGGGAGATAAAGCCGGACGAGCATCGTATTACATATTTATATCGTGTTAATTCTTTTTCTCATTAAAATCTACGCAACTTTTACTTGTCGAAATCTGTAATTTATTAGGCTCCATTCTAAAATACATATTATATAAATAAAAATTGGCCAAAAGTTATAAATAATGATATAAATATATAATACGATGCACGATAGAAGCATCTCCTACATACTGAGCGCCCTCTGGAAGGTTGATTCTTTGTACATTGAAAATATTTGATTTATATATTATATAATCTTAAAAATAATTTGTCGAAATAAATATAATGAATACGCTAAAAATATTTTCTTTTATTACTTTTTGAGGTGTGATGTGACATCCCTTCTCACTCATGAAGAAAAAAGTCTCATTAGAAATTCAGAGTAGAACAAAAAAGCTTATTCCCCAGGCTTAACAGGTTAATGTGAAAAACAATTCCTGTGAGCATTGTTTGAGGTTACAAGGGGATATCTTTGGAAATCTGATCATGTATTCTGAGCCGCAGCCTAGCTGACGTCATCTGGAACCAGCGCCCAACCCTTAAACTCCCATGCCACACCTAAGTGAGAAAAATTTGATCCAAGACAGAAATTTCAATGTACACGCACAGCAGATCTCTTCTTGCGAGATCGAGTCTGAACTTGCGATCTTCCTTCGTCGAAGCCGAGATTCTCCCATAACAATTCATCATGGCCAGAGAAAATAATGAACACTGGAATGTCTTTAACGTGATTGCATTTCCGTGATGGGTTGTGGTGAAAAAATTTCTGCGTACTCCTGGATGGAGTGGTATCGAGAATGCTAGTCAAGCCTACAACTAGTCTGCAAGTGCCTTTTTTCTGCTGAATGTATGTGAAAACGTGCAGGCAAAATAAATTAGTTAAGATTTTAAAAAAAAGTCTTTTATAAACGCACTTTTGTAATAGTATACTAAACAGCAGAAATTTTGTCATATTTAATTACACTATTATTTGAAGAGAGTAGATGACACGATTATTTAAATACAAATTCATGCATGTATGCCGCAATGCATTCGCCCTGGAAAGAGTGAACGAAGGCCCAGCGTTACGGGGTTTGATCCTGTATGTATTCCTGCTTTGAGTTCACTGTCACCCGCCTGTGGTGGAAGGAATATTTTGGCGAATATCTATGGTACATATAAAAGCTATGGAGTTAGAATGCTTCTGGGTCCACCAGGATGAAAACAATGCTGTGATCTGGATCTGCGGCTAATCTAATTTTGGGTTCAAGTATCAGCGAAAACTTGCTTTGGATTCAGCAAACGAACTCAAAATATGCCAATGATTTTGTGAATAGTGCTTTAGTAGTCTATTAGTCTGTGAGGTTGTTTGCTGAAAAGTTATAGTTTTAACTTTGGAGTATTAATTTAAGCAAATACCCATATTTTGCCCCAAATTATATCTATACAAATCCCATAATATAAAATGCCTAGCCCAAAAAAGTTCTATGAGCTGCCACATTTTTAAATACCATAACATTTTATAATAGTATTTAAAATAATTTTAATTCTAAAGTAATAAATATAAATTAAAATTTACAAGTAATTTGTTAAAAAGTTCTTAACTAGATAGAATTATTTTCTTAACTATCTCAAACTTTAAATCTTCATGTAGCACGAAATAAATCTGGAAATGCAAGATGCCAGATAATTATTTTTTTTTCGCATCATGCCCTTCCTTGAATTTCAATTACATGTCTGTCCCTTAATAACTCACTCTCTTCCACTAAAGATTTGAAAAAAAACGAGTGCCTTGAATTCCACATATCGAATATTTCTTTTTCCCCATCATATTTCATTTCTCAACTCCCAAAGCTTGCTTAAACTTTACGGCGTTATAATATTAATTACACCCATGCAGGAAGTTTCGCTCTAATTCCTGAAAGCCAACTTACTCCACCCAGACTCCGCATTAAAAAAGAGGTTCCAATTACTTATTCCTCCCGGAATCCTCCCCAAAAAAGCTTCTGCTGCCTGATCTGGAGAAAAGGGAAAAGCAAAGCCAGAAACACACTCTGACAGGAGGCGAATAAAATCGACGCTCTCGGCTGCCTGCCGCTGGAACATCCTCGATAAATTAGACTTGCCGCCGGGCCAGAAAAGAACAATGCCTTGTCCTGAAGCAGCCCGGAGAATGGAGGTCGAGACCCGAGGACGCCGAGAAAGATGGCGGAATAAGGCTCCATGAAAGAAATCGCAATGGTGATCCAGAAGGCCTCTGGTCTCTTTGGAATAATAATTGAGAATCCGTTAAACTGTCATCCATCCCCCAGTGAAGACTGAATTTGACATCTCGGAGCTGGGCTGGTGCCTCTAGAACAGTTCCGGAATCAAAGTGGTTGGTGCTATTTGAGGCGTTGCATCTAACAGGTTACTTGAAAATGGAAAGATCAGTAAAATAGGAATTACCGCAATACTTTATGTAGGTTATTCAAAGAAAGACCATTACAGAGGTAAATTTTACCCGGCCTGAAAATGTGCTAGCATACTCTCTCCTGATTCATATCCCTAAACCCCAAACCACTCCTCGTTCGAGAGTTTTATACACATGTAATAAGCTTTGTCCATGTTATCTTGTTATAAAATAACTAGAGTAATTTTGATTGTATTTGAAAAGAAAACTCACAGTAGAGAGATTCCCTTCTCTCACAGAATAGCCACGGACTGGCCAATGTTCCCAATTGGGAACATGAAACTTTACTGGAATTATAAAAGCAAATGCGTTTCTTATTTATATAATTATATTCTATGCTGATATAGGTAACGTGGACATTAACTATGCGTGTACGGATTTTGTGAAATTCCTTGGATCATTTTAAAATTTTAGGAATCTTTATGTTGGCTACACAAATTAAAAAATGAAAATAGCCCATTTTAAGAATCTCTGTACATTACCCATTTTATATTCGAAAACATAACTTATATCCAAAATTAATCCAAGTTTCATTTTAATCATAACTAAAAGCCCCAAAACAATGACGGATTTCATTTTAAATGAATTTTAAATGTTCCCCAATTGGGAACATTGACTGTAAACTGTAAATAACAATCGCTTTAAAAAAAAATACTAAGAAATCATACAGGTAAATACTAAACTGTAACTGAAGAAAGGCTCATTAGAACGAGGCTTGATTACACTTGAGGGCTATTTCAAGCGATATACGAGAGACCCTGCATTTTGAATTGTATCGTAGACGGCGAACACTCTCGGCTGAACCAACGCCCCCACCTGAATGAACGTCTGGCACCATGCTCGCGTAAGGAGATCTACTGAGAAATCTGTTCTGAACGGCGGCCCTTCCAGTAAAGATGAACTCCTACCACCAGACCAAAGCGGTCCCATTTTCACAAGAGATCCCATTTACCGGTATTACCTCTGATAATGCTAAATTATCTCTTTTCTAAGAATACGCAATTTAACCCCTTAACAATGTAATTATCTGTAAAATACTTATCTTATTAGGCGATCCTCTATACTGGGGAAGTTTTGCTTGCATTGATTTTAATTCAAGAGCCCATGCAACATTTGAGATGCCAATGAATCATCGGTCAGTTTGTATCGAAATGATAGTTGTCTAGAATGACTGAATTTTAGATGGAAGCAAAAATGCCATAACGGATGCACAACCGATACCAGGCATCACTGTTAAGGATTAAAAAATAAGGTTATGCAAAGATTTTCGAGAAAGAGATTTGAATCAGCATATTTTTAATGGTTACTAACACATAATTTCATAAAATAATAATTGCTATTTCATATTCTAAAGTTATAAGCGTGAACTGCATTATACGCTAGATAGCTTAAACTGTGAGTATCACTTAACAACTTTGGCAGCTCGAAAAGTCAGAGGCCACTGAACATGATATCCGAAAGCCTCTGCTGATAACCCTACTCCCTCCGCTAAAAGGATTCTGGCATAAAAGAAATCCTCCCTGGAAACAATTAATCCATGCCCCCCTTCCTCCCAAAACCCATTCAGCACACTTTTCTCATTCCTCTCACCTCCTCGGTAAATCCTGCATGACCAGGAGAAAAACGCCCTTCTGCACCCAACTCTCTTCGAAGGGCGCTTGATGGGATTATGCATTCCCGGCAGAACTTTGAGGCGCGGGTCTAGCTTCCTCCACTAGGGCCCGGTGCTTGGAGTGCTTAATTGGACGTCGATTAATTAACTGTCCAGCGACGAGCTGTAAGTAAAACTCTGATGCGCATTTTTTAAGAGATACTTTAGGGTTATTATGAGGCGTTTTATGTCGCTGGATCACCTACATTGTGAGGGAAGATTACGACCAATTGGAAAGAATGGGCTTAAGGACTGCGTAGGGATATTCAAATTAGTTTCCAGTCGCTGCTACACCTGATTAGTTATTTTATTCGGAAGAGGGTATTGCAAAGGCCAAGGATGGATTAAAACTAGTTCTGAGACCTGAGTTGAATTTCTCGGGGATCTTTCTATAATATTATACGAATTTGCATATCAAGACTTGTTATTCAATACAAATAAATAATTTTAAGTATTAGACTGCCATTAAAATGATTTGATAGTTAATTTATCGTTTTAGGTAGAATTATAATAATAAACTTAACTTATTTTGTGTATGTTTTATGGAAACAAATTTAAGAACAAAAATAAAAAAATTCTTTTAATAAATTATTTTTACCTAATATTGGAAAATTTTGCATCAAGAATATTCAGAAGGAAAAAAAACAGAAAACAATTCCCAGCATTATCTTAAAATAATCCCACTCCATGCATTTTACACCGAAAGATGTTAAAATGCTGATGTATCTTTAAATTCCTTTGTGGTAATCCATATTCGAAAACTGGTAAATGGAAGCATTCTATATATCCTTGTTAAAAAAAAATCAAATAACTTTGACCTATAGAAGTAGAGCAGAAAAGAAAAATTTATTATAAACCTGATTAGCTCTGAAGAACAACCTAAAAAAAAAATCATGGGATTCTTGTCAAGAACTACAAAATAAAGTCTTCAAAACTCCTCTTATAGCCTTTGCATGTTAGAACCTGTAGTCTAAAATGGACTTATAGGAAAGATCAACTGACGATTCCCTAAAATTTTATTCTGCGAGGGTGATGAGAAATTATTTCTTGAGTAAGAAATACATTGCAAAATTTAAAATTATTAAAATTCTTATAGTATGCCTGGAAAAGTATAATGAGATATTGCTTCTTATCTAAATCTCAGGTTCAAATCATTTATATAGACGCGGTTCAGCAACCACTTTATCTTTATCCAAGGTATTAAAATAGGTCTTTGTTACACAGGAAATTGTTCTCCAAGTGCCTCAGTTATGACTAACAGATGAATGGCCACCTCCATCCTAGTCGAGGATGTCTGGCCTATGCAGACATTCTAATTCGGGGAAGGCACAAGGCCAATTAAAAACTTGGACGCAAAATTTACATAAAACAAAAACAATATAATCCACAAGACGTACCACTATGAAATAAAATATGAGTAAAATGTAATCCCCAGATGAATATGGCGCACAAAAGTTCTATCCAAAATAAACAGCAACTTTCCTACCTGAGCCTAGACCCTTGAATCCAACTTCATGGTTAATGGGTTTCCAGCTGCTTCCTTTGAAAACGGAGATATTCCCATACAATACTCACAAATAGTCATTTCTACTAAGTAATAAATACTAACTTTCTACACTTTTTCTTGGCAGCTCTGGTCAAAATGTTTCAAATGGTCCTTCCTACAACAGTCTTCCTCATTGTTGTTCAAGTTTGTGTCATGAGTCTGTAATAAAAAGGCATTTTATCTCTTTGTTAAAAAATGATGAAAGAGAATTTAAAAAAAATTAAATTGACGTAAAATAAAGGGCAAACTGAGGTGTGACTGATAACTTAGAAGAATAAGCCAGGTAATAGACTGGACCGTACTGCACCATTATTTTCGTAAAGGCGTAATGTTGAAGCATCTAAAGGGCCAATCAAAAAAAAAAAAATAATTTTAGAATGTCAAGACAAATGCACAAATAACATTTGTCGATTGGCAATAAAGATGCAAAACGAGAAATGATGGAAGCTGAATGCGTTTGGTTTTTATTATGGCAATCGATTGATAGAATCATACTTGAAATAATATAGCCATCATCTAGCACAACGGTTCCAAACCTCCTGACCCTTTGATGAGTCTGATTATTTTTTGAATACCCCTTACTGAGATACCCTTCCCCATCCATCCCTTCAGAACTAGCCCTTCCAAAACCATTAGTTTTGTCAATAGCCTTTAAGGGCCTCGGATAACTCATGGCATCTGTGAACTCCATTTTGATCTTTACATTTTATTTTGATTTTATAACAGAATTAGGTTGCACGCCCCCTGACCAATGAAAATGAAAAGCACCAGTAAGTAATTCTGTAAATGTCTTATGATGAAAGCACAATTACTCATCGCGACAATTAACTATTCAAATGAGAAAGACAATTCAATACAATCTCTTGAGCTTTCATGCTAGAGTCGAGTTTCAGAGCATTATGTCTAAATGAACACAGATGTATTATGTCAGGAGCTGCACTGCTTGTATATTTGTTGAAGATATACTTGATAGTAGAGATATTTGTTTATTAATATATGTTTTAAGACGAATAAGTTTTTGTTCGCAGAAAGGTAGTAAATATTTTATTGCATTAACCATGAAATTCCATGGTTCTCTTCTGTTACCTGCACTTTCGGCCACAAAACTTGAGGAGTGAGCAAAGTTATCCTTTTTTAAATTTTAACTTCCTTTTCGGCGCTCTTTGTGCTTCCACATTATAAATATTGTTTCTGCGTACTCCTCATCCTGGACCGCAGCGTATCCCCAGGCGTACGCGTACCACAGGCTGGGAATCTCGCTCTTAGTACTGTATAAAATTGATAAAAAATGCCAAAAATTGGCATCTATTTGAAAAAAAAAAAGGAAAGACGGGTTCTGTTATAAATCAGAATGGATGTATGTGTACATATTTAATATATGAAGCTTCTATCTTTTTTCTCTGCCACTTTTATTTTGATTATTATTTCAGGCTGTGTTTCACTAATTGTCTTATTCTGTTATTTCTTACTGTACTGCTACTTGCTTTGAACTTATGTTTGAGAGTTTTGGTCTCCCATTGATATATCTAGTTGCAACTTAACTGCACTAAGTATCGTTCCAGCCACGTACCATGGATGGTACATTAAATTTTCTCTATTCAGGCCACGTACCTCGATGCAGCACTCTAATCGAAAAGCTAAAACTGAACCGTAGCTCCGGCATGCCATGAATAGTACACTATGTGATAAATTACGCCAAAAGTCAATCTAATTACTTATATTGACGATGATAGAAATATTGTAAGTGATAATATATCAATCTTCAAAAAATCTATCAATTAGTTAAACATCAAATGCATCGAATTTAGAAGTCGAGCAAAATTGGTTTGTACGTAATGCGATAACTGCAAGAATACACATAATCTCAAACTAAGTTAACCTACTCACCTTAATTCTGTTAGACAATACTCATATACCAAAAGCCCTTTGAAGGGCGGTTATTTATTCTAAAAATGGTCTCTCACTACATGTACACCTACGTGATGATCATGTCCTTAGCCAAATTCTTAAACGTCAAAAATCATGAAACTCAGATGGAATTCCATTATGCTATAATTTTCAATGATGTACCTGCACCAAAATCTCGCATAGGTTCGTCGGAATTAAAGAAATTGAACTGCGTAGCAACTGAAAAGGACACTCATGAAAGCACATTTCAATATACATCTCTACTCATGAAACTGAGATCTTTATTAAACTTTTAAGGATTACAGTACATACGAAGTAAAAAAATCTCTTCTGAATAAATCTGGCCAAATCTCTACACCTCATTTAATTATCAAGTTTTGCCATATGTTCACAAAAAGATTGATAAGGAAAGAAAAATGAAGATAAATATACAACCTTCAAGTTATGAAAATCAGTGCAAGTTGAAGGTTTAATTCCTTTTACAATCAAGTAAGTTTTACTTGTCCCTTAAAGTTAATACTTCATAAGTCGCATTTTGCGTGGTTTACCTATATATTGACTTCAAAATAGATATCCTTCATTCTTTGAAACTATCATCATCTCGCCAAATTTTCAACCATTGAATTTTAGCCCTGTCGTCACTTTGACACAAAGAGAATGAATATATAATCAAATAAAAAATCCAAAAATATTGTTACACCAAAAAAGTTTCATTATAAACCTGGAATCTGTGGATTATGTTCCTGCATTTTACTTTTCCAAAATATCCCTACGTCCTGTCCACAAACTCTTTACATCAGGCTCTATGTTTCAATAGCCTAAAACCTTCAGAAAACATACGCAAGAGGCGAATCTCTGCACGCCATGAAATCCGAAAGAACGAACTTCATAGAAAAATTTATCTTGAATTTAAATATCACTAAATGTTATAATTAATTGAATATCCAGAATTCAGAAAGAAAAATTGAAGAAATCTAGAAATACCGAAGAGCATTTATCAATCCATCTATTTACGTCCGAGTTATTAGTTTTTCAAAGAATCCAACATTGTGCCTGATTACACAATAAAAATCTTGTATAATACCTCTTTATTTATTTCTTCAAAAGGAGACTACCATCTCCCAACTCGTGCTATCTAAATTCATTCAAGCTTACTGAAAGCAAATTATGAGCCCAACCATCTGTGCTGATGCACCATCTCCAGAATCTGTTCCGTTTATGTCCCAATCTATTCTCAAAAAGGATCTTGAAAAGGCATTCCTGATTCCGAAATCTTTCGTGTTTCCAGTTAGAGGTTATTAAACTGAGCTTCTGCATTTACCTCCAAGCACTTTTGGAAAATCCTCTCTGATTGAAATCAAAGATGAGGACCCATGTTACTTGATTGCCAGTCATACAGATTAGAATAACTGGAGCATTGTTTCATTCTACTGGTTCGCCGAAATAATGAGGGAATTTGAAGAATACATTTGGGCTACTTTGGGAAAGAGGCTAATGTGATCGGAAATTGTTAAGAGCAAGAGAAAGTCCATTTTACAAGAGTTTAAGAGTCTCGTGTTTCATGTAATCATTTAAAATTTGAACATCTGATATGTCAAAAAATGTAAATGAGCAAACTCGGCTTGAGAAAAGAAAAATATGAAGTATGCTGTATTTGCAAAGAGTTGTTATTGGCGAATATTTTCCCTGCTACAGCGCCATCAAAATCCATCCCGTAAAACACCAGAAATAGAATCTCACTTTATCTCGAACGCGAAATATACAAGAGGAAAACACCACCGCAAAAAAAATCACCGTGAATGATGGCGGAATCTACGTTCCCTAACCTCCACAGCAAAACAAAACATCCCTTGAGTCCTGTCTTGTAATGGCCGCCATCCATCTGTGTAGGTGAAAATGATGAAGCTCGAAGCCGAAGATGAAGTCGGCCGAAAATTTGAATATAGATCTTAATATTCTCGACGGATTCTCGGCCCAAAATGTCATAGAACTATAATTCGGTGTTAAGAACCCATACATAATTCCCCACCTGTCTTGTTCACGGCAACATAATCCAAAAAAAAAAAAAATTTGACTCGCTCAAGGAGGTCTAAAATGTGAAGATCTGGCCGGAAGTCTAGAGGCCAAATCTTTGACATTACAGTACTTCTTTATATCCGTACGTTTGGTTTTAGTTATATTTGTTCTGATGTTAATTGAGAGCTTATTTTGGGACGATCTCGTAATTTTCAACCAAGGATCAGACGACGAAATGACACCTGCCAACCCCACGCAAAACTTCCCCATCACACTAGCGTGGGAGTGACATTTGATCCACATCACTTTGTCTGTGGACAAGTGGTATATGCCGCCTCACTTGCTGGGACAGAGCGTGATATATTCCGTTACTAAAGTTCGAGACAAGCCAAACGCAAAGCGACATACGCCCTACATTTTGCACAAAAAAGCTATTCAAGAGCTTTAGCCATCACCAGCATATAACTAGGTGTCCGCGAACGTGCGGCGGATGTTCAGTGAATCACTGAACCTGGGAAGGCTCCTCCGGTCTGAAGCCGAGACTTTATTTCACTAGGCCACCACGGCCCTGTGGCCTGCATACTAGAAAATAAAAAAAGATAATTTAATTATTATTTTGTTTTCTTTTTATTTTAAAAGAGCAGCGCAAAACCTAATCAGTAATTAAAAGTCCCAAGTTAATATGCTCTGAACAGGAAGTGAAATAATGGGCGAGAGTATTACATACAAGAGACGAAAGCTCCATGACAAGAAAGGAAGGCCTACTGCATACGGATCAAATTAATATTAGGCCAGAGCAAGCAACGCAGGAAGGATCGGTTAATACCTCAGAGAAATTCCTGCCTCTTTCCCAATAGATCAGCGAGAGTGAGGCTGCCATCTCGAACTAATCCGGACAAAAGCCCCTCCAGGATACAGAGGGAATAGCTGACCTGTTGTTGCAGAAAGAAACTTGATTGCGAAAGCTCTCGAGAAAATACCTGATATATTAGAGAGATATAGTATGGGGAAAAAGATATAAGGTCGACTAAATAAGATCTTCTCTGGTGACTGCTGATCTTGCTGAGAAATTGCAAGGAAACATTAATGATATTATCTATACAAGGGTACATGAAAGCCATCTTTGAAAAGTTTTAAATTGCGTTAGAAGATTAAAGGCTTGATGTGGCCATTCTTGATATGAAAGAGCCCCTAACGCTAAAGGAAAATATCATCACTTATTTCCATTTTGTCTTTTGAAAAAGAAAGGAAGTATGAGGCTTTCTCCATTGTTTTGAACTTGAGAAAAAATAATAACTGCGTTTTCAAATTATGCATTTAAGATCTAAAAAATTTTAAATTTAAAACTTCAAATCTTTTAAAAAACAGCCTTTAAATTTAAACCAGAAGGAAAAGTTGTTTTGAAAATAATATGGGAATCTCCTGAAATAAAAAAAAGGGAAGGAAAAAATTGTCTCCTAAATCCTCAAATAGAAGGAAATAATTAAAATCAAACTTTGTTGCACCTTCCGCTGATGTGTTAGATCGCGGCTGAACGAATGCCACAGTCACTATTAGTAAAGCGAGGGACGGACATGTGCCTAAATTGCTCCTAACGAAAGCTTAAGAGATTGCTAAGATGATGCAGACGGATAATTTTATTTTAGGTGGGTTATAAGGTCCTGATTTGATTCACATCATGGACATTGGAAAATAACCAAATTCTGAACGCTATCTCAGACGACGTGAGAAAAGCACAGTATCTAGTAATCTTAATTTGTATCCTAAAAATGATGCAATCAGATATTTCATAAAGGAAATTGTTATTATATGCAATTAAGCCAGATTATAGTATATAAAATCTCGATATTTCGTGATATTTTACGTAGGATAAAGAGAAAGAAATGAAATTACAATAAGGACCTTGATGTGTACTTCTTTTAATTTTATACCTTTTGTATGGCAATGACATTTTTACAATAATTCTTAAGAATTTCAAGTTTACAAAGTCCAAAAAAATTATCCCAAACACATGTATTTAAGTTTTACCAAAAGCATGGATATTAACGCTGTACAAAAAAAAGCAACCACCCCTAGCTTATCTCTTCATTTGTATATTAGATTTTGGTCCCCATTAAATAACTTAACATCTTTTACAGCAGTCTTTCGCAATGCTATTAAGGAAACCAATTTTTTTGTCTATTTTAGGCAAAACAAAAAGGAGTTTGCATAAATGAAAAATTCTAGAAAAGATGAAACATTAAAATTGTGTTGCTGAAACTGCAAACTAGTCTTTTGAAACTTATTTTAAACTACTGAAATTCCCTAAATTTATAATTACATCTGCGATTACATACAAAATAACTGTAATCTTCTTATCACTTAGTTGCTTTTATACATAAGAGTATGGAGACCTATTAAAAGAAAAAAACTATACTAAATATTCCAAACATTTTTTTTATGAAAAGATCCATTGGCTGGTGGAATGAAAAGGCTAGTAGTTCGAAATATAAAAAGAAAAAAACTGCATAAACAAAGCCTGATAAGACCGCCCCGGTCCAACCATAGAAACTCTCTACACATGAGAACACACGAACTGGAAAACATTTTCACATACGATACTCAAATGAAAATCTCATCGGTTTCATAGATGCCAGTAAACTTCGGTCGGCTGTGCATTAGAGAAGTGGAAAAATTAAATAATCTTTTCCTCTTTCAAGCCAGTAACTCGGAAGCAGAGAGCACCTGGCACATTCAAATAATGTCACCCGGTACATACGAAAAGAGACTAAAAAGGAGATAATGCATATTAATTTTAACGAAATGTTCCGACGAACCGTCTCGAAAAAAAAAATATTTTTTTTTTAGTTGAGCGTTCCAGCATGTGAATGAAAAGGAAATGTGGCGAGAATTATTCCTGATTAACTGTTAATTAAAAGACCATCTTGGTTGAATTTATTCCCTCATTATCTCGGCACGCCTCTGTTGAAAAGAGGAATTGCAGATAATGAATACGGGATTTAATTTTGAAGATTTATTTCTCCCTAAGTGATAACTTCCTTGCGGAAACCAATACCATCCCAAGCTACCACTCAAAAGAAAATTAAAAGAAAAAAAAAAATGTATTTTCCGGAAGTATACCATATCACAGCAAGCCGTAAAAATCATTCCTGTATCGGTCCAATTCATCTACACCACTTAGATATATTTCATTTCTCTTGCATACGAAATATAAAAGAAATTAACTGGAAACCTTCAAAATATATCATCCTTGAGTGGGTTCTAAACTGAATTCCATGCTATATACATCAGCGAGTCCGAAAAAAAACAAATAGCCTGAAGGACTACAGAACACGAATCAAAGGAAGAAGGTTACAGGTCTGAACTTCTACTGTACCTCTTAATTAAAAATTGTACAGCATTAATCAAAAAACTAGACTGATGAGTTTTGCAACAAATTGCTCAAGCTGCACAGATGATCTGCCCAATTTTCCAAGGAAATATAGATATAATCCGTTTCCCCACCTGAGAGTTCTCCAGGAAGGCAACCTGTCGCCACTTTATTGGCTGCCAGACTACTTCAAGTGATACCTAGGTGCCCTAAGGTCGTCTTAACTCCTTGTCCTACGTCCGTCATACATTGACGCATCGAATTATCGTAATTTTAGGCTTAAAACTAAAATTTAATCATTAATTAGCTTTATAATTTGACAAAATTACGTAGAATCCAAGGGCAAGCATGCCAAGCATTTTGTGCCTTCTTAGATGAATGAAAACGACAACCCCTTCCAAAACAGGAGGGGTCATCTTATTAGGATACAGTAAAAATAAAATGCGACCCCAAGGGGTTAACTAACAGAAGATGCAGCACCTCCTCTTTATCAGGAGTTCCGACTCATGGACCTGCAGATAGGTTAGACCAAATTTTAACTGGTTTTTAAATTCTTATTTTGATAAATAATATCGTAAAATGTTTTACTCAGTCATTCTGAATAAATAAAACTGCTAAAAAATTCCAAGCAAGAAATAAAAGTTCTTACAAATTCTTTCAAATGGAATCATAGTTTTCCAGAAATTTAGTGAAATTTTGAGAAAAACGGTAAAGACGAAGCTAATGCATCTATAATAATTAACTGTTTTTATATACGCTAAACATATTTTTATTCATTAACTTCGCTTTTGAATGCGATAGAAATACTTCTTAACTAACTGGCATTGAATACGCAAAATTCATTTTCATAATCAACTGCTTTCGCATATGCTAAAATAAGCTGCATATTTTTCTAAAATCAACGATTATTCTTAAATGCTGCTAGCATTTTCGAACGCAGAGCGTTTATTTTCCCTCGAAAGAAGAACTTAATTTGTGCAGTTGAAGAGTGATTCCGAGTAGCAAATATAACATGTATTATCTGTCAAAGAACTGCTCGAATATTTTAAATCTCTCTATTTTTATTTTTCCATCGTCATCTGTCATTTTATCCAAAGATTCTTGTCTAATAACCTGCTAAAAAGTGCTGCTCCCAGCCTTTGATGTCGGAGAACTGAAAGAAAATGCAAGCACACCATCTCTAGCAGAAACCACCTTCCGGAGGAGTTTGTTTTTTTTTCCTTCAAAAGACAGTTCCATTGTCCCTTCCACGGATTTATCAAATCAAAATGGTCGATTCTCTCCCATTGAATCACCACCAAGGATCCTTGTGAACACCTCCTAGAGAAAATGAATCCTGAATCGCTCCTGTAATGTACTGTTGAGAATGGAAACAGATTTTCTGGGTGCTGAAATAATTTAACATCCGATAAATGAAGTTAAATGACATGAAAAGCATCTGGAAAGAATTCATAGCTGATACGACAAATCAAAATTTTCTCTGCGACATTGAGTTCAGCAAGATAAACTAAGTCGCAAATGAATATCACACGAGAAAATTTCCTAAACAATTCAACAAAATTTAAAATTTATTAGGATGTGGATTTAAATTCCAATTTGTTTAGAGAAGTCATAGCTGTAATGTACACTTTACGATTTTGATTTCATCTCTGTTGCCTATCCCATCGACTTTATTCTATTTCTTTTTAACATTAATGCAATTTTGTGTTTGCTTGTTCATTTTATTATTTTACTTTATTCTTTTGAATATTAGTGCTTATTCTGTGTTAGCTTCTCTGCAAAAGTCTTGCCTAGCGTCACTGCCAGGCGGTACTACTATTTTGTTTGTTGCTTGTTATATACTCAATACTGCTATATTACCTGCAATTGACGGAACACAGATTTTTCCGCGACTTCAAATCTGTATCCGTCTGACGCAATTCTCCTGTAAAGGATTCCTTTCCCCTTCACTTGTATCATGCAGGATTATAATATTTAGCACTACTGCTTATTCGTAAATTTTGTAAATAAGTCTTACTTCTTTAAATTTGTTCTTCTATTTGCAATTGATGCAGACAATTAAGCATTAATCTTCATGCATACCCTAATAATATAGCTCCAGAGAAAGTCATAAAATGAACTTGTGGATCCGGGCAGCAGACTAACAGGATACATAAACATTATTTGAGGTACCGACGAGATACCTTCTCACCACAAAAAAACAATAACTCCAGTTTTTGTATAAAAAATTAGTTTCTGCTTCTGCACACTACTAAAAAGGTGTGCTCCTGACTGTGAGTGCATTCACTGTAATCTGCAAGTTGTTCAACATCATGAACTAATACTCAAGTATTATTGGTCTAGTTTCATGTGACTGGTAGCTTCCTGAGGCTCATGAGTTGTAAAAAAAACACAATAACACCTCAACTATCCGCTTCCCCAACCTCTTAGTTAAAGGACCTACTCTGGCTGCTATCAGAAGGCCAGAGAATATTTTACCATAAAGCTGGAATGAACGGACCAATAAAATTAGATGACAAAATTTATAAACCGCCTGATCAATGTATGCTGCTTATTTTCATTTCCGCTTAAACGAAACTTTGTGGGGTTTTAATAGGGATCCAAGGTGCTCCGTTGACTGGCACTGGGCCACGGGGTTCTTGGAAATTCTTCCAACTCAAAAAACAACGCTAAATTACACTCCTTGCCCCTCTTCATTGCCGTCTTATTCGGTCCGGGGAGGAGGAAGAAAGTTTTACAAATGTTTCCCCACTCATTTGCAGCGAGATAAATAGCCAGCAGAGATGGATGGTAACACCCAAGCCATTCCCAAAAAAGAAAAAAACTTTGCGGACTTTTTTTCAGCTTGGGCGTGAAAATGCGTTCGTAAATATGGAGCAAGTCTTGTATTAAATGCCGTAAGAAGTTAAGTCTGCTGAATGATTGATTGAGCTTAACAGTTTAGTGCATTTTAGATGGCTATAGTCTTAAAAAAAATAGACGTGTCGATTTTGCTAGTATTAATAGTGGTCATAAATCATTGACCCATTCAAATTAATAAAAAAACTGATAATCTTACAACTACAGTTTTTTTTTTTTAAAAAAGATATGCATTTTGAAAGATTTTTTTCAGATAGGTAACGCGCCGTTATTGATGGGTCTAAGTGGTTGTAAATTATTGAGACTCCCCATTTTGAGAGCCATTATCTGAGAAACTATAGCTAGAAGAAAAATAAAACCATGTATTTGTAGAGAAGTTTGCGCCTTTAATTTGTTAAGACTCTAATTGTTATCTGGAAACTGAATAGTTTAAGATATTCAAGAAAAATAAAAAAGGAAATCAGGGAGAAGGTATCGGGCTTTTGGCTGATCGGAAACTACGTTTTAAATTTACGTAGTAAATGTAAGACATATAAAAGGTCCAAGTATTTATCTAAAAAATTCTTTGATCTCTCATTTAAAACTGCAGTTCTAATATTATTTTAAAATTTTTTTAAATGGGTCTAATAATTTATGACACTCATTTTCGGCATGAAGGAAGTGCTATAAATTGGCCAAAACTGAACCGGTATACTGATGAATCTCATTGCCTGTAAATCGGTAACTCAAAAAATGGAGAGCTAGTCGAATGAAATTTGGTACATGATCTTAAAACAAAATTGTAGATCCATATAAAATCTTTCATTGAAATCCGTCAAAGGAAATTTGGTCTGCCTTGTCCCTCTGCATGTCATACATAGCAGCAGAAATATTCCATTGAGCTATTGCATGATATATATACGATTTTATCGCTGTTGATTGTGTAGATATATGTATCAACTTTGACCACATCCGCTAATGGGTTGACTATCTGTTCATTCACGACTATTTATGTGAAGCGGATAACTTAAAAACGCAGCATGCTATAAAATAAAATTTTAGTATGCTGCGTTTTGTTTATCGCGTTATGTACGCATAGCATCGGTATAACGCGATACGTTAGATCTTTGCTACAGGAGAATCTTTGAAACTAACAAAGTTTTATCAACTAAATGATTCTTTGCATCTTGCGACAGCGGATGTCGCCCTAAAATCGATCTGGCTGTCGCAGCATCAGCATGAAAATTCCTTTGTGCATATGAACTGCATTAATTGTTCTCGTGTTTTCTTTCGACAGGATAGGTATTTACTAAGCCTGGTTCCCTATAGTACCCCATCTTGTTCTCTAGAGCTTCCCAGCTACTCCCACCAAGTGGGATCCTCTAGTCAGCAGATGGTTAGCATCGACAGATCTGGAAGCCTGCTTCTCCAGCTTGCAGAAATCTGTAGCCTTTCGGAGTGAGATTCCACTGTCTTACAGACTACTGTTCAGCTAAATTTGATCCTGTGAGATCACCACTGTTTAGACGGATTTGAGCACCGAAAGGCCAGCAAATGAGCTCATATGAGCGCATTTCCCGGAGTTCTTTGTTAGACTGCCCAGCAAAATGCAAAACTCACCCACTTCATCCATTCTGATGAAAAGAACTCCGCTCCGGGCGCATGCGCAAAAGCGTAGGGTCGGAACTGCTGTCAAACAATACATAGAGTTCTGGCGCTGCGGCCGCATTCTGTGACTGAACGAACTGCTGTATCGAGTTAATGTGTGGTGGTGCTATTGAGCAGCAATACATATCTGAATCACCCTTGTCTTTAGACGCCGACGTCGTTCTTTGTTTTATGGAATAAAGATGTTTTATAGCTGTCGAGCTGGATATTGCATCATAACTTGGCGAACTCTATAGAGTGGTCTCTCATCAAAAGCCTAGGATCTTGCACAATCTTGATGTCAGTGGCATAAGTATTGTTCCAAAATGCATACTTGAAGATTTGATTCCTTCCATACGACGAAGTTAAATTACAAAGCACGTATCGAAAGGCATGTGTCAGCTTGTAATGTAGTACACGAGAAAGTCCCAGGAGAAACACTCGCTGGTTTTTTTTTGAGTAATTACACCTAAAATGGTTTGAGGCTATTTTCTTTCTTTCGGCTTTCTAAAATGACTGATTTAAATTTTATGATTTTGAAACGTCTTTTTTAAATTCAGGTGGTTATTATTTTTTTTTTTGTAAAAGTCATACTGCAGAGTATGATACAACTGGAAAAGGATAAAAATCTCAGACCAGAAAATACAATCAAGTAGGAATTTTCAATTAACGCGCGATGAAAGTAGTTCTTAACATTATAAAACGTTTGATTGCGTAATTTGTAATTTAACTACATATGCATAAAGTCCTTGTTAAGATGAGGCTATGCTATGTAACGATTTTAAATAGGTGTTAATTCTTGTCAATTTGATTAATAAGGTTGGAAAACAGCGCGTTGTTAGAGTGAAAAGAGTACTTCCCATGGATTCTTTATACAGTCACCCAAAAAAGACTAGACACCAAGATGAATAAATTGACTTTATTCATCAAATGTATACAAAAACATTAAAACAATATATTCCAAAACGAATCATGTCTCATATGCTATAAGGTGTGAAAATACATGCTACTTTTCGAAATAGTTTTCTTAAACTTAAAATTAAACTATAATTAATGCTATAATACTTTTACAGTAGATTTTCAGTCCAAAGAAGTATTCTGACACTTATAAATTCAATTAACAAAAAATACTTTTACTACTTGAAAGGCCTATTTTAAACATTTTGTTGGCTGACCCTTTGTTTTATTACTTCTTCAATCTGCTTCGGTAATTGAATTGACTAATTCTCTTGCATGTATTAGGATCAAAATTTCCATGCTTCCAAGTAGCTCTTCTTCTTCATGATATTTTACTGTAATATTACTTTCATGCAAATTGCTGTATATTATCCCATAAATGTCTATAGGATTGTTAGTCAGGACTTTGGGCTGGCGTTTTAATGACCAAGGACAATCTATAGAGAGCCCATATATCTACAAAAAAAAGGAAGGACGTATGCTCTGATCGTTGTCTTGGTAGAATCAGTAACCTACAAAATTCCCATTTTAGCACTGTCTTATATTCTTTAAGAATGTCTAAGTAACTGCGCATTTATTGACCTTTAAGGTCAATTACATCCTAGGCTCTGTCTCCAAAGCTTCAATTCATACAACCCCAGACAAGCTGGTTGCCGCCTGCCCAAGGTTCTACTGTAGCACGAAGATTCTTTAGTTTGCCCAGCATTAGGTCTTCCATACCTTGGCTTCTATCTGAACCAAAAAACATTAAATTTACTTTCGTCACAAAAAAATTTACAGACCCCAAAACTCTTTAGGTTTTCTTTTTGGGCCACATCTAGCAAGTTTCAATCTCTTCTAGTTCAATTCTTGTACTAATAAACGGTTCTTCTGTCAACCTCGAGCATGAAAGTCAAGGATTCCCTCAATATGTTTTACAGTTTCAGGATGAGAGCATTTCTTCTCCTCTTGAACAAGTTTTCTATTTCATGTTAATTAAACAGCACTTTATCTTTCGATCGATAGATTTTTAACAAACCACCTCTGCCTCACGATGTTCTTGAAAAATTGCTGGCCGTCCTGTCCGTGCTTTCTTTATTTTCATAGAGATAGTTGTCCTGTATTTAGAAATTATACTAAATTTACTGTTGATTTACTTATTTTAAAATATCACTTACTTTTCGAATAGATTCTAATTTCTTATAGTGATCTACAATGAGTTTTTTCCATTTCAATTCTAATTCCTGGTTCTTTCGACCCATGTTCTGTTTTTTTCATAAAACACTTTCGATCTTTCATTGGCTAGGACTGGATTAATCAAAGGGTTGCCGTTTCTAAAGCATGTAAGCATTTTATTTCTTTTGATTTATCGCCAAAGACTTCAATTTCTTTCACTGTCCACACTTTTTTTTTTGACATTTGTTTCACCTTATTGGTAATGAAAAGTTGTAAAAAGTCGTGTAATTATTTAATTTATTCAGCTTACTTTTTTCTCAAAAAAATTATGTCTAGTAGTACGTTCTTATATGATTACAAAAGAGAAGTTATGTCCCCAAAAAATAAATAGAAATAGATTCTAATTTTTTTCTTCTCTGGCACTGGAATACTTTTTTTTTAGTGACTGTAGACACTAGTGTGGTTTGTTGTAATGACCAATGATTCAATTAATTATTTTTAAAACTCAAAAAAGACTGTTTAAACTGGAATGAAAAATTAGTTGCTCAATGTCATATAGGTAAGCTTTTCTTTATTTAATAGTTATTTCCTGTAAATAAAAAAAAATATGTTAAAACAGTTTATTTTTCCAGAATGAACTGCAAATACATCTTATATCATATCTTTGGGTAAAAAATCAAATCTTTTGGAACAAAGTTCAAATTCCTAATATACCAAATCAAAACTCTTTAAAGAACGAATCGAAATAATTATATATGTAAGTCACTCACATTTGTTGATATATTTTAATAAAAAGGTAGCTTCAATGGAGGTAAATATTTATCTGTAATTAATACAAGAAAATACATAGAAGAAATTACTATAACTTCAAGGAAAAGAAAATGTCGCTGGTATCAAGTAGTATAAATTTTTTTAAAAAAAATAAAAGCAAAAAATTCCAAACGGTGCCTGCAAGCCTTGATTAACTGTAATAAACATATAATTGCGAAATATTTAATATATACTGATTGGAAGGATAATCTATAATACAGCTAGATTTCAACCTATTTAGCACCAAAAATTTGACCATTCAGACTTTGATAGTCAAATATATATATCATATTATATATATTTAATAAAATTTATAATAAATATATATTAAAATTCCTATTCGAATGAACTTTAAGTAATTGAAGCATTGTAGAGATTTCATTGTATATAAAGTCCATTACATTAAATATACACTAAAATTACTAAATATATATCACTGGCGGGGTGACTATTCTGATGAATAATGCATGAGCTGATAAATTGGCATTCTAGCGTGGATTCAAAACGCGTCATTTACACACATCTATCATAATGAAGCCATACACCTATATAATACTAGAAAGACTATCTGTTACCTACTAGACAGTTCAGTACATGTCATACTAAAGGGATATAAAAGGAGTATTAAAGTTTATACTCGTAAGTAACCGCCAGGTACAATGGTCAATTGACAATGAATTCTGAAGTGAAAAATGAGAGTTAGTAGCCACAAACGACGTCCATTTAAAGGAATATGAGGGTTCAGAAGCTTCCCAAGCCTGGAAAACCATCTGGAATTCTGAAATAACAGTTTTCCTATTATGAGAAATATTATAAACACACGGAAACGAGGATTTTCAAAATACCCTGCCATAAAATATAAACTAGATTTTATCTTTGGATCGTCGATCGTAAAATTTACCTAGACTGACTATTTTGATGGTTTCCAAAACATTTTAAATCATTTGCCTCTCATTTAGGAGCTCCTTGGGGTAAAACCATCTGTCGCATCCTTTGTAAACCAGCTCCACCATTAGAGTCTTAACGTGGGCAATTCCTTGTGATATCTTCCAGTCTCCATCCACAAGCTCATCTGAATGCGGTAAATGAACATTAGAACAGTATACTTAGGGAGATGGATTTTATTTGGAATTCAATTAATCTCGAATCCAAATATATTCAATAAACTGAGGTCATTTATTTCAAATATGAACCTTAAAAATAAAAGATCTTTATGAGACATAAGTAACTATTTAAAGGTTATTTCCAAGGAATAATTGGTAATTATTTCAGTATCGATTTTAAGGTACATTTCTATTCATAATTTCAAACGAAACAGGGAACTAGGGACAAGGAAAATTTTATTGGGGATTTCTAATCTTGCATAATAATTTCCAAACCTAAGCAATAGCTTTATAGTAGGGCATTGACTGTTATCCGGTATGTACGAAAGTGTAAATGGTACAGCCCAGTTTTTCCAAATTTCAGTCAAGCAAATTGGGCTAAAAAATATGACACACCTATATACAAGGAATATGACATGAATACTATTATTCACTTAAGATGCCTCATTCATCTTAGTGTCCTTTCCTTTGCTCTTAAAGAGATGGTAAATTTAATTTGTTTTATTGAACCCATATATGTCGACCAAACATCAACTTGTTTTGAAGCTATATGAGGGCTATTTCTTGGGGAAGTTCTTGTATGTTTTGAGCAATGATAAAATGGACAAAGACAACATCTGAACTGCGACTCTACCTGTCTGTGACTTCAAATATCACACCAAAATGAGGACAAGGCTGGCTTCCAGCTGATTGGACCAATTGCTCCAAGCCAGAGCCCCGCGCCAGAGTGTAAAAAAAGAGAATGTTCTCAAACTTATTCAAATTAAAATCAGATATCGTTTTGATTTCATAAATTATCCTTAGGAATTTATATTTATGTTTTAAATCTGGCTGCAAACCAATGCTGTCAAAATTTTCTCTTACATCTGGCTGACACTGTTCCAGAAGTCAGTCTTGGCCAACTTTCTACTGTAATAAAAAAAACTGCATTAGAAGGCTAAGTGCATTCAGTTACTTGCAAAGCATGCCGCTTATATTGAGAGAAATAGGCATGACAGTGACATTCACACCCTATCCCCAACCATGGGAACAAGCCATTGTCTCTGTAGGGGACTGCATTTTCGTTTCTTTCTGTTAAACAGGGCATGCATCAATATTTAAACTGCGACAGCCTTTGTCTGTCCCAAGATATTGGCAGGCAGTTTTGAAGACAGCCAGCTGGGAAGCTCAAAGTGTATAGATCTACGTAGATTTGTTTCTAATTAAGAAAATACCATTCTCACTCGTCATAATTTTATTAAGTTTTCCTTAGATTATTTAGAGAGAAATCACTAATACGTTTTCTAACATCTTTTAGAATTAAACATTGCTAAAAGATTCATTTTTTAAAATTATTTAAATTCTGGCCACAATAAGTAATCTAATCTATTTTATCAAAATTTCATATTGATATAAATATATATCTCCTAAGACCGATCCTGTATAAAGATATCTCGGCCACGACCTAAGATTTAGCATGCACCAGACCTCGCATATTACGGAACTCCAGCAATCGGATTCAAATCGATATCTTGAGAGATCAGGCCCCTTCACCCTTGGTTGCAGTAAGAAGCCATTAGCAAAACAGTGAAGACTGCTCTTTAAACTATGGTATACTCTATGTACGTGCTGGGAATACTGCCGTATTTGGACCCGCGATGGACTTTTAAATGTAATGATAAAGAAATAATTTTAACAAAAAATATATATTTTAGTTTTAATATTGCTTTGAAAATAAATAATTTAAGAAATAGACTTGTGCCGGATGTAAAAAAAATGGCATAAGAAAATGTACAGTCAGCCCAATTAAATCACTGATCTCAAGATTTCAAAAATTAAAAATTAAAAGCACTTTATCCTAAATCATAGAAAATTTGAAATTAATCTATTACTCTTTCCAATAGCCCGCATGAATCCTTACCTTTGAAAGTAAGTCAAGAATCTGAACATTTTTCTCAAAGTATTCGTCTGAAAATTCATCTTCCGAAAGGGCAGATACCTTCCTCCAAGAGAAATGACCAGCACACAATCCAGTCGAACGTGTGCATTAAACAGAAAGTCTTATAATTAATAGCGAATAATCTCCTCTCGAATCCAAAGAATCATCGAGCCGTTCAACCAAGTAAATCTGGTTCTCCTGAGAAGCGAAGTCTTCGTCGCGCCCTTAATAAAATACAGTTCTCTTTATCTTTGCTTCGTCGCTGTTATCGGATTTAGAGGAGGGGATGTCGACGAAAAGCTACAGCGGCGGTTACAGTTTATTTTGGTTTGGGCGGAGTTCTGGGTCCGACTGACCGGAAACCGCAGACTTTCAAGGGTTCGTGGCGGAATTCCATTCCGCGATCATTCAGGATTTTAACTTTTAGCGGCCTTTTTTCTTCAGAATTGTGTATTGAAATATATTTGGATTGCAATTGATTTAAGAAATTAAGTTAGCTCATTAGATAAAATTCATTTGCATTAATAAAATAATTTGATTGGTATTAATTTGATTATTTCATAATTAATAGCTGATTAATAAATTAGCTATATTTGGTCTTTATATTCGTTATGGTTTGAGATAAATCAGGCCATCTAGGCTTTGCTCTATCCAAAATTTAGTGGGGACTTACGTATCCACCTTTAAAGTTGCTGCTCGCGCATTTCTATCTTAAAAAATAATTAATAAATCTTGAATGTTAAAACCACATTATTTAGTGTTAATTAAGTGTTTGAAAAGTATCATGCTGAATATTTATTGATATTATTTGTGGTTTCTGCATAAGAAAATGGCAGCTCTAATCTAGCAGTGACCATATGAAAATTGGATGAATTTGCAAAAGTTTACTTTCCACGGATTTAGAAAAGGGTAAATCCAATTTTGTAAATAAGAAAAGAAATCTTCTACGACAGGAAAACTGAAATCTTATAGAGACAAAGTAAACAAGCACCCGCACTTTTATTCTTTAATTTGATACGGTCTACAGTAATTTTCTGCTTAAATTAAAATATTGATAATCTGGGATTCATCTATTATACAGTTCAATAGACAGTTGTTTAAGAGCGCTCAAATCTGGCAGCGTCTGTTACTGCATCATAACAAGTTAATTATTGAGAGCCAACAACTGGTTTGGCTCCCATGCATCTGACTTGCCCCGCCACCTGAACTAACTAATATTTTTTTATGGAAGTCGCATTTATATTTTATTTACTACAACTTACTGTAATGCAACAATATGGATTTATTTGCTTTATACATTATTTAAAGATCTCTGAGAAATAATAAATTATGGAAATATATAATGTGTATCGAAGAAATGAAGGGCTGCCTAATCAAAGCGCAGGTGAAAACAAATCAATTAAAACTAACGCGGAAGTTAAAATATGAATACGCATGCATACTCGTAATCTGCAAAATAAATAAAACGAGGCGATCTTGAATTCATCATTAATCAAGAATGAGCATCCACAGAAACCGAATCAAATCATTATTCGTCAATTTTGAAAAAAAAATCGAGCCTTTAAATAAATCATGTTCAGAGTTCAGGACGAAAAAAAGATGGCACTGAAGTGTGGGATCTGGCTCGTAGATACGCTGGGAGTCAGGAAATGGGATAAACTGCCGCACGTTGACAGAAGCAATTAGGGCAACATCGTACTCCGCCAATATATTGATAACCTAAAAGAAATCGATATTTGTACTTAATCACACATTGAAAAACGATTATGCAGGAAACCATTTTATTCTTTGATTTATCAATAATTGGGTACAGTTCTAGTATCTGCAAGTACAGCAAGCAAAATACTAAGTATATACTACAAAATGAAAAGAAAATTATTACTCGAATGTAAGGGGAATCCAACATTCAAGTTTCAGTAATTATTGAAAGTAATCACAATGACGAAAAAGTACGATAAGAGCTCCAGACGAAAGAAAAATCTTGCTGATAAATTATAAGTTCATTATTTATATAAAAAAAGTCATCAGTATGTAGTTCTAGCGCTCTCAAATTTATAAAGACATATTTTATCTTTTTTATCACCACGCATATCCCCCGAACTCAGAGCCTGGAGGCCCCTCAGCGTCCGGTTGACAGGCTGAATCCTGATGGAAAGTCCCCAAAAATTCCTCATGCACCTAGAATCTAATTGAGAATTTAAAAACAGATATTAACAGAGCATACCTTTGAATTCCACATGCCCGCAATGAATTGAAACAGAAAATATAAAAACTAAAAAGAGAGAAAACTCTGAGAGTTAAAAAAAGACGACAAAACAAAAAGGAAAATGTTCTTCCCATGTTGAAGTTAGGTTAGTAGATTTTATGGCAAGGGCCAGGGATCTATGCCATACAGCCGTAAACACCAAGTTGATTACGAATCGCATTATAAGCAAGCTATTAGAAAACTTGGAGAAAAGCAGGACAAGATCAAACCAACTTTAATCAACTGCATCTTTGGGGTAAAACAAACTTGACATGAGGCGATTCCCTTCTAAAATCCTGGCACTCCACACATGATAGCGCTTTATAGTTAAAAATGTCACAGCTGCCATTGTTGGCCAGACATAAATAGGCTCCAGTTAGAATGTAAAAGGTAATTGTGTGGCAAAAGGTAGGGACCTATCCGAAGTCTCCTCAAGAGATAACATCGTATTTTCTTGTAAGATGCGGGTTTTAAAACCTTTATTAGATGGCTGTAGGTTGGAACAATTTATTCATGGGCTGCTCTACATGTCGACTGCCCACTTGAAAAAATGTTTCTTCCAACTGACCAAAAAAAGAATCAAATACAGACGCTTAAACTTCGGAGTATGACAATTTATTTTCTTCAAGGAATGCTTAAATGCACTAATTTTTTTTGATACTTATATTTTACAATAGTAATTCTTGACTGACTTATTTTACGCTAAATTCAAAACTACTGCTCAACTTTGTTGGAAATAAAATTACTCGTTTCAGATATATAACAGAATCAAGATATTTTAGAACATTTTTGCGTAAAAAAAGAGTAGTAAGTTATTGAATATTGAAATATTGCCATTTTTAAAGCAACAGAATTTGCAACATAATGAATGATAGGATCCTATCCAAGGTTTTGGATCAAACGCATAATCTTTTGATGATGGTTCGAGCGTAATTTAATAATAACAGAGTAATTACTCATTGAAGGTTTTAACGCTTGATAATGCCAAATTCAGGAAATCTATTCTGACATCAGTTTCTTTGATATTGTTCTCCACATATTGCAACAGAATCTAGGTTTTAGGTAGAATTTATGGGTTTGCTTAAGTTGCTGCTTAGCAATAGAAAGCTAAAGAAGGCGATTAAAAATAATTTGGATATCACTTTGTAAAATGTTTTATAGAAGGATTTTAAGATAATTTTTTAGACTTAAGATATTTCTTTTTTTTCAGTCAGAAAAATAAAAAGCAACTTACGTTTTCAATAATCATTAACACATTCAGACAAAGAGTTCATCGATAAGATTTATCTGATGAATCTGACTGAAGCTATAATGACAAAAATAAAATGGCGAGGATGCAGGAAAATTCCTACATTTTCATATGTTAAGTTACATTTTTTACATTTCATGAGCTAGTCGAAATATAGTTCACTGCAAATGTAAATCTGCCTTTTATGTTGATTTCTCCTAAAATGTATTTAAATAACGGAAGAGTGAAGAGCTACCTCTTTATGCAAGAATATTTTAAAAGTGAACGCAAAAAGAAAACAAATTTAAAAATGTTTTCTTGAATAGCTTTTCATGCAATATTAAGCCTAGTTTTTCTGTCGGTCTTTCAAAGTCTCAAAAGGAATTCATTTAACTGTCTTTCTACCTAGCAACATTCCCACAAGAACATCGAATAATATAGGTTTTCGAAGTAAAGCAAGTAGATGCAGTTGAAGAGTAGGAATAATACCATTTTAATTATCAATTAAATTAATTGGAACTTATCTTTTAATTAAAAATTTTACCACACCCCTGGGGTATTTATAACTTATCTAATGATGTCAAAAAAAATTGAAAAATTGCCAGTAAAGCTAATTTGGTAAACAAAGGGCTTAAAAAGGGCAATAGTAGACAAGACGAAGATTCATACATAACATAAGACATCCTTACATAAACAGAATATCCATAATAACCAAGTAATATCCTTACATAAACCAAAGATAAACTGAATATATATTTAAAAATTTCAGAATTCCTTTCAATTTCTGATATTTTCCAATCCTAAAACCACCTTCCACAAAGAGAGTTACAGAAAAAAAAATATGTATATTATATATTTAAATAATTTTTTTTTACAAGAATTCTTTTGCTAAAAAATTCAAAAGGTATTGTACATATATTATTACCCATTTTCAAAAAGTTTCTAGCTTAAAAGATAATCCATCTTTTATTCCTTAGAATCAGCTAACTTAACAATGATTAAATTAGATTTAGAGAAAATTCTTTCATAATGACAGATTCTTCTATTATTTCTTTCTTGCATCGATTATTATTGACAAAAAATTAAATGCCATTTTACATAATTAATACATTCAATTCCCTCAATTCCCCTGATCATCAAATGAAAATTACATGTGCGAATTATAAGGTACATGACAGCAAATTGTTAAGGTGGAATTTCAAAATTGCTGATTTGTTTCCATTTTTTCACACAAAAAAATACTATCTAATGACAAAAACTCAATTTTAAAATAATTTCTCGACAAACATAGTATTATAGGATCGTTTCGCACTAATTTATTTTGAAAAAGTACTATAATAATTCAAACAGATTAAAAAAAATATTATATTCTTTCGATTTTTTTTTTACACGAACTAAATTATTACTTTTGTTTATAAAAATGTGAAATATAAACTCGTCTGTTTTTTTTTGAAGTTTTCCTCGAGATAAGGGTTTTTTCCCTTCTGTACCAGAGATGTTTCCACCGTTTAGCGAATAAGTATAAAGATAATGACATCTCAGAGAGGACAAAAAAAAAGAAATATAGGAAAAGACAAACCAATAATGTGAAATGAACGGTCAGATTTGCGCCTGTGCTTCTGGTTCGATGAATAATTTTATCACAAGTGAGATCGTATCATGAAAATAAAAGTGGTTGCATTTAATGGGTTTATTCAATTCTTTTTTCTCTCAGTGCTCATCTGAATAAATTATTTTATTGTTGAAATATGTTAAATTTAGCATCGCAGAGTTCGAAAACCTGATTACAGCAAGAAACGCAATTAGTGACTGGCCTCATATTTTAGAATTATGGGAAAATGATAACGACTTAAGCGAAATGACAAGAAAGAGATATTAAACTGATTGAAATAAAGGCAATGAATCCAACATTACCAGTACGCAAATATTGGGTAAATGTATCAATAATACACTACAGAAATTTCAAATTGATTAGAAAACTCGAAGCCATATTTTTTTTTATGAATCGGATATCAAAGTCATTTACAATTGGAAAGTATTTTGATAGTCAAAATTCGGCATCGAGATTCTGAATGAATCTCTCGCTCAGATCTCTCATCCGGAGAAGAAAGAAAAAATCGAATAATGTCTATCGTCAGGAATGCATTAACTCAAAACGTAATAAAGGTAGATGGATGTGTCATTTTGGTAAGTGGTCTCTTCTACAAAAACCTGGTTCTGCATCAAATTCCTTGGAAGAACCTCAGAAAATATGTTCTGTCATCGTTTGTGAGAGCACATCTAACCCAAAATCCAGAATGAGCAAGACAAAATGAACATGATTATAGCAATATTGTATATCTCTACAGAGATATATGTAGAATGAGCGTGTAGGAATATTATTAGGTGGATGTATATCTGCATTTAGAATTATTAGAATAGTAGAGTATTATTGAGATATTGTTAGTTGTATCTGTGTATTAGAATTATTAGAATAGGTAGTATTGTGAATATATTAACTGTATAGGTGAGTATCTAGATACTTATTAATTTGACTATCATTAGGAATTGTATTCTGGCAGTATTGGGAGATCTGTATATCTCAGTGATTGGGTGTATATCTGTAGCATATTAGAATGTATATCTGCATAGGTATATTCAGATTAGATATCTGTATACTAGTATTAGAATTGCATATCTGTAGTATTAGAGGTGTATATCTGTGTATTCAGTTATTATCTGTAGTATCTGCAAGTATGTAGTAGATTGTATATCTGATGTATTAGAATTGTATATCTGCAGTATTAGAATTAAGCCTTATCACATGTATTAGAATTGCATATCTGTAGTATTAGAATTGCATATCTGTAGTGCCATGTAAAATTGTATATCCGTTGAATCTGTACTGAGGGATTACTTAAAGAGTTGACTTCTTGTCGACTTTGTCTATTTGCTTATATATGTGAATGATAAATTTCAAAAAATACAATAAGCATTGTTGGATTTATTTTGTATTTGATCTCTTTATCAAATGATAGATCTGCTCATTTTGGGAACAAATCCTTCAAAGTAACTGTATGTCTCATTTACTTGTTGCCACTTCCTATTAGGAACACATACTTCAAAATCATATCAAGCGTGGGGCTGGATTCAACGCACTTTTACATCCCAGGCCAAAACTTTTCTGCATCCCTCCCCTTCCTCAAATAAGTTAATATACAATTATTTTGTACAATTATTTATTTTGAACACTTATAATAAAATCTTTGAACGACATTAAAATTTTTACAAACCAGATTATACTGCTTATGAGATAAAGTAGATAACGCCTAAAAAATACTCCATTTCTGAAATCGTCTGAAATACCTAATAGAATTCTTCTAGTTCGCGCTTCGTCCTCGAATAGGTTGAAAGGCCATTGAAATGAGAGATTCTTTTAAATCTCTACAATGCAAATATAAGTTCAAAGATAAACTAGCGGGGGTTCCCTACTTCTCTATACTTCATCAAAAATTTGCTCTTCTCCCACTGCGTGGATAAAAAATTCGAACCTACGTAAACTAAGAATGCAATTACTATCAAGTTTTTCATTGTAGATTATAGCGATTGTAAAATATTTGGGTGAAGAATCGAATTCAAGAGATGCGCATGTATTAAAACTCGCAATATTTATTTTCTATCACCTTCTAACAACCCTACTAATTCGAGGAGCGTGCGGGAGCGAAAAGAAAACAGGAGAAATGACCTCGTTCTATTCAAGCTGAATAGCTTGCGAGGGCTTCCAGTAGCACAGTAAAAAAAATTGAGTATGAATTTGAACGCCTTTTTTTCTGATTGAAGCAGAATTTGGCACAGATCTATAATTGTATAAACCGTCATGCCAATTTTTTATCTAGTCAAAGGGCTTGGAGATATAATTTTTTTTACAAGTATGCGATTATAGTCCGACAGACCATCAACAATAATCTGATTGATTTGGCCTAAACTCTGATACGGACCTATATCATGTTGTGATAAAACTGTGTACCAAACTTTATCCATCTAGCTATCTTAAGTTTGAGTTATAGTGTTCACAATGACTGGACAAACAGACTTTCCATGAATAGATTTTGTAAAATTTGATAGAAACTCTACAAATTATGCGTCAAGATGACATACCAAATTTCATCCTCGTAGCTCTAATAGTTTTCGAGTTATAGTGTTCACAGACGTGGAGATTCGTCAAAATCTCGAGTTCTAATTTTTTGACGATTACAGTACTTGCTCTTTGTATACTTCGTATACGAGAAAGTAACCAGCGGGAGTGTTCTCCCCTCAACTTTCTCGTATACCAAAAAGGTGCCGTTTCCTCTTCCCTCGCGTGGCTAAAAAAATTCGAACCTATTGTTACCCAAAATCCAATGACTATCAGAAGGTTTTTCATTACAGTGATTGAAAAATATCTAGGCAAAAAATGAAATTCAAAGAGATGCGTAGCTATTTTCTTCTCTTACCGGCTCAAGGACAAACTGACGTAATTCGCTACTCCGTAATGAAATTCCTCTCCGCTCTTGCAGTACGCATGCGTGTGGAGATTACTTTTGAAGAGAATCCGTTAATTATACGGACCGACAGACAGTCAACCCTTTGACGGATTTGGCCCAAAATTTTATACGGACCTACATTCATGACGATAAAACTGTGTATAAAATTTTATCCATCTGGCTTTTCAAGTTTTTGAGTTATAGCGTTCGCATGACCTCGAACATGCAGACAGACAGACTTCCCGTTGACGGATTTTGTCCAAAATTTGAAAGAAACCTACAAATTATGTTTAAAGACCACATACCAAATTTCATCCCCGTAGTTCTAATAGTTTTCGAGTTATCGTGTTCACAGACAGACATAATTCCAAAATTGTGTTTTTCGGACTCAGGGAGGTCTGAAACGTGGAGATTCGTCAAAATCTCGAGTTCGAATTTTTTGACGATTACAATACTTTCTCTTTGTATACTTCGTATACGAGAAAGTAAAAATGTATCGCTTAATAAATTTAATGTAACCAATGTAAATTTTAAAACAATTTTATATGGCCTTTTGAAAATAACACTGAGAAACGTGTAAATATTTGGTTGTTATTTCTTCTGTACATGCACCCCCGCCCCGATGGCTGCGTCCAAGGCCATGGCTTAGGTTGACCCTAGGGGGAAACCTGGTTCTTAGAGCAAATTAGAAAATGAGGCTTGGCATGCGATCTTAAAATCAACATACCATTATTTGATTGTTATTGTAGACATATCAAATTTTGGACCTTATCTGTCAAAGTGAAAAGGTCCAAATTGCATAATCGATTTCTTCAGTGTACTACGAAACTTAGCTCGAAACGTGCTTGTATTGAGTAAATATAACGAGAAAGTCGAGGGAGAACATTCCTGCCGGTTTGTGTTGGAATGTTATATTATTTTAGTTTACCACACACCCTTTTTTTATTAGAAAATGTTGTTGTTCTCATTGATTTTTCTTTATCCTTCTCAAAAAAGTTAACTTCTAATTCGATTTTATCAAATATAAATTATGGAGAAAGTTCAATTTTTACTTTGGTGTTTTTTTAAAACTAATATTCTACTTTTTATATTAAAATTTGATAAGAAAATAAACGGTATCCAAAGTGTTAACTATTGATACGCTGTAATAATAACTTCAACAGAATTTTTCAGAAAACAATTCGAATTTTGTTCTGCTTGGTTGGCTCTACAATAAAAAGATTTTTTTCTAAAAATATGGGTAATAAATAGCGAAAATAAATGATCAATATTTTTTGTAAATTTCTTTAAAAAGTTTTCATTATTTGAAACCGGGTAAGAGTCAGCGGATTTTGCAAATAAAATATGTGTTAAAGTGCTTCTATAAAAAGGAAATTTTGCATAAGGAATCTATGAAATATACGAATAATTTTTCTGTTAGTTTTTAAAATCTAGACCTTTCCCCTTCAAATTTGAACATCTTTAATTTTAAAATGAACCGAATTTGCAAAGCTACAGTATATGTTCTAGATACACAGTTTTCTTATGGTAAAGGACTTTTGAAAGGATTTTTGATAGTGCTAAAAACGCCTAAAGTATCTACAAAATTTAATGCCACTATAATATCGTTACAAAATATAAAGAGTAAAATCAAATAAAATGCAATTAACAATTCAAACAAATTCAAAAATATTACAAAATTACTTCAATGTTTTAGTAGCGCGCAATATGCTGCTGCATACAAAAAAAATAAGGAAGACAAAAAACATTTCAAATAAGCAAAAAGACGAAGAAATTTAACCTGATAAAGTTGCAGCAAATCACAAAGAATCCATCCCAGCATACTTTCTCAAGGGTGTCGTGCTCGGAATGGATTTAAAAACTTGGGAAATTTTTCTGTTAGAAGCTTGACTTTGTCAAAGGAAGCTTCTTGTAACCTAAAAGATCCCAAGGTCAGAAGAAAAAGACAAAGCAAGGAATAATCACAATTTTTTTATTAACAAAACAAAAACGAGAACGCCAATAAGATTTATTTAAAAACAATTTAAAGAAAAATCTCAAGCCATCGGGCACAGAATGCCGTCAAGAAAACAAAACATAAATTAAAGGAAATGTATTCGACTCGCCCTAGGCGAAGAGAAAAAGCAAAATGGTCCTACAAGCCTAAACAGAATGATTTTCCCGCTTAAGAAATTCCAAGAAATCCACTACATCCCACGTAATCTATACACTCATAATTTCTGTTCTATTACATTTTGTTGCTTCAAAAGTTACTATTAAAAAACTCATTTTATAAGGAAAGGCGTATTATTGAATTTTTTTTTCTAAATTCGCATTTTGCATCAAGCATGTGAACCTTTAAACAAAGTATTTCGCAATAGTGAGAAAAGTTTGCTTTCACACTATCCTCAGGGTAAAAAGTTGTATGTAATGCGATTGTTACGAACATAGTGGAATATTTTCTAGCAAATTTTAAAATATGAAACATTTTCATGCCTTATAAGATTTCAACTTCTAAAAACTAAGCTCTGTGTTTCTGAAATATTTTTTGCGGAGTGGCAGATAAAATAAATATCACGAATGTGAAAAAAAAAAAAAACAATCGCATGCTTGAAGTCATTTACCGAGGCTTTGGATTCGCCAAATTAAGAAAGAGAATCTCAGTAAAGGAACAGTGACAAGCCATTCCTCTCTGTAATAGAAAAGGCAATAAAGAAAAAGAGGAGAAAATGATTGGGCAGGTGCGAACAAAAACATGCGTTTTCCCAATGATGAAATTCCCTTTTTAATAAAAGGAAATTCTTTCATTCATTTTAACCAGCAAGAAATTCAAATGAAGACGGAATTCAATGTCTTTTTCACCACTTTTAGATTTCATAATATTTCTAATTTCCACAATACATTTTGAATCAAAAATTGAACATTTTTCGTGATATTGAAAGGAGCATTACTTTTCAGAAATGGCGTAGGTTCGTCAAAATGTTTTAAGATTTATTGAGGTCAACTCAATATATCATCGCTTGACAATCAACACCACCTATCTCAATTTTTTTGAAATTTCAAAGGGGAAGAAAATACTCAATTTTTCTCAACCAATAACGGATATTTCTGAATTTATTTAACATCTGATCTAAACAGGAGACCACATGCCCCCTTCAGATGTGAATAAAAATTCAGGAATATTCGTTATTGGTTGCGAAAAATTGAGTATTTTTTTCCCCTTTGAAATTTCAAAAAATTGAGATAGGTGGTGTTGCTTGTACGATATTCAACAAAATCAAAGTTAAATTTTTGCACTCCTATGTCGACTCCGATTCGCCGTAGGAGTGCTATTAATGCTGCAGCATCTTTACATCCTCCGTAGATTTCTGTAGTTAAACACAGTATTGGAAAAAAATCTCAATATAATGTTTTGGAATTAAATCGACCAACGAGTTATATATTTCAATTCATCAATACCCAAAATAAACTCTTATAATCATATCTGAATAATTACGCATCCAATTATTTTTCGGCTAGATAATCGTTAAATTAAACAAATTAGCAAAAAATCAAAGTATCTTCATTTAATCAACTGCATATACTGTTGCCAACCAAACCAATAAAAACTGTACATAAGGATTCGGCTAGGAAGCTAATTAGAATGATTACAAAAATTTTGACTTCAACATGCCGTTGTCAGATTTTACTTCAATCAGCAATATTCGCATTTTCTTTTTTAAAGTCTTTCCTACAAATTTGATACACATGAAAGAGTTCACAAGTTCCAATTCACTATTTAAATATTTTCTGCATTTCGTGTACTTGTAAATTGCCTAATTTAAAAATATAGACCGACTTGATGAACGAAGGAACAAAATCATGCCGATTATCTGAAATGAAAGTTACGTCCTCTACTGATTTTTTCCTTTTTATTTTTCAATATACATCGGGTTTAAAGATCACTTGATGCATTGCAGGGAAGTGATTGGTACAAGCAATTTACAAAATCTCTATGGCCATAAAGAAGCGATAGCACCTTTATAATCTTTTCAACATAAGGATCACTAAAATAGGACGTAAATAAAAACCAGTTCTTTTCAGGATGGGAAGAATTTGGTAAGTTAGATTAATTTCCCGTTTTGAAACTAAACGAGAGTTAATTTGGAATGATCTTCGTAATTTTAAACCATTGAGGACATTTGAGCAAGATAGGTCTAAAGTACCCAGGACTCGCATCAACGACGAAAACTAGGCAGAATCGGGTCTCTATTTAGCGAATCTATATTCAAGAGTGCCATTAAACCATCTCAACCGTCGGAATAACAAGAAAGGACAGACGTTAAAACGAATCGATGAACTTCTAAAGACTCATTTAGCCTTACTTTTCAGGACTTTTATGTTACTTTGTGCATCTGAATCTGTATGGTTGAGGGTTTTTTAATACCAAATGTTATCAAAACGTTCGAAGAAATTCATTTATTTTTCACAGTGAATCAATAAAATGCGATAGAACCACAAATAATGTTTCGTTTCCAGTTCGGAATTAAACTGCTGCTTCAAAATTCTCGAGCTCTTAAGTTTTATGTCCATTAGAATTTTTTATGTGGCGCTGACCTAATTTTAATTTCTTTTTTTATTAATGTGGAGGGAAAATAGAGGAAAACAGCGTTATAAGCTACAAAATTATTTCATGTTTTATAATCTTTTCACTTTTGGATTTTCGCATACACTCCTCCAATGATCTCCCTGTTTTTTCTTGCGACGCTTTTCAAGCTAAATAAGAAAACTATTTGAGATTCCATTTGATCGAAAGTTTTTCTCGGTTTGGTTTGTTTGGGGGTTTATGGCGCAAGGGCCAGCATTTGGCCATGTTACGCCAAAGCTTTCCTCGGAGGACTTCTCGTTAATTAATCTTTATGGACGTATTTGTAACTTAAAACCGATTAAGATATATCACGATAAATGAATCTGCATTATTAATGAAGAAACTGTGTTTATTCATATCGACTTGAAGCATAAACTCTTGACTGAAAATATGATACCTTCGACGTCTATCACAGTTGATTATCATCTGCATTTCGTAATCGTTAGAAACGATCTGACGGAGCACTTCACACAAACTTACGAACAGATCGTCGTTGTGCTTCCTCAAAAGAGTTCCGTTTCAATTGATTATTTTATTTTGATGAAACATTTTATATCAACAGGCTTCTTTAATTCTTTTGACAATTTAGCGAGGAAGAATCTAATAAAGTTTGAGAGAAACTGTCAAAAGTTTGTACTCTTTCTCAGATATACTGTTTCATGATCTTGTTTAGGATTAAGCAGCAAACTGAGAAGTCTAGAATTTTTATCAGTGTGATGCTTTCTGCTATATACCTTCTAAGAATTAATAAGCAAATATTTTGCATTATTATTCAGAATTTTGAAAAACTCTGTTAACTCAAAATGCGTTTAGTTTCAAAGCATTGAAAATAATGGTGCGATCATGTGTTGCGAAAGCAGCACACATGAAAAAAATTTTATTTCTCTAATTTGTTGGAAAAAAAGAAGGTATTGGACAAAAAAAAACTTTATACAAGCTTTTTTGGAAACAATTCTCATCACTAAAAGATTTTTTTCCGATGAGAAACTTGAAATACTTTTTGGTTTCAGACAGTGGGGTTAACGATTACAAGAATTAGTTAAAAACGGTTCTCTTGAAATAAGCAAGTATAACAGGAAGTTTGCGGTTCGGGATTGCTTGAATGAAGCAGCTAACCACAGGCAATTAATATGTCTAGCTTAAAGATATATGCATTAGAGCGAAATTTTCAGTACTTCGTCTTATCACCCACTTGAAACATTGCAAGTACAGTAGAATCCTGGGATTCCGAAATTTCGATTAATACGAATATCTTATTTTTAATTTTCCGAAAAAATGTTTACTGAAAAATGAAGAAAAAATAAGAATTACGAATCAGAAACAAAGCTAATGTTTATTCCTAACTTAAAAGAAATATTCGAATTGGTCTTTAAGAATGAATACAGCACCTTAATTAGAAACAAACTCTGATATTTTCTTTTTACTCTCAACTTGTTTGCCACTGTACCGTGCGAATTGTTGCTTGCTCTTTCCGTACACCTTCACAGAGCACTCAGAGTCGATGCTCTACTGCATTTGGCATATCAAGAGTATTTTACCGAATTTCCCTGATAATCCGAATAAAGTTCAGCCCCAATTAGTACAGATTTCCGAGGTTCTACTGTAAAACCAACACATTTACAAACTGAGGAAATTTAACCTTCTTGATAAAACATACAATATGCTAACAGGTTGAAACAGTTGCACAAACAGAGATGCACCTGTTAATAATTCAATTATGTGAATTTTTTTTTATGTTGATACGGTAAAACAGACGAAACGCCGGAAATTAGGATACCGAAAACAGTTGGATAAAGTTAAAACAGTTATTTAATTACAATTAAATTTTGCTGAAAAAAACTGGGAAGATCCGATTTTGAAGTCGAAAGCTTTTTTATGTTTCGAAATAATTCATGAATGAGAAACGAATTCAATTACTTTCCGTCGAACATATATCGAGAAATGTTTTTTTAAATTTATAAATAGCCATGAAACAATCCATTATGTGCGATTTTTAAAATAACGCCTTGAACGTTTTTTTTAATATTAACTGAATTCTACATCGAAACTGCAACAGTTTAAGGGACTAAAAATAAGTAATCAGTGCAAATAAATTTTATTAAAAGAGAATTATGTTTTTCAGAATTAATGAAATATTATGTAATTAATCTTCTCCTTTAAGTATTATTATTGGAGAAGATTAATTATTTCTATTCTATAGATAAACTTGTTTTGAATTAAAATTTAAATTTAATTGAATTAAAGTGAACATTTTATACCAAGTGATATGAATCAGACAAGAGAAGAATTCACCATCAAAATGTAAATTGCAATCTGAACAAAGAACTACAATAAATATTTACAAATGAAATGACGAAACTCAAAATTGGTATTCATTTTGCCAATGGAATAATACATATCGGCGTAATTATTCAAAAATACATTTTGAGTACCGCTAGAATGTATAATCACTATTGTAATTTAGAACAACTATGAAAATGCAGTCCAATTTTCCAGACATTTTTAAAAAATATTTATAACAAAAACTATGGATATCTAATTTTTGTTTGAAAAGTCTTTCAAAGACTAGAAAAGTATTTGACATATATACCATAAATAATCTCGATTTATATTTGAATATAATTTATCTATTAGCACAAGGTGCTCTACAATATTCATACGATATCTTTACGATGTTGCGCAGCATTCGGAATATCGTAGCAACATTGGGAGGAGATATCGTAAATATCTTGTGCTAATAGGGATATAATGGATGCATATCTGAAACTCTTGGTTCCATCTGACCTGGCACATTAATTTCAAAAATTACTCATTCCAAGATATTTTAATTATGAAAAATGTTTACTGTTTGATGGACAGAACTTCTATATTTTAGTAAAGAGAAAACCCAATAGTTGGTTATATCAACCATTATTTACCATTTGAAATTCTATTGGTCAGTTTTTCGGAGAACTTGAGCTTTTTGTCTGAGCAGATATTACAGGGATTTCTGACAGTTAAAACTATCAGAAAGGTGTTGCGATATCTTTAGATAATTTTATCTTAGATAATTTTAAACGTTGAAAGTATAAGAAAGGTGTTACTTTCAACGTTTAAAATTATCTAATCAACTTATAAAGTAGATTTACTGAACGCATACGATGGTTTATATTTGAAAAAAGCTCTCAATTGTGAAACAACAAGAGGGCTTGTTATTTTAATTTAAAGAAATGAACAAGTTTCGCATATCCGCTTCTTCGTTATGTACTATGAATTTTCATTCTAGTTGAAATATTCAAGAGACTATTTGAAAAACAAAATTGAAATTGGCTAAGTCAAAGTTAGGTTATTATAAACAAAAATAATACTTTCTTTGATTACAAAGTTGCTTACTAAGTTGTCCAAAACGAGAATCCCCACATAACACGCCGCTTTGATCAAGCGGTGTTATCAAAACCATCAGAGTGAAATTTATCCCTGTAAATTATCCTTTTATCACCGATTATTAAAATGCCCTCACTAAATGGCCCCTTTCTGCTCACTTTTATTTTATTTCCTAATTGAAAAGTATACTTCAGCATAACCGAATACATTTGATAAACTTACACTTCCAAAAGCTAAAATTCCATGGCATGCTATTTAATTTATTACTTAAAATATTAAATTATATCAATAAAAGAACGAATGGCCAAAGAAAATCAAAATAAGAGTTTTTTCGTATGTGAATGGAGTATTTTTTGTCTACACTGATACCACCATCATAACTCATTTCTAAAACAATGTCACGTTTACACGAGACACAGATTACGCCCCCATTTAATCAAGATTACAAAATTGGAAAAAAAGAATTCATTTCAAAATAATTTGAAGTTCCTTTTTCTACATGACCAAATGCATTAAATAGTTAGAAACATTATAATTATCAAGCACTCATTAAAAAATAGTTAAATACATATTTAACAAGTTTATGGTGAATATGCAGAAAGAATGCAGTTTATTACTAAATCGTAAGAGTATAGAGTAATTTATTTCGTTTTCTAAAATATTTGTTTTCGTTTTTTTACAGATAAACCGAATAGATAAAAGGATGCATGTTTAATAAGGAAAAAGGGCTATAAGAAATTTCATTTTCGGTATCGCACTGATGGACAATTTGACTGATTTTAAAATCTCTTGCCCTCATCCCCTAGCATACTTGGAATTCGTTATCTCTGCCTTCCCAGTAAAAAAAAAATATGGTCAACTTTCGTGCATGGAAGGAATGCTTTCTGTAGCAATGAAAACTCTCTTTGATATACCGAATGTCATATTTTTCCTTACCTTCACACAGACTGAAGACATTCAATCACCTGCTCAGGATTTTGCTCGCATCCCTTCATCCGGCATGGAGCCGCTCTTCTTTCTTGACCGAATGTCATCTTTTCTCCCTTTTAGGATGGACAATCTCGTTTCAGAAGCATCGAATCCCGCGTTGCATTTGCATCCGTTCCCCGGCATCGCGCGGGGATATTTACAGGGTTATGGATTCCCGTCTTTTTCCCATTCACGTTCTGCGGATCACGTGATATCGACTCCCGCAGCGCCATCTGGGAGCGAGTTGCGGAAGGAGGTCTTGCCAAATCGAATTCTTCCGAACGATTGGTTCGGTTTTATTCAGCCGGCTAGGGAAGATTTTCAGGTTTCTAGCTCTTCGGAGTGAGCAAGGTTGCCTTTTTTCCGAATTGTTGGTTTGTCTTTTTTTAGGAGTCGACAAGGAGAGAGAGAGAAAAAAAAGAAAACCCTGGCGTTGTGGCTTCAACTTCGAATATTTTTGAAACGCATATTTAAAATGAATTTTCTGTGACAACCATCGGAGTTTATAATGATAACCATTTATAGAAAGAATCCTATTTACCCATTTTAAATTTTTAAAACTGTTTTCCTAAGACGCATCCAAGCAGTCACAAAGAAGGAACAATGAAATCAAAATGCTTTTCGGAAAAAAATATATTCATCTGGTATAAGTAGGATGTTGCTTGAGATAAATAAAATAATGTAAGACAGAAAATGATAATAGTGTAAAAATTATTGGATACTTTGAAATACAGCGGAACTTCGCTTAACGAGCATAATTCGTTCCAGATGCTTACTCGTAATGCGAAACATTCGTTAAGTGAAACAATTTTTTCCATAGAAATCAATGTATAATAGGATAATGCGTTCCATGCCGAAAAAAATACTCAGAATATTTTATAACATTTATTCAAAAAAATTATATATAAGATCGTTAAGGAGCCTGAATCATCTCCATCTTATCTTTTATACAGAATCAACCAGCATGGAATGCGGATAGGATTTTCAGAAATGAAAAGCGTAATGGGTGCTAAACACGGGCTGATGTATCTGTTCTGTTATCCTTATTAAAAGAAATAAGTCAATTACGTTACGTCATTGACTCAAATATGTCACTCAAATACGTCACATCATTTGTTACGTAGCGTATCAACAACTGTAAATGCGTGGTAGAAAAATAGTTTTAAAAAACCGTGGCTTTAAATATTACTGGAATCAAAGTATGAAAATAATCAAAGTCATTCGTTTCATTCTAACCGTTTATTACTAGAAAACCTTCTTCGATTAAGAGTTAAAACGGGTTATAGTTAAAAGTGCACGTACTAGTACTAGACAACATGCTCGATAAGAATTTAAACGAAATAAAAGCTTCGTAGATACGACAGTAGCAGGCGCAAAATCCGGCATTTCTCCTCTTCTCGTTACGCGAAACGTCGCTCGTTAAGCGAGTCATTTTTTCCCAATTTTTTATGCTCGTTATGGGAGGTTCCACTGAATTAGGCTTTCGAAAGCTTGTTAGTATTAAGTGTATCGTGGAAAATGAGTAAGCTAAGTTATGAAGAAGGAAAAATAGCAACATTTATAAGAAAAACTCATTTACTTACTCTGACACATAGGAATTTAAGTAAGGACAACAAGTAAATTCTTCAATGGATTTTCTTTTAACCCTTTTAGTGCCGACCGAAAGTATCGTACCTATGAGAAGAATTCCGGAACAATTTGATGAATTTGCTGAGATATGGGAAAAAGCTCATAAAAAACAAAATAAGAATGATGTTTATAAAAATCAAAAAGGAGCATATTACGAAATAAAGGGAGAATGAATTAATGCAAATTGCATTTCAATATTTTTTGAAAATCATACGAATAACATAAATAAGTGAAAAACAGAAAACATTTGCATAAACATTTGAAAAACATTTTGAAAAACAGAACAATCGAATATTAACTTATAATATTAATCGAATATTATTAATAAATCGAATATATTAATAAAACCATTTTTAAGGTTTTATAAATTTATTTTGAGACAGAGGCACTCTTCGCAAGTGTTGCGAACGACGTTATGTCATCTTCCGGCTCTAAAAGGGTTAAAAAGCACATCTCGTTATTCTTTCAGAAATTTTAAGTTTGAATTTGCAAAATGCGGAATCGTTTAGGATCAAATGTAGCTATCTGAATATGCAAAAAAAGTATTCAGATAAAGGAAAATGAAATTCATATTAGCAATTAAAAACCATATAATTTAGCTCAATAATGAAGCTGCATAGGTTATTAGTGTGAATATTATTGTGAAAAGTAGAAATTAACGTTCTACAAGTTCCATTAAGATATTACTTATCCTTCAGAATCTATGGAAAGAAGAGATGAAATATGTATTCGATAAATTCAAAAGCGTCATTGATGATTGCTTCACTCGGAGAGCATGGACTCATTGTCCTCTATCTCCGATACATTGCCCTTTGGGCCTGACTGAAAGGATGATTTTAATCTGAACATGAAATTTATTGAAAAGGGAATCGTTATTCTGTAAGGGAAGATTTTATTATTTATATGAAATATCTCTTTCAGTCAACCAATCACCGTCATTCATTCTTCTATTCATTCATCACTTTCATACCAAATATTAGCAATTTTAAACAATTAAGCTAAAAAAGAATGTATCTATCTAATTTAAAAGCAAGCACACTAAACAATAGAACTCTGAAGAAAATGCATAAAGGTATTTTTCTTCGTTTACGAATCATTATGACATTTTTAATTCTATTGCAATGTTGTTACTGAGTTACAAAATTGCTTTTGTTCTATAAAGGTGTTTGAATAATTCAATTGTTTCACAAAATATATACTTATTGGATATATAATAGGCTTTTTCAAATATACAATAGGCATTACATAATTTTTCTGAAATCTTCCTTTTGCTTGGTTGATAAACTTCTAGAAATAGTCTTTGTTTAATGAAAGGAACATCAGATGTTCAAGATCTAATGTACCATTTTTTGCACCTTGTACATGAGAAGGATGTAAGAAAATTCGCCGTCACTGAAAAATTCCTCCATTTTGAGAAGTGCTTACATTGCAGACGTCAATATCATTAATTAACAGTGTTTCAATTGCTTTGTCACTGGTTTGAAAAGGTTACTATATTTAGAAATTAAAATTGTTTTTCGTTGTCAAATAATAATAATAATAATCAGCAGAATAAATACATTTTTTTCTTAGTAGAGTGGATAGAGCAATAAAAATGGAAAAGAAGCAGAATTTTACACTAATTTTGACTAGTTTCATAAACGAATACTGGAACCACCACTCCCCGAAGTGCACTGATTTTAGGTTACAGTTGAAATGAAATGAAAGTGATATTTATTTTTCAGATGAAAATGATGTAATGAAAGTAAAAGTAATATTTATTTTTCAGATGAATATATTGTAATGAAAGTAAATTTTTTTTTTAATATTTATTTTCAGGGTGAAAGTAATGTAATGAAAGTTAAAGTAATACTTACTTTTCATTAGAAGAAAACAATCGCTTGTTGAGTTTAAATTTTGAATCATTGATTGAACATCTGTTGGAAAAAGATATAATTTGCTAACAGCTGGCAGTACGCAGCTTCCAGTGCTAAAATTACGGTTTTAAAGAATCAGAAGTCATTATACTTGGCTTGTTATACAAGCTATTTATTAAAACAAATAAAGTTACCGAATTTAAATCTTTCACAATATCTTACATGCAATAAACAAATTCTGTAGAAAACAATATACGTTCTTAAAGAAAATCTACTATAACAATATGAAATGTAAATTCGATTAATTTGTAAATATCAATCCATATTGTCATTTACATACCACTAACATCTGAATATAAAATTTCTTTTAGACGAGTCTATATTAAAGTGAGACTTGACCAATTTATATCAATTTAAAGTTGTTAATTTTTACTAGTGGAACAATCAAAGGAAAAAAATGCATTGACTATTTTGCTATTGTTTTTCGTAAAACCAAATATGCGGGACTATTTGAAGTAGAAGTACTGTAGAATTTTTAAAAGATGAAATATCATATTTTAAAAATTCTAATCGTTCTTTAATTATTTTGCTTTTTATGACTCAAGAACTAACAATTCGACTAGATTGCGCCATACAGAATTTATTATTTTAAATAAGTATATTCTGTCTGACTTTAAAGTATATAAATTTTCTCTTTAATTCTGTCTGCAGAATTTACTTATGCAAAAAATGTCAAAAAAGTTGAATTTCTTTAAGAGTTCATTGACAGAAGTTAAAATAGTGTGATTAGGTATGACTCGAAAATTCAATAGAAAAACCAACGATCTAGGTTAATTAACAGACTAAAATCCCACAGACTTTAAAAATTGAATAGTTTCATACGCCGAATTTCGCCAATTAGTTCGAATAAAATCGTTCTAAATCTAAAAACCCGGATTAATTAACAGAATTAAATGCGACAGCCTGAAGCAGATTCATATGAAGAATTTCGCCAATTAGTGTCACTTATGTATCATAATTGTTTTTAAAAAAGAAAATTCTAATGGATAAAATTTAACTAAAAACTGTCAATAAATTTAATGAGCTAGATATATTAATCTTTTAGCGCTAATTGTTTATCGAAATAATTAGAACTAGTCCATTTTCTCAAAGCGCGTTTGGGTCAACTTAATACTAGCCACGATTTTCAGGGTTGTTATTTCAAGACTAGCTCTCAGAAAGGAGAAGGAGCCATTATCCTTCAAATTACCATGGTGTTGGTGAAACCGTTGATAATGAAATTTTCACGACTGGTGTCACAGCAATGTTATTAGACATTTGAGGTTGGATTTAAAAGCTAGATCGTCATTCTTTTTTTAAGTAGGTTTAACTTAGTCAGTTTTCTTACTGTATTTGTTTAACAGCATAACGATTATCAAATTCCAAGATAAACTCAACTGCATCGATATCAAAATGAAAACAGCAAAGACTCGCAATCCACTGCGAAACGTTTTCAAAAAATTTGCAGGCTATTTTTTGGTTTCTTTTAGTAAAAATTTACATTTTTACATGGAAAAAAACCCTGCCACTGAAAACTGCTTAGTTTTGTGTTCCAGTTTAAAACGTAAAAGGGAAGAAAATAAAAAAAAAATTAGAATGAGCTTTTCAAGTTTAAAGATTTGTTTCGTTTTTCATACGAAGAAACATGCTTTTTTTAACTACTGTAACATATTTTCAAAATATCTCAATGGCCCTCGTACTATCATCGCCCTAGCGCATTTAGGTGAGAACGAAATAGGATGCAGTTGTACAGTTGTGAAGCTACCACTATATTTTGGATTAATGTGCATTTTCCGACAGTAAAATTTTCCATGTTTATCGAAAGGAAAAACCTATTTCATTTTAATCTCTTAATTCTTTTAAAGCATACCAGATGATACCACATAACAAACGATTGAAAAGCGGGTGGGAGATTCAAAAACAAATGATAAAAAAATTGTTAAAATTCATCTCCTGAAAGAACTGGGTTTAAATTCTATCACTGTTTTATGGATTTTGTGCATGCTGTTTGCTAAGCAACAGCATGCACAAAAACAGGAATGAGAGAGAGATTAACCCCTTCGCTTACAGCAAAGCGTCTCACACGTGCATCAAATTACAGAATTTTTTCTATTCAAATCTGTAATTAAGTCAACAATTAATTTCAAATACAAAAATCGCGCTTAAATGTCTCAAGCATCCTTTACCATCTTAAATAGATTGAAATAATAAAAAATATCCCAAACGGGTGGTGTTATCTAATTAGGAGGTTAAATAAATTCGTAGGGCAAGGGGTTCCGCAAAATGTTGCAAAAAAACATTTTGCGGAAATAGCTCTATGTGAAAATGTCTATTTCTCAGTTGTTTCTCCACTGTGTAATTAAGTTCACTAGTTCTTCTGCGTAATTTAAATGAAATTGTACACTATATGTGCGAAACACACTATAATGAAGCGTAAAATGAATGAATTGTAACTTTATGGCGTACGACAACCCTGACTTGCATTTTCATTGAATGCTGCCTCGAAATATTTTGGCAGTAATTTTCCCTTTGGCATATGTATGAACTTGTATTTGATACGATTCAATTTATATAACAGAAATCACAATAACGACTGTGCTGTTCAAAAGCAAATAAATTAACCTCTTAGCTGAGATGTCTCCACTCGTGCATCAATTTATGAGAGTTTTAAACTATATAGGATAAAATGAATCATTCTTAGACATTATAATTCAATACAGAAATGGCAAGTAGTCCATTAACATATGAAGTGTTCTATGGACTCTTAGTTGAGTCAATACGATTGCACACTCCCAATTCAGAAAGGGTCCTCTAATTAGCTAGCAGAGAAAATAAACCAGTTAAAGGGTTAAAAAATAAATTATTGATATTGCATGCAGTTCATTAGAGGACCCAAAATTGAATTTTAAAAAAGAATAAGAAAAAAAAACGCGAAGTGCTTGAAAACTCTAAGTGAACTTTGTGCTCAGTTGTCTCTTAGATAGAATAAATGGTAATTCCAGAATAAAAACGCACATGCGAAGAGATATTTTTTTCTGATAGCAGACAAATAATTTTAAAAAATCTTTTTTGTATATTTTGAATTCTGTAAACATCTAAATGTAAATAATCTTAACACAAAATTCCCTGAAGAAACAAATTCCTTTAAATAGAATTTTCAAATTTTTTTCTGCTCTCCTCTAAAGTCATTTATTTTATGGAACAGGAAAGAAAAAACAAGTATAACAAAAGAATTAGAAAAAATTCGTCTTTTGAAAGGGTAAGTTACAAAACTGCTGAAAAGTTCAACGACGTCGATAGGTTTCAAAAGTTTGCATATAAAGGTGAAAATCCTTTTAATACTAGTTGCTATCTTTTGTGTAGTATTATTACACGGTGTATCTAAAAATTTAAGTAACTAAAATGTGGCAAATTCTCTACTTTCTTAGAGCATGGAAAATTTCACTGTGAAGCTTTTAGCTCTAATCAACACTAGATTCTTCTTAAATCTATAGACAGAATATTCTCCTGGGAATAGATTTCTATAGAGTATCGCAAAAAAGACTTGCTTTTATCAAATTTACTATGCATTAAATTCCATTGGATCGGATAAGAAAAGGGAAATAGGAAGTTCCATTTTCATTCACAATATCTGCATTCTCTGGTTTCCTCTACACGGATTTATGAAAAGATTTTTTTTTCTTCCAAAATGGAATGTTTTAAAAATAGGACTTTAAAAATAGGCAAAAATATATTTAAATTCAAAGGCTTGTTTTGAATTTTTTCGACTATTAGTATCTCTTTTCACGTGTTTAAAACTTGAACATTATAGTGCTTTACTCCCTTAGTCCTTAGCTCTCCTTATTAGTTGTTCGGATTGTCATTTCCCAAACTGAGAAAAAATGTTTATCTTTTTTCTACATTTGTGTGATTTGTGATTTCTTCTTGGATTATGAAATTTTAATGTTTTATTTGAATTGTGAAGATATTAAACATAATGTGTTTAATAGATAAAGACTTTTTATTTTTAAATTTTGATTTGTCTTTTGTTTTCCGATTTCTATTTGATGTTGCTTTAAGGCCCCTTCCTTTGTCTTTTGTGGCTGTTCAGAACTTTTGTTTTTGTTGTTGCTTTTTTCCGTTCTATCTAAAGAAGAAAATAATGTGATGCAATGTTTTTCCTGTAGTGCTGTTGTTTTCTCACTCCCCACCGTCCGAAACAGTGCCTTACACAATATGGGTAGGGTGTGTTGGCGTGGGCAAATAAATAAAAAATAAAGTTAAATTTGCAAAAGCTTTGAGTTAGTCGCCCACTTATAAACATATTTATGAGCAACTGCCACGTTTCTAATTGAAAATGGCAGTTAGATCGTCATATTTGCTTTGTTTCTGTCCTTTCTTGAATAAGCTTATTACAGCACGGCAGTTTCTTTAATGTTACTTGTGAAACCTTCAATAAAACATTACTTTCTGGTTAGTTGAGGAGAGTTAAATTCGACTGAACAGATGATCCGTGGTTAGAACAGGATGCGTCAACTGAAAGACTTTTAAAACCCCTGGACCTTGCAATGCTGTAAAGCTGGCTAGCAACGCAGAACATCAATAATACTTAGATATTAATTGAAGTATTAGGTCGGATAGAAACAAATAATACAGAAAATTTACTAAGAACAAATTAAGAGAAAAAATTAAATAAATAGGAGGAGGAAAGAAATTTAAATGTATAATATTATCGGCAGATTCGAGATCGCAGTTGAGAACACAGATATGAAGCAAGTTAGGCGGTCTTGGGAACAGGAGGATGGGAAAAGTCCGAAGTTCAAGGGATTCATTTTGAAGAAGAGCTTCAAACAACATAAATAGCTTATCCACTGTGTCCTCTCTTTTCATTTGCTGGGTTTCTTGGCGAATATTTGCGAAGATTTTCCTTACTTCTGTTAGCATATCAAGGAGATTTGCAAAGTTTTCGTTATTGGATCCTGGGATACTGGAAAGTTTACTTGCAGACGTCAGAGTTGTTTGTAATTTCTTCTGTACTAGCTGCATCGGGGTTTTCTTTTTCAAACGGCTGTGCTTCAGTTTGTGGACTTAAATCAGAATTGACTTCTAAAATTTGCTCAGTATTGCAAAAGACAATTTGGGAAAGGAAGATCAATTCTCTTCAGCAATCAGGTTTCGATGTGTCAATGAAAAACGCATCACCGGTACATTTAATTATTAGGGTTATATGCAATATAAGACCAATGGATTTAGTTTTGCATGATTCCAAACATTTCGGAAAAGTAAATAATGGATTCTTTGATTTTTTGAAAATTGGACTACTAATTTTGGTCAAAAAAATGTCAAATCCGACAACTGAATTTGGACAGAGGGTGTGATTTACTTATTTCCAAACGGCATTTGGTATTAAATAAACTTTCACTATGAATGTTCATTGACAACGTGAATACGACCAAAGATAAAGGAAATATACACAACTGGCCAAAAGTAGTGAAGATTTATAAAATGGAAAAATTTGAAGTTAGTTTTGCAATGGTTCACAATACGTTGTGGAGAATCGTGGGACGTCATTCGTCCTCCCGCTGATGTGGTCCGACCGACTGCGACTCCGCCTATCCAACTGGGTTTAAGGCATTAAAGAGCCGGAGGGGAAGCTGGTGTGGTGTGGAGGTTTGGAGAAGGGGTTGCCAACTCAGGTGTTTTCCTCGTCATCTGACTGCGGTTCAAAATTACGAAGTTTAACCCATAATATTCCTTGTTATTTCAACTCGGGATTTTAATATAACTAAACTAAACGAAACCTGTGCGTGCATAACAAGATGAGCGAAAATGTAACTTTTAATGCATCCTAATAAATAAGAGCCTTTAATTATGTTGATAAGTTTATAAAGTATGTTGATACATTCTTTGAACACATTCATCGCTATGGGCGAATTAGATGCAAGCTCCAAGAATGACAAAAGGTGCTCTCTCTAGACAATTTATAAATCAAAAAACAAAGAAGTGAACGTATTCTGCGACATCTATTAATATGTTTAACTTAATAAATTGGTTATGCAAGTCAAATAGTGCGCAGCGAAGATTCCTGAAGGACGAGATATCTCGTCCATATCGATGAATGTGTTAAATGTGTGTTAATTGAAAGGATTTGACCGTAGTACTCAGACAGGCAGAGCATTCTAATGTATAATTTTCTTATTAGTTCTAATACGTATTAAAATCTTAAGTTAGTAAAAATATTGCAAAGTTTTGACTCTGAGAGTAAATTTCACGTCTAAAAAACGTTTGTAGTATTTGTCTTGCAATATTGCTTACAGTCATTTTTCATTTTTCACATCAAAATTTTGCCACGAGCATATTATACCACTTTATTGCAGAAAATGAAAAATGCGAATGAAAACTTCCCAGAAAAATGGCAGCATTTCCGAAGGAGCCAAATCTAATAAGAACTTGTTTGTTTTTTAACCGCCTTTTTTTCGTCTCCACTTCGCTTAAAGCACCCTGTAAACGTTCGATTTTTTTTCTCCCTCGTTCTTGGTGGTTGTAAAATGACGTTCGAAAATACCTAGGCTCCATTATTTGGATAACATCTACTCTCAGTTCTCGATTTTCACAGATAAATTCGAAGCCAGTTCTTTTTTCTCTTCTCACAGAGGAGCGAGAGAAATTGGATTTTTCATTTGTCCTTCCAATTTCACCTTCCATTTCTTTTCTCGAAATGAGGTTTGCAGCATTTTTTTAATGTTAATGCCTATCTATTTTTCTCGTTCCTTTTTAAAAGAACCATAACGAGATGATCGAAATTCGGAATGAACTATGCGTGTAAAAACAGACCAACATCATTTGTGCTCAGATCCAACAGAAAAAATAATCTTAATCAATATGGGTCTTAATTAATAAACGTAAGGAGGAAGTATTATTAAATTAGAAAAATTAATTCTCTCCCAGCTTCAGCGTCTTACTCCCTCGAGAGACACGTTTTAGACAATTAAACGAGATTAAATATACAAACATTATAAAATGAGACTAACTCAGCCTTGAAATTTAAATGAATTATTAGTCATCATTGAATTATATTTTCGAAATTTAATTATCTATATATTTAAAATAATTTGGTAAAGCATTCAGATAGTTCCCCAGCCCCAACCATCAGGCCGATTTCAATAATTTTTATTTCATATGAAAGCTTATGACATCTAGATATGTCATCAGTGGTCACCTTCCCCCTCCATTTTCTAGATATATTGTAAAATAAAACTCTGACGGAGTTCCTGAGCCACAAAAATGGACCGATTTTGCCAATTTATTTCATCACTTCCTTTAAATAACTAGCCAATCAGAATGTCCCATTTTAATTTGTAAGTTTAAAATAGTATTTTTCATTTGTGTGCTATTCTGTAGCATCTCCATTTAATAAACAATAATCATATCTCGTTTTTAATTAAATTAAATTAAATTTTAACAGCAGATGATTTTGCTAAGACATCTTTATAATTTAATTTTAATAGCAGACGATTTTGTTAAGACATATCTATAAATATTATTATTTTTGCTTTAGTTAAAATTTAATTTAGCATCAATAGCAAACGATTTTGTTTCTTTTCCCCAGATAGCACGTAAGTTTGCAGCAAATTTGATTTTGACTTGTCATGGCAAAATTTGACGCGTCAAACTTGAATCGAACTTGTAGCAAGTTCGATGTGACAAGTAGCGCCACCTCTTTGCAAATCAAACTTGCAGCAAGTATGCAAAACAAGCTTCCTGCAAAGATAGCACAATAAAGAGATAATTATCTTTGTCTCTGTTTTAAAAAACATCCGATTTTTAATAGCATCTCCTAGACCGTAATTCTTTTTTATTAATTCAATAAATCAATGATAATTTGTGAAAAAATAACTTTTTTATAAAAAAATTTTTTGAAGCATTTTCCATCTTTTTACTAAATATATCACTCTCACTTTAAAGAAAACTATATCGCCTTTTTCTTTTTTTATTTTTTTTTTGAAATTTTAACGTTTATAAACAAAATTAAATCTAAAAAACAGTCGGTGTTTGTTGAAAAATAATAACTAGACATTTTGTCCCATTTTAAAGTAATTACTTTTGAACTCTAATTTCATAATTTATTCTACTAGCAAAACGTAGTTATTAGCGAAAATCGCTCTCTCTTTGACTTCAAATCGTATTCTCAATTCAAAAAATTAATGAAAACCAGAAAATAGTTTAAAATAAATCGTATACGAATCGCATCGAACGATGTTTTAGCGAAATCTATCCTCTCCTCTCAGAGTTCAGCTGGCTCAACGGTTAGCGTCCCCGCTTCGGAACCGGGAGGTCGCGAGTTCTATCCTGGGTTGTGTTCGTGTTCTGTTTTTGCTATAATTTGCAATGAGTTTGACACGGCAAACTTGCTGCAAGTTCGTTTCATGGTGACTTCGGAGCTTTCGTTAACTTGCTGCAAGCTTACTGCAAGCTTGCACACTTGTCATGACAAATTTGTGGCAAACTTGCACTCTTGTCATGACAAATTTGTGGCAAGCTTGCTGCAAACTAAAATTGCTATCTGGGTCTAAGTTTCTTTTTATTAGTTTGGCAACAAGAAAATTAGTTGTTGTTAAAAAAACCTTTTATGGAATGCAGTATTGTGAAGTGAGAGAATGAAGTTGTTTTTGGTATAAACGTTTTAATTTTGAGATGACTTTTTGTTTTCATCACTAATTCCTACAGTTCCATCAAAATGGCGTGCAAAAAATATCGTCAAATACCTATTGTAGGTGATGGAAACTGTTTATTTAAGGCATTCTGTATTCATGGATTTGAAGGCTTTCATGCAGAAAGTTGTACAAAAAAATACAACTCAATTGGGTTTATTCAAAGACTTTATACTTTTAAAGGACGCTTATGTCTACAAAGAATATGAAATCTACTATGGTTTTATAGTCTGTTTCACTGATCTTCATGCAGTATTTAAAACTGAAAAAAGTAGTGGCTGAGAGCCTGGAAGCAGCGAGAGGCAGTGTTGAGCAAAGTGGGTGATGGCGGCGAATCCGCCGAAGGATGGAGAGAGCGGCTAGTTATAATAATAAACGACAGTTTTGCTAAGTTCGGTAGCTACTAGTTTCCTTGCGCTATTGAAAATACTAAGAAAGTTCTAGTCTTTCTCGTCTATTTTCACAATATGAAGCAGTTTGTGTTTAGCTTCATTGCATAGATAATGGAGTATTGATCATTCTCATATGCGAGAACCCACCGCGCTTTTGCGCAAGCGCCAGGTGGAGTTGATTTCACCAAAATAGGGGTGAAGTGAAAAATGCAGTGGGAGTTGTTTATGTCTTACTTAGCAGTATATAGAAACATTTTATCTTCATTTATTGATTTACTGTAAAGACTTATAAAAAAGACTAGCTAAAAAAACTCTAAACAGACGAAGGCCATGACTAAACAAAGAACTCCTAAAAAGCGCTAATCTTACTTAGTGCTTGTCACTCCTTTCCGTAATAAAATCATCCAAAAGTGTTTGACTCGGGTTTTTGAAACGAACACTATACTTTTTGGACCTCTCCCCGTTGAACAAGTGAGTCCAAATTTTGACACGGATCTAAATTTTTAGCGTCAAGATCAAATATCAAATTCCAGTATTTTGTTTTTTGCATTTTTGAGATCGCGTTCATGCACACATGAATAGAGAGATTCCAGACAGACAAAAAAGTTGATGGATATGTTCTGAAATTTGTCAAGTCTTGTGTCTTGTGATAAAATCATATGTAGAGTTTCATTCATTTAATTCGTTGCATTTTTTAGTTATTCTGTTCACGGGCGAATATGCAGTAATTTATTCCGTTGGCGGATTTAGTCCAAATTTGTTACGGCTCTACAATTTTGAGTTAAGACTACATATCAAATTTAATTTGTCTAGCTTGTTTAGATATTTAGTTATTGGGGCTACAGAAAGGCATCATTCTTAAATTATAATCTTGAATTCTGTCAATAATTTTATGATTTTATAAAGAGATATACTGGAGATTACATTTATTGCTTTGAATTATCATTTCGGATTGGTTTTGAAGATATCTTGCTTCAATTAATTTTGTTTCTTCAGTTAAGTCTTAAATAGGATTTTAACATGAATTTTTCGAAAATCCATTTTCTGTTAGCCCATAATTTGCCATTGTCCTTTTTTGGGGGATGCTTGTTTCCCTATTATGTTCACATAAGCAATGCAATTTTTAGCTTTGATTGTTGCATCTGAATGTTTAGCTGACTGCTGAGGTTCAAATCCAATGGAAATTATTTTTGTAATTAAAAAGATAATTCATTCTAATTAAAAGTTAATTATAAGTTTAGTTAAAAAATTTCAGAAATTGCGTTTTCTTTAATATTTCATTCATGTTACCATATAATGTAAATACTTTTTGAAAAAGCTAAATAATAGAGTTTTGGCATATAATAGGTTAAGATACAACAGAAAATTGCATTTCATTTTCCAGCACTGTTATAATTAACTGACAAATTTTAATGTGTTTTAAAATAGACAGATCTTTAGCACACTGATAGTGTAATTAATATAATTAAACTCTCACCTTTTTCACACCCGTTTTTAAGTAAGTTACTAGAAATAGAATATTTTACATTGCAATCTATACTTAAAATATTTCCTAGTATTTTAGAAGTAAATAAAAGCGCCTGTTTCTCAGGTAAAGAGTTATAATTTCAAGAAATTGAATTCCATCATCTCCTTTTTTTTTTATTCCTTTTATATTTATGTTATGTTCCATTAATTTATAATTTCAAGAAATTGAACTCGTTATTTCCTTTTATTTTTTAATTCTTTTTAATATTTCTGTTATGTTCTATTAATTTATAATTTCAAGAAATTGAATTCGTTATTTTCTTTTATTTTTCTTATGCAACACATGCTCTATATTCTTTAGTATGCACAATGAAGGGTTGAAGAAATGGCAGCCTTCATCTTTTTACTTACTTTTATTTAACTTGACTTGTTTTATGTGAGTAAACAAGGAAATTTATAAACGATTTTTCACTCACTTCCTGCTAAAACTGTTGAATTTTGTCTTCATACATTCTCGATGACAATATGCTATTTTACGATTTTCAGAGCTTAATTATCAATTAATGGATTCATTTAATTAAATTTTAATTCCATACGAATGCACCACCTGGTAGTGAATTTGTGGAATAATTGGTTGCAATGTTCCGTAATATTTATAATAATGAATTATAAATTTAAGACTGAAAACTAGAAAATTTAAAAACAAACAAACAATTTCTTCTTTTTAGTGCGCAAATAAAAATGTATTTTTTAAATTACTGTATTCAATTTATTTGCTATTAAAACGGAACATTTACACAATTGGGACTACACACACGAGAATTCATTGTAGATATTTATAATGCAGGGACTTTTAGCATAAGAATGCACGCATACGCAGCCTTCCAGAGTTATAAGCAGTCCATCAGTTCTTATTCTATCCACAGAAATGTCTCATAGGATTTATTACATTTATAAATCCGTAAGCTCTACTTGCTTTACAATGTTTCCTAATTTATTCAGCAACATCATTCAACACAAGCATCTTTATATATTCGATTATTTTCACCAATTACGTGTATTGAAAACATTTTAACACCCACGCTTCGAGACTTGATGGTAAATAATTTTGATGGCAGGTAATTTTGATGTAGAAAATGAACCAGAGGCAGACGGATCGATAGACCATTGCATTATTTATAGTTGTCTGGCCTTGTTCGACTATGGGTTGCAATATTTCCAAGACTATTCCAAGAAACTATTTGTTACAAAAGATGATACAAAACTTTCAGATTAAGTCAGGGAGACTCTTCAAAGATACAAAATACACAAAAGAAGATAATGGTTTCAAAGAAGATACATTGCTCCATGAAATTGTTAGATGCACTGAAAAGTTAAAGTTTTGCGGTTGCTTCGAAAAGTGATTCTGATTCCTTTAACAGTGAACACTCAAAGTTTTAAAGCATTTTATAAAAATGGAACGCTACAAACATTACGGTAATCACAAAGCAATTTCTCACATTCTCGTAACTTTTGTGTATGTGAACTTCCAGTATGAAGAAAAGATGCTTTGGAGAAGTTTTTAAAGGTTATACTTCTTGCTAAAATTTTAGGTAAGTAATGGAAGACACTCTGAAGAGAAAAATGTATTGTTACGAACCTGTAATGTTGCTTCTAAGCAATGTTAGTCTTAAGGTTGGAAAAAGACATTTACAGAGGTTTCTATTGGATGCCAAGGGGAATGACCCCTGACCTTGGCGACCATTTTGGTGACTTGGAGACTTTTGTGACAAAATTAAGGTCCTCGAAAATACTAGAATTTTCATCCTATCTCTAATAGGAATAGAGATATAGAGAATATACTAGATGATTCTATGTAACGTCACATTCTGTCGGGAAAGGTATAAAAATCCGGAGGTGCTGACACGAGATAACGTCTTTGAATGTGTTTGAACGTCTTTGGAATCTCTCTTTGGATTTTGTCCGCAATGCGAGCTGGTAAGCTAATAGACGCCGAGCGGTATTGTAAGCGTTGTTACTGTTATTATTAGTGATGTCTGTTTGTATTACTAATTTGTGTGAGTGCTGCTTTTCCTTTTACCTACGCATCTTGTTTTCCGGAATATCCCAGAATAAAGCGTAATTCTCCAATATCCTACTTATTAAACTGCTTTCACTGTACACCCACCGGACGATTTTCGTAACAATACGATGGCAAGTGACTTTAAATGTAAATTCGGAAATGTGGTCATTTCTTGGAGATATGGAGTTATCATTATGCATTTATTATTTCAACCCATTACGAATCTATTAAAATAAGAATAAAGAAGTTTTAGTTACGATTGATTGTGTTAAAAATGTTTCAATAACAAAAGGGTTAAGTCAAATGTGGCAAAACTCAGTTTAAATAGTTGGCTAGGCATGTTTTAATGTATGTATGTGTGTGCTTTTAAATGAAAATAGTAAATTAGGATACAAAATTTAACTTTGTTTTCTTGTTTTTCGATTTACTTTATATACAAGTACGAAAAATTTTGCAATATTATCTTTTTCTTTCTTAATTTGACAACAAATTTTTTTCTCTCAGCAATGCATTGTAAAAACAATGGAAATTGATGGAAATCATCATTACCGTTTCATCCATATAGAAAAGCTATTTGGAAAGAAACAGTAAACTTCCTTCAGCAATGTTTTGTCATGTGCACTTCGTGTTTAAGAAGCAACGTGCCTCCAGTATATTTAATTATTAGACTTAATATCCAATATAAGATCAGTTAGTCATGTCTGCTTTTATATTTTTCGAACTTAATTTATAAAAAGTTCTTTTTTTTTTTTGAAAATCAGACTTGTAATTTTGGACAAGAAAAACATCAAATGGACATGTGAAGGAGGAAGGAAGGAGTATCAATTAAAATTATTTGACTGCAAATCATTTGGTACTATTTGTTTGCTTACATACATTGCATTTTGAATATTTTTACCTCATTTCGTAAGAAAGAACAGAAGGTTTTACTAGATAGAATGATATTATTAACCCCCTTATTGCGCATCCTGCGTTTTCCGCGGGTTGGAAGCAAGTCTATTTTCTACTGCATCCTGCGATTTTTACAGGCTTAGTACTTTCGTATAGCGTTGGATCGTATTGTCCTAATAAAGCTTTGCATATAAATAACAACTCGCTTGGCTCAACGGTATTTGAACATGTTTGTAGACGTTACATCTAAATAGTAATTTTTAAAAAATGACGGGAGGCTGTCCTTTTCAAACAGCCGCTGATGTTAAAGGCGTAGGACTACTTTACTCGAGTGACTCTTTTCCGATTTTCAAATTTTTTTTGTACTTCTGTTGTTATACCTTATCTCTAAAATAAGACATTAGTTATTTTTTAACATATGTAGTTACCGAGATATAGAGGATCTCCCGTGCAAGGAATCTTTCCTTTCCAATGGGAGGAACATAGTCCTAAGTTAAAAATTACAGAGACAGAAGATTAAGAAACTAGTAAGAATACGGGAAACACTACATTCATACACATATCTTATATTTGCAACTGCTTAGTGCGATAAAGCTTTTTAACGTATACTAATTAAATATCGCTTAGAAAAAAACAAAACTAGATTTTAAAAAATTCAGCTCGTCTGACTCTGAGAACGGTTTCAAATAAGATCTTTGAAATGATGCACTGAGAATGGGCGGGGATTCAATTAAGTGTGAGACGTGCGAACCACTGCTCGACCCAATTCTTCTAACTGTCGCTAATCTCACACCCAATTAGCCGTAGCCGAGACAAGGGAGGAACTAATAGGCTCTAAAATCTGACTCTTTTGTTGTGTGGGCGAAAGAAAAAAAGAGCCAACTGTGAATTAACTGCTTTTAATTTATCGGATCTCTTTTGACTTCTAAATGGAAGGAAAGATTCTCCTTTTGAATCAGGTCAAAAGACTCGATGAGGCAATCTACGAAGATGAATAGAGAGATAATAGATCAATTAAATTTACTTGTTCAGAATCGGGATAAATATTTATTTCAATGTCTGTATAAATAAAAAAATACGACTGTCTTTTGAAAATAAACTGTTTAGCATGCATTAATTGATATTTTTTTCATTTAATACCCGAAGTTGTGTTATTATAATTACTTCGTGAATAATTTCTAATAAAAAATAGGTATCAATCAGTAATTAACTTTTATTTCCAACTATTGGTATTTGCTGACTTCAGAAGGTCAGTTTAGTTTAATCAGATCTACGCCCTATTTTTGAAGTTACACAGAATCTATTTTGGAACAGACGTTTTGTACTGATATTTTGACTCGTAGACCGATGTGGAGGACGACATTTGACCCACACCGGATTTTATGTGGAAAGGCCTCTAAAGACGGTGGAATCGGGTCTGAAACCTCCAATCTCGAAGCCAAGACTCTGTCACAAGGCCATCGTGGCCTTGACTGGATTTAAGAAGGGCTATACAATATCCTAATGCATTTTGTGAATTTGTGAAGCAATTCCTCTGTATGTTGTAAAATAATGAAACAGGAATTTACAGTAATCCTATTACTTTTATAATTCCTCAAATGATTTCCTTTTATTAGTCAATTCTGTAGTTCGTTGACACCATTTTAAACCTCAAAAACTTATTTTTTAAAGTATTGTAGCATGATTTCTGTAGGTTTTATGTGAAAGAGCGTAAAAATGAATCGATAAAATAATATGTTGCGATGCACATTTTGTAATAACAGGTAAAATATTTTACAGATTGTTTCATTTTCTTATTTAATTTTCTTAATCGATACATTATCCAAGGTTTAAAAGATTTTGTAGCAATTTAAGGTATTGATTTGAAAGCATTGTTTAAGTTTTATTCTAATTTTTCTCATATATTAATATTATATTTAAGAATGGGAAAATGTAATTTATGAAATAACAATATTTAAAAAGATATTAAATTTTGCCTTTAAAATAATTTAATAGTACTATGAAATTTGATTTTGTTTCTTATAGTATAGATTAAGATTCTAAACATCCATTTGCTCTTTACATAATTTTGTCATCTACAATTGTGTAGGACTTTTGAATACTGTCCTACTACATTTACCTAGTATTTATTCTTTTCCTTTCTAGTATGCAACGAATACCGGCGTAATAATATTATTCGTCAACTATAATATACATAAGATTTCTTCAATTTACTAGTAAATTCTGAAAATTTCGGTTAAAAATATTTGAAACGAAAAATAAACAGTAGATAGAACCTGCGAACAAATTGACATATGCTGCGGAGTTAAGAATTTTTTAAAGTTAAATTTTATTTCAAAAGACATTTGGGAATAAGCAGACGAAGTTTTCGTCGTCGAATTGATGTAATAAAATTAATTAACCTGACGCACATAACGTGAATCACATGACAAATACAAACTTGTATGTCGTCCGACTTCTAACTGCCCGCTGTCCTATACTGTGTTGTGATGTCATGTATTTATTCCTCTTTGTAAGATGCGTCTTGGATCCCAAAACTAAACTGTTACAGCACATTTGACATATACCTCGTGAGCCTGAATTTGCTCCATTTTGAGTGAAATTTATGATTTGATCTTTAAACAATTTCAAACTCTATAAAAAGTGAATCATTGGGAGACTAACTATACTAGAAAGGAAAGGAGATTAAAAAGAAAATACAAATGTTTTAATCAACCTTTACAATTAATATTAAGGTAGATATATAGGTGTGTAACACATCAGAAGCGAGTTTCAAAATTTCTTGTGATTTGTGTGCCTTTATGACGCCAAAGCTTGTGTTTTTGGTTGTTAACTCACTCTGAACTGTTTACTTGTTGAGTGGTTTGATAGATGGAAAGAGATGAAAGCCATTTTGCTAAGAAGCTTTTAGGTCGGTCATTTACGACCATTCCATCCCGCTGTATTTTTAGTACATTCATTTATGCCAGTCATTTACGAGCACTCCACACTACGTAAATTCATCCGCTACCAATTAGTACCATCCCCTCGGTGAACGCCTCGCTAGTGTACATCCCAAGCCTTTCTCCCCTCACCTACTCCTCCCGTAATTCTGTATTCACGGATTGGTAGCGTCCACATCAAATGGAGTGCAGCGATGGAAATTGGGAAGGATTGAATATTCGTTGGACCACTCCACGGCAAAGCAATTGCGTCTAGTTTCCACTTCGAAGCTCCACTTTCCCGTTGCATCACTCTATTTGCGTCTAGGTTCCACATTCAAACTCGGTGTTTGGCTTGGTACCACACTATTTGCGTGGCATATAGCGATAGTGAATGGCCGGCCTTAATCCGTTTAATGGATTTCCTAAAAATAAGCAGAGAAGGAATATCTCACATTAAAATTATGTATCAAACAAATGCTTACTTGTTGAGTGTTTCAACATAGATGGGAAGAAAAGACAACCATCAGTTATAGAGTTGCAATCCGTGTTTATGTTGTTCTTAATACTGAACAAAGAAGGGATACGGCACATTCATATGTTGCATCAATGGAATTTCTAGTCAGAGAACCCGACCTACATTAATTTTTCTTGCAAGAAAAGCCGGGGAAAAACGTTCAGGTTTAACCAGACCGTTGATTTTTCTGCTATCGCCGAAGAGTACGCTGACTAGCAATTTTTAAAATGTCATTAGTTAAAAGTAGATCAGAATTTGATTCCGAACCATCTCCTTCGATTCGATTAAAGATTTGGCGGCTACTCACTTAGCTCTCGATGATATTTGTTAGATTGCAAATATTGCATCAACATCATTTTTCGGTTTTGTCAGTATTTTTAATTAATTTAATTCTTTGCCACTAAAGTTTATTTCATCTCTTGTGGCAACTTTGGCAAATTTTGAAATTCAAACGATAATTTTAGCCGTTTCATTTAATTTCTAAATTTTATTAATTATTTACTTTGTTTTCGATTTAATTATTATTTGTCTTAACTTTTGTTGTTGTTTCCATTAAGGTTTCAACTTTATTAATTTTTAAATTCAAATTTTGCAACGGGACTATTTCCTCGCCATCTTGTTGCGGATGAATTTAGATGTTATTAGGTTTTGACGTTCTTGACTGGAGGTGTTTTTTCCGTTATGAAAGCAGATTCCTTTGTCTTTTCGTTTGAATATTCTGAAGGGATAGCACGCATCCTGGAGGCTCCGAGACCGTTGGGATTTATTCCTTCGGTTCTCGTCCTCTCAGGCATGCAAGCAGTAGATTAAATCTGTTGGTTAAAAAATCTACAAAAGATCTAAAATGTTGAATTTAAATAAGAAATCAACAGGCGGCTTATGTTTGAACTGATCTTCCTTTCGTTGTCTTGGACTTTTCGAGTTCATGCTGGACTGAAGCTTTTTTTTTTTTGCGTTTGGAATGGCGATATTATATTAAGTGCTCTTCATTTTGCGAACAGCAGTGATGACTTACAAAAAGTTGAAAGTAGTGTGATAGTGATGGACATTCCATTTTTGTGCGAGTGTTACCATCTGCAACGATTCTGTTGTTTGTGAACGAGAGACGCCACTTGTGTAACAAATAATGTGAGCAAGAAAGATTTCCAAAGTCAACTAAAAATCGATCGGGGAAAACTAAATTTTCCCATGCTAATATTGGCCGCAAGTTATGTTGCAAAACCAAGAAATGCCTTGCTTCAACTGATTTAAATCCGTTATGTAGCACGATACATAGTGCGCGAAAGTTCAAATCAATGAAAGGTACATTTTTCAGTGCATATAAAGATTATTCATTGTGAGACTACTAATCTCTCATTCCATATATTTGAATATCAAAATGGCCGTTATGAGAGTGTTTCCTTTTTTGCATTTACTAATTTGGTAAAGAATAGATATCTGTTTTTTTTTATATACTTTCTGTTTTATAGTTGTGAGATTTCATATATTTGATGTTGTGTGCATCAGCAGTAAAATTTGCAAATTTTATATTCATATCTTAAAAGTGTTGGCAGTTTAGTATCCATAGAATTGTTAATAAAAAATATTTGAAATTTAATAAATTTGTTCTTCTTCAATTAATATAGCGCAATGTACTACCACTGTATGCAAATTGACTTTTAATTAAGTAGCTAGGGTTTTCAGGTCAGCAAAGGTAGGTGATTATATCAGTATTGCTAGAATTTCTTATTATCGTGTTAAATATTTCAGTACCCAGAATTAATTAATTGTTCAATATATATATTAATTTAAATTATATTTCTGTTTCCTTGTTTCAATGTTTTTATAAATATCCTAGCTATCCCGTCCAATATATTTTAGTGCCGCCCAATATTTGATGCCGTGACATTTTTAACAATATTGATTAGTCTCTGCTGGAAGCAATAAAACTGTTGACTGTAATCATGTTTAGTCAAGGATTAAAGAGCTTGCATTTCCTTAAACTGTCTCTATTAAGAGCTCAAAATCCCCTATTCCGATTTCTAGATTGCAACTAATTCGCATTTATTCATTGCATTGTAACAATGGAATTTGTTTCACTGCCATAAAAGAATGTTCGCTGTGAAACAAGTTTTACAGAGAAATCCTTCCTAAGTGAATGCATTAAATTTGTTGGTTCTCTACCAATATAATATATTTAAATTTAAAGGAAGTAGTTGTAGATTCAAAAATATCAGCTGAATAAGCTCTGCGATTAATTGAAAACAGTATATTGATACTCTGATTCTTAACTATCTTTTAAAATGTGTAGAAAAGCATCGTATTCACATTTTAATAGAATCATATACTTTTCCAAACTATAGATACCTCGAAAAGAATTTCTTTAAAAGTAAATAATACAAATTCAATTTATAAGCTGTACTTAAGAGATTATTTAGTTTGATTTAAGAATTAACGAAACAATGTATAGCATCTTCTGATAAGAAAGCGACATTTAACCAGCGGGAGTGGTCTCCTCTAAATTTTCTCGTATGCTTTCCCAAAAAGGTGCTGTTCCCCCTCCGTGTGGATAAAAAAAATCGAAACTACTGTAACCCAGAATCCAATGACTATCAGAAGGTTTTTCATTGTAGATTATAGTGATTGTAAAATATTTAGGTAAAGAATCAAATTCAAAGAGATGCGTACCGATCAAAACCCATCTATCACACATTTCCACTCTTGCCGAGTCAAGGACAAAGTGACGTAATCCTTCCGCGTGCACAGAGATTGCTACCAGTAAGCATGCATATGGAGAATTGGATTAGAAAAATTAATTATTCAATTTGAACGCCTTTTTTTAACCGATTGAAACGAAATTTGGGTACAGATCTATAATTAATGTTAGCAACCGTCATACCAATTTTTATTTATCTGAGCCAAAGGGTTTAGGAGATATAAATTTTACAAGTATGCGATTATACAGTACGACAGACAGTCAACACTTCGTCGGATTTTGTCCAAAATTTGATACGGAACTACATTCATGATGATGAAACTGTGTACCAAATTTTATTCATCTAGCTATCCCAGTTTTTGAGTTATAGTGTTCACATGAAAGCGGACAGACAGTCAGACAGACTTCCCATAGACGGATTTTGTCCAAAATTTGAAAGAAACCTACAAATTATGTTTAAAGACCACATACAAAATTTCATCCCCGTAGCTCTAATAGTTTTCGAGTAATCGTGTTCACAGACACACAGACATAATTCCAAAATTGTGTTTTTCGGACTCAGGGAGGTCTAAAACGTGGAGATTCGTCAAAATCTCGAGTTCGAATTTTCTGACGATTGCAATATTCTCTCTTTATATACTTCGTATACTAGGAAGTAAAAAGAGTCATCATTTAAGTGAATCATTTTTTTTTTTGACGTGCGAGCTACAGTACAAATCAAGTTATTTATTCTTAAGGAGTAAAATTTAAATAACAATCAAAATTTGAAAATATAAATGAAATAAGACAAAAAATAAACTTTAATGGCCGGATAAAGTTTTTTCCCCTTTGGCTTTCAGAAAGGTACAATATTCCAATGAGAACGATGCTTTAAAGTACTTTTACAAGAAATGTCCCAGTGAAAAAGCACCAGGTCTGTGTTAAGTGTAAAATGGCAAGTTGTGACATAAAAATAGGACATAACAAAGCAGAGTGACAAGATGATTGTGAGTAACAGAGTAATAGGGCATGCGAGGTAGTACGGAACTACTTGTAACGATAAATTGACACGTTACAAGATTAAATTAATTCTTTAAAAGTAGTCACAAATCAACTGTATTATTGCAGAGATATGGACAGAAAACGATAAAATGACTTTTGCGCTCTTAACTCAGACTCTCCCAATCTATTCGTTTTGATTTATTATTAATAAAGTATTTTTCCCCCAATTCGAACTTCAAACCATGCATCAATTGTGAAAAATGAATACGAGGAGCAAATAAAAGCTATCAAGAATAATAAATTTTAGGTTTTTCAGACGCTTATAAATTTTAAGAAAGTATTAATTTAACTAATCACTAGCCGCTTAGGGCGCCCAGCTGGTCCGCCATTCTTACAATAGTATTACAATATTTAAGAGATTAATATCTGACCCAAAGTAACTTCATACCTGTTAAGTATTAAAACTCAAAAAATCCTTATCATTCTCAGTGAAAAACAAAATATACATGCTAGGATAATTACTACTCTCTGTGCATAAAAAAATTTCTACCTATGCATAAAAAAATTAAGCACCTAATAAAACATGCATGCATCTAATTAATCATTATCTCTGCGGAACAAAACATGAAAAGTAAACTTCAGTTACATGGGATTTCTTGGCACATCACTTTGTATGGAAGAAGCAAGTTTTAGCTTTCTCCCTTTTTATCCTTATATTTAACATAAATCTTAAATTTTTCTGATCAAATTATCAGTTAAACTCACTCCGGTGCTGTTTTCCGCTTTTATTTGTTTCTTAAGGGTGATATTACCTGAAAACCGGCATATTCTGGATATTTGCAAATTTTCATGCTGGTTTGTTTAATTTTGACCCTCTCTAAAAATCTTAAGTATTTTTTGCAATTTAAATAGTCTGAAAAGCTTCACACATTCTAGAAATTCATTGTCATATGCCTCTTATATGGGTTCATCACCTATTTTATTAGTAAGGTACTCAATAACATGGATTTCTTGCAACATCACTTTGTTTCGAAGAAGAAATTTTTAGTTCCCCCACCCCATCCCCTTTCTCCTTATATTTCACATAAATCTTAAATTTTTCTGATCAAATTAACTGTGTAAACTCACACGGATGGAGTTTTCCGCTAGTGCAGAGGAAGGTCTCACACAATATTCCACTAAGAGTTTTTAATTATAAAAACCCACTGCACCAGATTTATGTAACAACATTCGAAGGTATTACTATCAGTATCCCATACGCTAACAACTGGCATTCTTCCAACTACATTATGTCTTCCACGTTGTCTTTTTTTCACCTCAAAGACATAATATGGAATCATAAAACTATAAAAAACATAGGCGCATTATATCTGCGGATATATAAATTTGGTTGTTCCATCAAGACCATTTTTACATTCACAGATGGGTTACATTGTATTAGTTGATGCATTTGTAAATAAGATTCTGCGAATGGATTTATTTTTCTAAGTACTGCATCTGATTTCTCCATTACATTTTGTAAACATCGTTCATTATTATCCATAAAGTAACTATTAGCTTCAATGGAATCACATTTTCGATTGGAAAATCATTGCAATTACTTATTCGTATTTGGTGAGATATAAGCATATTTTCGCCTATTTCTGTTATCTATATTTCTTTAAGATATTTTTTCCTCTGATTGAATGGATGTTTCGGTGACATGGCGAGCACTCTTTCGAGCAATTCTAGTTATATTTTGCAGCTCCATAAATTAGCTAAGCGAAGGTTGAAAAAACGTCCAAAAGTTTATATGGCGGTTTGTTTACATTTGATTGTTGATATTCGACAATAAGAAAATAAGCATGATAGCGTTTTATTTAATTTAATAATTTAAATTTGAATTAAAATATAAAAAACGGCTCCGAGGTGCACATCTTTAGCATCCAAAGTATATCTGTGCCAAATTTGGTAGCTCTATGTTCTGCGGTGTGTTCTGTACACCGCCAACTCAAACACACACACACACGCACGCACGCACGCACACACACACGCACACAATGCACACACACACACACACACACACACACACACACACACACACATTCACACACACACACACACACACACACACATCTTTATTAGTATATGTACATGGATGTCTTCTTAATGTTAACGGTGACTTTCTCTACCAAAAATTATATTTTATAATTCAGGAACCCTGTGCGCATCAAAATTGCTCTTATTATCATCTATATAACTGATGTTGATGAATCATTCATAATTAAAATTCATTTATTTGTTACATTTCTTATAGGATCAATAATCTTCAACATTTTACAGTTTTATGAAAATAGTTCAAATAGAACAGACTTGTACTAATATCAAAATTACAAAAGATTAATTTTCAGCCCCTCGAAAATTCTTCAGCTTGCATTTGCAATATAAATTCTCTTAATTTTTCTAATTTGCAAATCATAATTTTTCCAAGAACTGTTACTATGTATCGAAATGTTTAATATGTTAGGAAACCATTCGAAAGAATTTCCACTGCCTATATAGTTTCATCTAAAAGGCAGAATATCCTTATATATTTTTTGCATTGGATATGCTATTAATGCACTATTTTATGATACGAACTTTTCGAAGGCAACAACACTTATTCAATCTTAGAACTGCCTGACTTTTGGAATCAAATGTAAAATATCTCAAAGAATTGAAAGCGCATTCCATATCACGACAGCGCCATTTCTTTAATGATCTCCACCCGAATCTTGTTTCTCATTTCCTTTTCTTAAGAAATCTCTGGATTGACTTATGAGAGGACTGGAAACAGAGCCGCATCATGCAAATGATGGCGAAGAATCGAAGTTGCTTTTCCAAAATAGGGTAAATCCAGAATCCGACCGGATTGGTAGGAAGTGCCCCTTCCCCTTCATTGCCATCGAAGCGCCAAGAATTCCACCTAGAATGGAAATATCCCCCCCCCCCCAAGAATCGGAGTCCTGCTGAGCAAGATATCCGAAATCCCCACTGGGAAATAGCGGCGGGCGAAATACTGGGAGCAGGGCCAAAAGAAGACAAGCGCTTAACGACGTTCTTTGTGCTTCCAGTCTTTTCAGGAATAAGGATTTCCTGTAAGTTTATTTCGGAACCATAACGGAAAATTTCTCGTGAAAATGGAAAAAGCAATTTCAATGGATTCAGATATCAGAGGGTTTTAGGTCCTTTACTTTCTTAATGGAGATCGAGGAAAAAACTATCCACTTTTGTCACACTTCGGGAGTTTTTTTTAGAGTACTGATTTAAGCTGCTGAGTGAAATAGAATTTTGATGCGAGAAGTGAGCGGAAGAGATTATTTTGTTGGCCTCAATTTTTTACCCGTCTTTTTTTGTCTTATTTTAAAAAAATAACTTGAAGTAAGGATTACAAATTTTGAAAGACAAAGTTAAAAGTAAAATTAAATTGGCATAGAATTTTTTTCTTCTCCTTTATAATTTATACTAAGCCATAAATAATTAAATTGAAACATCTTTTTCTCCAGTATTGAAACAACAAAATCAAAAAGTAAAGTTTTGTAAAAGGTTGAACATTGTGGATTATTATAGTAGTATATATATATATATATATATATATATATATATTCTTATATCAATAAATGCTCCCGTTTTTGAGGCAACACGAGAGGTATTTTAGAACAGGCTCATAATTTTGAACCACAATTGATGACGGGACGACACCTAAGTGACACTCTCTCTCCACCTGCACCACACCAGTGGAGGACGTTTGGTCACTAAGTATGATTGATATAACAGCGGATCTTCAGTAGAATCGGGTTTCGAACCTGGAACTCTCCGGCCCAGATGTTGCGACTTACTACTTTGCCAACGTGGCACCTTTGGGGTGTCTAAATGCATGCATATTTAAATATGAAGTGACAACTGATTAACAAAAGCTATTTATTTTAACGAACTGTATTTAAATCATAAAAAACAAAATTTAAATATTTAAAAAAAAGCAACAAAAAATATAGAAATGGACATTTGGAAACTAAAATAGCAGTTAAATTCTAACTATATTGCGGGTAAAATAATCTAAAAAATTTTAATTCTCAATTTCATCAATCTTATGCTGAGTCACAACACAATTCAACATTTTTTTTTCCAAATATCATCAATACCGAGGACAATATATTTCAATTATCTACAAATGGTTTCCATTCAATCTCTGAGGCAAAATCTGATTTGTAGTTTTCTAAATTAGAAAATTATCTTTTCTGTAGGTTATAGTTAAAAGGGGTTGTTTAAAACTTATTCAGAATGAAAGAAGTTGTTGGATGAAATGCAGCTAAATTTGTATATTTACTTACAATTTAAAGGATTTTCATTTAAATGAAAGAATATCTCCAAGTTTCTCACACCCTAGATCAATTTCATGTGATGGAGCTGCTCAATTTTGTTTAAATACTGTGAACCTTTTGAAAATCTGCTCTGATAGAATTATGGAATAAAGAAATTAGGTCATCATTTGCTGATATGTACTGTCGAGGTAGAACAAGATGGTCCTTTTCATTTTGCATTCATTGAAATTTCTGTATACAGGCAGCCTAAGCTGTAACACATAATTTTAATTGATGAAATATCTCTAAGACTGTGATGATGCTCAGTAGTCATAATCTGTATTGGATGTCAGGAGAGTATTTTGAAAGAAAAAGGCTTGGTCTCCAAAGAATGGTCTAAGGCCTTGCTTAATTTACTAACAAGGAACAGTTAAGAAAGTACTTTCCACAGCCACTATTAAAAGTTATTGGGTGGGTTAATCTTATAAGCATTTGTGAATACTATTCTGCAGCTTGAATAATGAATAACTAGATATTTTGGAAAGTTTCAAGAAACTTAATTTAGATCAGAAACATTGTTTTCCATTGCTACAGTTGTGGCATTTGTTAATGACCTGCATTCTCGTCATATTTTGAGATCCAAGTATTTTAATTCCCTTAGTACCCTTTTCGTAAATTTATACACATATTAATAATTTATAGCAAATTTATACCTCGGTTTAAGGACTTCTGACTGAATGGATAATGTGTTTGAGGCTTTTTTCCATCTTCTAAATCAAAATGATAACAATTGTTTTAATGATTTGAATTGTGTATTAAATATTTTATTTCTAATATTATACAATACAATTCAAGTGTAATCATTATTTTAAACATTGTTCAGTACACACTTCACTATTTAATGGCCTTTTGATTTTACTCAGAGTCAACTCCAATTCACTGCAGCCTTTGCCCAAATTAGTCCGTTAAATGAAAATTTACTGTAATCTAGGGTTTTCCATAAGTCTTTGAAAGATGGAATACATAGAGTGCAACAGAAGCATTATCATTTTTTTTATAGAGCTTAAGCAGCGAGAACAAAGAGAGATTACAGATTCGAACTTTGGAAAATAAAGATAATGTAAATAATGTTCAGTCATACGCATAACATCGGCGGTACTTTTGTACAGGTTGATATCCGTTAATGGGATGTTGTCCATTGAGCTAACGAGCACTTAGAGTTAATGAATGAGAATGAGTATATTCATTTCAAAGACAATTTCATTTCGTCTACTCGCAATTTTGAAGCTCACTTTTATTAATAAAATTAGAATTCATTGTCTTAAAATTATGTACACCAAATTGAGTTTCAGTAATTTTGAAAAGTGGTGCTGTTAAATCGACTACAGATAATCACTGATGACAGTAAATGCTATCCATGAATATTTTTTCTAATAAGCCTTCTTGAAATCCAGAAGAAGGAGTGCTGTTCTTTCTAAAGATTAGAAATTATTTACTCTAGCAGAATATGGAGACTCAAGTGGGATAAGCAGAGCGAAATTGAATTTATGCTCGCTTAGCAGCCGATTTGTCTCTTGGAGTGAAATTCGAAGTAACCAATGCTACGTTGTTCAAAATGAAGAAAAATATATTCATAGCTGCTGTTGGTATGCACTGTATGAACTCTGTTATAATAAAGGTGCTCTTTTTTTCTTTTTTTTTCTCTTTGAGCTGAAAAATCAAAAAAAAGTAATGCACTAACTGATCTTACCAATATGTCTTGAGGTTTGAAATTCTTTTGCATTGAAATAAAATATAGGTACTCAAGAGATTTTACTTGGAAGCAAAGAGTAGAAATGAAGAAGGGATTAGATAACAATCTATATAATTTGGCATTCATAAGAAAAATGTTATTTTGAAATTGTGAAAAAATATACACTGCTTACAAGGTAAATGACAATAAGCAATTTGAGATGAAATGGCATTAAAATGCGGAATATTTGGATAATATATGCAGTTTTATCTCTTCCGATTAATCAGGACTTCACTTCATAAAATTCTTATTTGACACATAAGAGATCGAATTTAGAGGAACCACGAAATAAGTAAACTAATTACTCAGTAGTTTAACTTCTTTCTTTTCCAGATTGCTCTGGAATAAAGCAGGTTCAATAATCTACATTATTATTTTACAAGATATTTGTTCAACAAAGATGTTAATTTTATTTATTTATTTTCTAAATTATATTCTGCCGCACGAATCAAGTTTTAGATTAAATTCTATCATATACTTTTGATACAATTTATGTGTAATGAAGAGACTTTGCCATCTATTTAATTTAATTTATTTCAATACAATGCCATGCAATTTTATGTCTTTAATTCTGCTTTTTTCCTGTTGTTGATAAGCCATATTTTCTTTAATCTTCAAAGTTGCGTATGTAAAAATTCTGTAATCCATCGTTTTAACCTTTAAATGCCCAGTGTTGCCTTTAAGCAACATACTCCAGCTCTTGTCTAAGAAAATCTTGAGAATAAGACTGAAGCTCTAATGTCTGCTTATGCCAATAGGATATACTGAAATTTTTATTAAATCAACTCTTATAACATACAGATGGCAGCCGGAGTTCTGATAAAAAATAAATTGTTTTTCACTTGAGGCTGCAATAATTTAACTTTGTTCATGTTGAAAATACTATATTTTATTCTATAATGAGAAGAAATTCTTTTATTATTATTATTTACTTAAAATTATCTGTATTTGACATTATAGAAATTTATCAAGGAAATTGTTCCTGAAATAAAGCCCAGTGTGGTCAGTTAGTAACAAACTGTTTTTAGCCATAAACCATACTAAAAATAAAATAGATTTTAAAGAAGGTTTGTTGAGAAGTTTTTCTAAATTGAATATATTATTAAGTATGATGTTGACTATTTCAATAAGGAATTTAAATTTAACAACTTGCATGTAACTTTAAAACACTTCAGTCGTACAGAACGAAAAGAGAGGCGAGGATGTAGAGATTGTCGGAGTTTTAATTTGTTCTTCTATCCATCTTGGATGAACTAAAGTTGTTCTAAAGCTGTGATCTTAATGAACAGCAACAAAATAATACACTTAACTATTCCTACTAAGTTGTAGAAGAAACGAAGTGTTGGCATGGTTACTGAGTTAAGATGAAAACCATCAACCTATATATAGTCTGTCTCCAAATAACTGCCAAAGACCCTTGCGTATTTTTCCAGGAAAGCTGTTTTACGACCCGATAGCGATGTAGATGCGGCTCATGTCATTACTTAACGTGATAATGAGCTGCGAGGTGGTAAAGAAGAGAAAAATTAAAGATAGAAATTCCTCTCATCATTCATATTTATTTTATGCGCAAGCTTACGTCAATTATTCGCTATTGCTGTCAGTATCATTATATTTCAGTTTCGTTCCGAGTTTCTAAAATATAACACTGTTTCAACAATGAAACGCGTTGCAAGTAGAATACGATCGCTGCGAATACCTTGAGATTTGCTCTAATCGTCCTCACTGGTTATCCTACCGCGTGTACAATGGTATCTCTTCTCACACAGCCAGTTGTTTTCAACCGGCCGGTGCTGCCAGTCAAATGTTACGCTATTGCATATGCGGGTCTTTGACCAGTCGGGTCCGCCATTGTGAGATACCGCTAGATGCGCTCGGAGCCGAATATCCTGCCACCACTGCATTTCATTTTCATCGCTGCACTTAAGGAACTTTCACTTCAGCAGGTCTGGGAGAACGACTGACACCTCTCATTGCATGGTTCGGCAACACTCGTTCCTTCCAAAAAATCTCGATTTTAACAGATAGTCTATGAGAGATGGAAGTGCTGAGGGATTAACGAGATAGCTCATTTATAAATTATTCTGGAGGAAAAAGGAATTTGATACTATAGGCACAGAAATTAATGCCATGTTGTTGATGTTGTCAGAGAACAATGGCCCTAGAATTCATGAAGCAGGAACCATTTTTTGTGATTTAGCTAACCGGTGTAGGCTTTCTGATTGGGGAACTTTAATTATGAACTCCCTATATTTTGCACCAAAAATCATTGCCTTATATATCATTGCTGAATTGTGTGTTCTTGCTTTCATATGCTCACGCTTGATGCAAGAATTTCTTTATTTGCCAATGTTGACTTTGGTTTTATTTTTCGAAACTTGAGAAAAGAATTTGGGAATAAAGAAAGCTAATGACTGAAAGCTCTCATGAAGGGCCTTTCTCCAGTTCAACATATCATTTGTACAAGCTCTCTCCTCACAACAGAAAACACTCAACCTCCTTCTTTCTTCGGAGAGAAAGGAAAACTCTGCTGACTTTTTTAGCAATCGGCTTAAAAAAATCCCCGAAGGGCTCTGGCTCATCCCGACAGACTTTCTGTTTATTCGGGAGGCTGTTCATTTGCTTGTTTCTTGAGGTTGCTCCTGGGCACGGAGGGAATGGAAATCGATGGGAAATTGTCAATAATTCAATTTGTCGTCGCTTGAGACGTTATTTGGAGTTTTACAAATACTCTTTCGGAATGTGCTTCTTCTGATTGGAATTATTTTTACCCTAGAACAGATTTTATTTATTTATTGCTTTCTTCCAGATGTAATCAAATGAAATGTTTTGTTTTTCTTTTTTAAATGCATAATAAAACTCTTCGAGTGGTATCATTATTGATTGCGTCTTTTCATGGCTCTTAATGTTTCTTCTTTGTCTTTTCTTCTGATGAAAAATTGATGTTTGATTTTTCTGCACGATATTTATTGTTGCTCTAGGAGGAGTTCCAATCGTGGCAGATGAAACACGAATATTTTGTTATTTTAAGAGCACTTAATTGTTATTTTTGAAACAGTTTTGCAAAGTTCTCGCAACTCTTTGGAAAGAATTTCCATTTCTTTACGTTCTAGATAAATAAAGAAAATTGTAGGACATAATATGCTGTAACTTTTCGAACAATTATGATTCTGAAAGATTCCATATTATCATCGATATATATACATCATTATATTCCATATTAGAACGAAAAATGAATTAAAAGCACTGATGATCGATAATATGGATGGTCATAAATATTGGACGACCCATTTTAAAAATTAATAAAAAAACTATAACGATTACAACTGCGGTTTTTTTCATGAGAAAGCAAATAAAAAAATTTTTTTCAAATAGGTGGCGTACCACGGCGTTCTAAATTTGCTACGTAGAGATTTCATACAATGGCTAAAATCTCAACAGAACCAATTTGCGTTTTCTGACTCGCTTCTTTTCTTTCAATATCTCGAAAAATATTCAGTTTTCGAAATACAATTCATTGCAAATTAAAGAGCTAAATTCCCTACAAATACATGCTTTTATTTTTCTTCTACTTTAATAGTTTCTCAGATAACTTTCTCAAAAATGGAAATGTCCAATTATTTACGACCAACTACACCTAGCGCGTTACCTATCTGAAGAAAACCATTTAAATGCGCTCTTCAAAAAAATGTAGTTTTAACATTGTAGTTTCTTTTTATTAATTTTTGAAATTAGGTCCAAAATTTATGGCCACCTTGTATTACTATTGTAATGATTTTATTTAGTTTCCAATGAAAGTGTTTGAATACATTTATGAGTTACTTTATTGGCAATTTTTTATTGTTATTTCTTTCAAGTTTTATTTGTATTCAAAACCGTTAGCATAGTTTTGTTAAAATAGGATGTGGAAATAATAAAAAAAATTCATTACGAAATATTAATTAAAAATTATTATATTTTATTGAGATTGAGTATTTTAACAAAATTATGACCAAATGCTTTGGATTTGTGGATTAAAAGAGAACTATTTCATACAAATATTTCCTTTTTCTCACTTTTAAACTACAAAAAGATTATGCCCTCAAATCAAATATATGGATTAAAATATGAATATAAATTGCAGCAGAGTTTTTTTTTTTTGCCAGAAAATCCAAATAAACTTTCCTCCGAACTATTCCAGAATAATTATCAATATTTTTTGGAGCAAAATGAAGAGAAAATCAGGTTCGATATTCTTCATTACCTACTGTTAACTAAACCTATATTAAAAAGTTTAATGCAGTCGGCGCATGCTGATCTGGTATAATACACTATGGATTGGGCGTGATAAATCCGACGTCAGAGTGTGGACTGCAACTCCAGATTGATCACAACCATGACAGTATGGGCGAGTTTTCTGATTTGTTTATTTGGTTTCACAGAATGGGTGAGGTTCACTTGTTTTTCCTTAAACCTCCAATTTAAGCGATTGCCAATCCAGTTGGATTTCATAGTTGAGCACAAGTACGAATAAGTTCTTTCTTGAGTACACAAAACGCCAAAGAGCGATAAAGATTAATTATGGCAACCTCTCCTACAAAATAGGCCTATTGTAAGTAAACATTGAAAGTTACAAAAATAAGAATGACGAAATGTTTCTAAAGTATCATTAAATACATAACATTAGAAAACTCCCTTTAAACATTAGTTAATATCAGTATTGAAATTTAAAGATTCCCATTGACTTAAAATTATCACCAAGTGAATAGGCAAAGCAGAAGCCCTAGTTTTACCGCAAATAAACAAAACAGAAAACTCGTCCATATCGAAACTGGTTCTCTAGACGTCTTTAAGAAATGATTACTTGTTCTCTAGATTTACCAGACTCTCATTTGAGTAAGAGCAGAGACAGCACATAAGATCCACATCAGTGAATAATTTTTTCAAGCATGTTAACAAAATTTTAGCAGTTACAGTAAAATGCAACGATTAATTTAATTTTTATCCCAAAAATTTGTGATGGAATTGAATGATGAAAAGATATTCTTATCTAGAATTATCTGATTTATCACTTTATCATAAAAGATGATTTTAATATTATGAGGTTAAATATTTTCCAAAGTATTTTTTATGGATTATTTAGAACGAGATATTTTATCTTGAGAGAGAAAAAATAAAATACGATTCACATGCGAACTATTTTCAGATTAATGATGTGTAATACAATACGAATATCTGTGCCACGATTTCCTGCCTTTCTAGATTCAAAACATATTTTAGAAGATTTAACGTTTACACTCGTTATAAACATCCATTTCATGAACATTTATCATTATTTTTCTGCTTGTTTGAAAGCTTTACAAACTCAAATACTCTTGCAAGAGAGAATCCAGTCTGAGAATAATAGAAACCAGAAACAAGTCATTTATTACGCTAATAATAGAGGTAAACTTCTACTCATGATTCTCCATAAATAAATGTTAAGCTTTGAAGCAAGTCTTTAATCATTTAAGATGCCCAACATGTTTCAAAACATGAAAAGAGCAGCGAGAACAAAAGAAAAGCTAAGAAGCGGCACGGGAAAGATCAGCCGAAGATAAAATCTCAGACATCAGATTTCGTGAAAGACAATCCCAATCATGAAAGGATCTGATAAACACAAAACGTGAAAGGAAGTGGCTTTCATTCATGATCGCCGATTAATTTATTCTCTACTTAAAATGACGAAAGAGATAAGGAATATACAAATAGCTTTTGTCCTTCATTAATAGATTCTTTTCAGATAGGTACCTTTCAAAAGAACTTTAAATATTCCTTAAGTTGAAGTATCAGAGCAGGTTTTTTTGTTTTAATTTGAATAAATTATTTACGAAACGTCACAAGAATGACTCGTTTATTTTAAGTTTTAGGTTGAAAGTCTGTTATAGAATTCATGTTTTCTATGTAAAGATACTCGTTAACTTAAAAATATCAGGGCTTGTTTTGTTTGAATAAATATCCTTTCAAGAAGAACGTTTTAAGCAAAAAACATAGAGATAATAAAACATCATGGTGTGGCTAATAATTATATAGAGTCTATAAGTCTATTGACAGGGTTAAAACCTTTTATGAAATACAGTGATAACATGTAAAACTTAAAAATCTGAGAGCTCAGCTCGAATGGGCTTCTTTTGGGGCAGACATTTGATCAGATTTTGATTTAAGAATTCTAAAGGTTTTTTCTCTTACATTTCGCCATTCTTAAAATGTCATACCAAATAAAAAAAAATTAATTATTATTTGAAATTGTCTTCGGATCTTATTGGTGACCTCAAAATCTATTAAGCTTCTTGAGAACCTTCTCTAAGAGAGACTATTAAACAACTCGTGATATGTGAGCTTCATATTCAGTTTCGAAAATATCATTTATTCAGCTGTTTACATCTCACATTGTGTACGAACTTTCTTTATCTACCAAGGATTCTATATAATGGATTAATCAATAACAACGAAATATTTCCGTTACTCAGGAATGCCTCCACGAAATCTTCCGTAGTTAATTTTAAACTTGACATTTATTCCAGTTTCACCTAATATCTTCTGAGAAACGTTCCACTTCAGTAATCTCTGCACACTTCATTTATAGATCTCAATCGTAATAAGACACGCTACTATTCACGATGACTTGATCTCGCACCTGGAAGTATCTAATAAGCTAAGATATTACTTGATCCATTGTTAATCCAAATAATGAGTTGATACTCGCATCGATTCGATTATATCCTTTCCACAATTGATCACCTCGGCGTTTCCAGCGCATTTGCCACCATTCGTCGACCAGGTGATCATCTATTTCATTTCGCATAGCGCCAAGCGGACTAAACTAATACAACGGATTTCTTTCCTGCAAAATCAGGGGCAGCTACCAGAATTAATCTTCACTCTGCAATCAAATTTAAAATATCATCACATTCCGTCAGAACGGACCGTAACAAACAGGCTTCCACTCTATTTCCGCAGTGAAAAGCATCATTCGTTTACTGTCAAAACATTTCTCTCGATCTACATTTGTTCGCTGGAAAGATACAATTTTTTTTAGATAATACATGAGCTTTGAAGTGCCTTATTACGCATTTGGATTTATGGCTTCCAGTGTTAATGAAATTGGCCTGATCTGAAAGTGTGCTGAAACAGATAGATACAGATATTCTGGAATGTTCTATAGGACTTTATTTGTTTTGAGCGCTATTATATAAATTAATTGCTTTCACATTTTATCTTTCTTTTATAACTGAGAAATTAATAAATAAATGGAATAGATTATATTTGTTAATGTGATTAATCCAATAGATTCTGTTTTATCTCAGTGTTATGATAATTTAAATTCATAAGTTAAAGTATTGGAGCTTTTTTCTGAGAACATATGAAATTTTTTAGTTTGTACGTTTTAATACAATCATAAAAATCACAACTGTTTATATGTTTAATTCGTTTTGATATTAGATAAACTGAGATTAAAAAAATATATTTTAGGTCATTTATTATCAGGTTTTGTGTTCTGTACAGAAATTCAATTTCTTTTTAAAAATTCTCCTTACATTATGATACAAAATTCAGTATTACTTAAAAGTTTGGTGAGGATCTTATTTTGAAATTTTGAGAATATTTCCATATTATGCATCAAATATTGATCATGCAGGAAGATGTAATAAAAAAGTGGATTATTAAAATTAATATGCATATAAATTTGTACTTATTCCTATTAAGTAAAGTCATCTGAAAGTATTTCTTCTTCTGTACTTCTCCCTTTTGTTTACTTCTTCATAATCTTCGAATTTTATCTAAGAATCAAATTATTAAATAATTCATGAGCATAAACAAAAGAACTCAATGTACAAATGATACAATTAATAAAAACATATTTTTAGCCAAGTTTCAATGATTAAAGACTATAGTAAATAGCAGAACATAATGCAAATTCGCATGATATTCGTCTTTGAAATATCCTGGTATTTTTCAAATGAAAATTTGACAAAAAAGCAAAAGAACTTTTTGGAGACTTATATACTCATGCGATCATGAATATAGACATCTTCTTTGTATTGTCTATCTGAAGTCTAATCACTATATATTGAAAAAGTTAGAAATTAAATATTTCAAAATATTCTTCATGAAAGAACATTCCATACGATTAAATGGAACGTTTAATTTTGAATGAGATATCGATATGAAGATTCTACCAAATTTATGATTCTCATACCTGAAACTGGCTTTCTTTTTAATCTGTTGTACTTAGAATCTTTGAAGGTTCGCTTTAGAATCTCTGTAACAGAATATCATGTGAGGTACTCCACATTTACTATTTTCCGAACTCTAAACTTTCTTCGTTTAAGAGTAATTTCATTATTTTAAGATATACACTTTGTATTAAACTCATAGTAATATATATACGATCTGTGTATATTTTATAATATTCAATGCTTATTCATCTATTCACAAACTTTCAGCGTTTGACTGAAGGTAATTCATTAAAACTCCTTCATAACATTACAGAATGGTGTCATTTCTACCCAGTGATATGTTGTTAAGTGACCGCTAGTGAGTTATTATGCACAAATAGCTCTGTTCTTGAATTTACCAAGAGAAGCTCAAAACATCTGGATGAATCTTAAAAAGAAGCCAGATTAATATGAGAAGAAAGTGTCGGAAGAAATTCATTGCGTGTTTAACATCAAGTTAGAGAATAATTATATATTTCCCTGTTCCTGAATTAATTCAAGCGCCGTTATGATATGAATTAAAAGAGTACTCCGTAATCAATCGATCGTATTTCGCGTAATTCTAGCCTTAAGTTTCACGACATCTCGTACATATTTGATTAGCTTTTATCACGAAAGGCTCTGCGAAGTTTTCACAAAGTTTATTAATTGTGATGAACGAGGGTTGAAGGATTTCACCAAAACACGCGACAGTTTGATTGGGAAAATATTTTGTTTTATCTATAAAACCAACAAAAAATTAAAATAAAATAATAAATAAATAAATAAAATAAAATAAAGAGAGAGAGAGAAGCAGCATTAGTGGCTTTCAAAGAAATTCATTAGTTTAAAAAGTAGCATATTAAATTAAAATCATGGTTTAGTTTTCATTTATTTGTTATGAAATATAATTAAATTGCTGTTAATAAAGAATTATGAAAGAAAAACACATATAAGAGATTAATGCATAAAAGCAGTAGCAGCATTTTTTATAGATTAAATGCCATACTAAAAATCAATGTCTTACTTGTAATTAGAAATTTTTTCTGATACGTAGTTTTTTCTCATCTTGTTGCTTTCTATATTATAAACGATTTTAGTTTTTAAGCAAAATTCAATGAATATTTGGAGATTATTTCCGTATGCAAATGAAAAAGATTGTAGATTAAGAACATATAGTTTTATTAGCATAATTTAAAAAATATCTTTTAACTTCAGCCGGAAAATTTTCACGAAATGCTTTCTTAAGAATTTATAAAATTTATAAACGAATTAATTTTCTTAGAAGTTCACATTTAACCATTAATGCCCAAGATGCATTTTAGTAGATTCCTTATCGGAACTCTACCTATTGCAATGGTTCTCATGACACGTTCTCCGGAAAATTTCTGAAAAAATCATGACCCTTAGCCATAGGCGGCTGGTGCACCAAAAAAGTGAGGGGTCAAAAGAGATGCGAGTGTGTGTGTGGGCGCCCCTTAAGCTGTTTTTTTTGTAACATTGGGCTATATTATTGGATTTTAACGTCATTATTGATTAAATTCTTCGACCTTCTCTAAAAAATTCGGGACACGGCCTCAAAAATCGGAACGGATTACCACCGTAGACGCCCTCCTTCCAATTCAAAGTTCCATTTCAATTCTTATGAAATGGTAACATGAGAAAAATAACAATAAGAAAATTCGAATTTGGCGAATTATTGCCTTATCATAACGAAAAATTTTTGTATTTAAAGTTTTTTGATAGTTGCAATTGCTTAGAATTTATGAATTGAAAAGTGATATTCATCCCCTCCCCCTAACTTAAAGTACCTTTCAACCTATGCATGTTATCCCTTGTTGGAAAGCTCTCGTCATTTGCAGTCTCTTTCACCCGATTTCATTCTACTATCTCTAATCTTTATGAAAATAGAGGGCGAAATTTTTCCTTATATTTCCTGACTAAAGGCTTTGTCCATGTTATCTTTTATATACGATAAATAGAGAAAAGTTGATTAGATTGTAACCGGCGAGATATATGTTGTATAGATGGTGAAAGTCTCGTCCGAGTTCGTAGATGGGCTATCCAGCTCAAAGGGGGTGGAAATGGTGGAAAATGATGGAATATTGAAATTTCCGTTTTACTATAATTCCCTTATGTTTGAAAAATAGAACGAAAATTCCAATTAGGTGAATTATTGTCTTATCATAAGAAACAATTTTTGTACTGAAAGTGTTTTGATAGCTGCAATTGCTTAGAGGTTATGAGCTTCAAAGCCATTTTCAATTCCCCCCCTCAAACTTATAATTTCCCCATAACTCCGTGATTGAAGATGGAAAGAAAATGTCAATGGGGCGAATTATCGTCTTATCATAACGAACTTTTGCAAATTCTGTTAGAAAATACTGAAGTATAAGAAAGGTTTTAATAAATATTTTGAAACAATTAAATTAAATAATTAATTTTTCACTAATTAAAAGCATGAAAATAAATAAAATCAATAGTTGGACCTGATCTAAATCATTAATTCTCTACTTTTTTAATTTTCTTTTAGCGTTCTTTCAGAATTCTGTTAATGTATTCTTGTAAGAGTCCTTTTTATTATTCTTGTTCTTCAGCAATAAAAAAAAATATTATTACGAATTGTGTATAAAATTAATTTTGAAAAAGTTATTAAAATGTATGGAAATGAAATTTTTGCCACTGAAAAGCTAATTTTGTTGAAATTTAATATGGTGTAAAAATAGTTTTGCGAGATAATATTTTCCAAAGATATCGCGGAAAAGTGCTTGGTTTAACTTTTAATTAATTGAAACTTAGAATAATAACTTTTGGGTTTTGAAAAGTTGAGAGAGTGACTTTCCTCTTATCTTAAATAAAAAGTGTGCAAAGTTTGGTTGAAATCAATCCAGTGGTTTAGGAAGAGATGTGGAACATACATACATAGCCATAATGACTTTTATTTAAATTAAGATAAATCCAAACTATTGTTGACAAATACTATGAGCCAATAAAGAAGGTTTTAGTGAAGATTTCGTCACAATTAATTAAATAGCTAATTTCAATTAATCAAAGAGTTAATTTATTAGTTAATTTGATAATTATTTAATTTGACAGATTACTTTAATTTGATATTTAATTAAGCATGGCGGCACCAATATTTGTTTAATTAATATAATATAAAATAGCCAAAAAAGATAGATATTTAAATAAAAGTTTCCTTTTTCCTTATTGATATTGAAAAATATCTCATTAACTTTAAAATTGTTTTGGAGTTTGTTGCCTGACTATTTGCTTTTAACTGTCTATGGAGATTTAAATTCACTGTTCAAAATGGTTGCATTCATTTCCTATGCTTTAGACATACGTATTTAATTTGCCACTCACAATGTTTAATAATTTTTATTCTCTTATGTGTTAAGAATTTAGTGATTATTATCGCTGTAACCAGGTAATTCTCTAACTGAGCCCATTCTAGTAGTGTTTAAATGTTTAATGTCATGTGATTTTAGCATATGACAAAATAATGTTCACACAATTATATGCCAATCTAGATTAAATAAATTAATTTTTAAATCTAGAGTCTTTCTTCATTCGTGTCAAGTGTCAATTTCTTGCTACTGTTTCAGATAGGCTGGCTTGTTATCTAGGGGAAATGCTGATGGGATGTTTATTTCTTTATGACTCCTATCCTTTGAATGATTATGTGTTGGGATATAAAAAAAATTGAGCAATGTACTAATCATTAAGTCTAGCATAACCTTCTGAGTAGAATGATAAAACCTTGACATAGTAAAAAATTAAATGTCATGAAAACAGAAGCACAACGTAAATATTGCAATGTGTGGAAACAATAAAGTCATTGGATATGTCTGTATTGATCAATATGTAATATTTCATTAGTTTTGGAACATTAACGTAAAGGAATCTACCTTTGCCTTCCAGCTTGCCGAAAGGGATTTTTTTTCAATTATGGGAACGACGGGTAGTATGGGCCAACTAGTATTTCTAGGGCCTGCCGGTAGGTAGCAGCCCATTATTATTTCTACAGTACAGTCATAGCATCAGTCTGCTATGTGCAGATAACTTGTTGAAGCAACTGCTTTGCGTCGTTCCTCAGTAAATTTTTTTTGTTTGTGACCCTATAAGTGGGTGCTTCGTATAATTTTTGACGACTCCTTGCACTTCTATAGGAAAGGATAAAATTATGAAACTCGTGTTATTATTTAGCTTATTTTATTTAGATTACGGCGTGAAATATTCATCTTACTTCCTTTAACCAACTTTCTTCGCCACCATGTTTTTCTTTTTAATGTCGGTCGTGTAGTATGAACCATTCAAAAATCGGTTAGTATGGGCCATGTGAGTAAAACATACTTTTTCAGTTTACGAAAAAATGCCTAATTTCAAGAAAAAGCCAGAAAACGAGGGTCGAGGAGAGTGGCCTGAGGATGCCATGAAGCTTGCAATTGCAGAGGGTGTCCTTTATATGGCCTCTATCATCCCCGTACTTGTCCCCCATAACACGTCTACTAAAATCGCATGGCCAACTGCTCGGATAATTATTTGCAATTGAAAAATAAGTAATAAAAGTTTCTAAAATACTGCTTATTAATTGGCAGTAAAAGAAATAATACTAATCAGAAGAATTTAAATGTAAATAAAATTGCATTTATATTTCAACTAGCTGTTATCCGCGACTTCTTGCGCGAAGAATTTGAATTATTAAATTTTTTAGATTCACAAATGTAAATGTTTCGTTGCATGTTGAAAGGGGAAATTAAAAGTTTCGACGGTTGATAATACATAATTGGACGATTAACAAGAGTGTATGCTGTTATAGTTAGGTAATTTGTTTATCTATGCTAGCACACTTTCCTATACTATGTTTTTTTCACGGATGTAGAGGTTTTCTGGTCTGGACAAACGTGAATACGCTACATATAGTTGCCCATGGGTGGTTTTTCCAAATGTACGCCTTCCCCTTTGAGTGCCTGACCCTGAGCCTAGCAAATGATAATTTTAAAGGAAATTGTTACATTTTGAACTAGAATGGTAAATCCTTCGGTATTATCGGAATGTGTGAAATTAAAACACTCTGTCGTTCTTAAACACTCTCACGACGTTTGGACCTAGGTGTGCAATTCGTAACCGTGCACAGTCTCGGTACATCGAGGTTAGGTATCAATAGTACTGGCACACCGACTTTTAATCTCAGTTTGTCGGAAGGTTCCCCTGGCAATTCTAAGAAGTTGAAGAACTCTACAGGATATGATGTTACTTGTTATTGCCCATTAGCGTATCTACAGGCAGATATTCTGTAATACCTCCTTCCATTTGTGATTTTTTTTTATTTATTTATCTGACCTAAACGTTCGCTAATCAGTGCCAAAATTACCAATTCAACAACCATTCTCTATTCCTCATATATTTTCCGTTACTGTAAATTACATCATTGTACTCAATGGTATCATCAGGCCCTTATAATCTGTGGAATATATCATCCATCATGCTATATGTCATCCACTTCTACCATTAAAAAGAATACATAAAACAAAATATATCTTCGCATATTTTCCTTTAGTTATACATTATTTAGTTATATAGTTTATTATTTAGTTATACATTAGTTTATAAATTTTAATCTAAAAACTCTTGCAGATATATCATATCTATCAATAGAGTTCTGTTCCGGCTTCAATTTATCGACAGCTTCTGGAATAAATTTGATTTGATTGGGGTTTTTTGGGGATTTTCATCAACAAAGGCTATTATCCCCTATTTATTCCATATTTCTTTTCAATCCGTAATCAAAAAAGAGATGAAAATTGCCATTAACAGACAGGCTCAAATTGTCGATCTGATTCGGTCAAGAGAAAAAAAATGGCACCCTCCTAGAAAGGCCTCTATATTTTTTTCCTCTGGAATAAAATCTGATATGGAAAATATACAAATATATTTTATTTGAAATGATTGGGGTTTTTTTGGGGATTTTCAGCAACCAAGGCTATGATCCCCTATTCATTCCAAAGTTCTTTTGAATCTGTAATAAAAAAAACTCAAGTTTTCATACAAATATAAATAACTAAAATTAAATAGACTGCAGACTCGAAAAATGAAAATCAAGCGTCGAGTTGAGTAATTTCAGTTATTATTCCATAAATAAATTATTTGTTTATTTTCTCAGAAAGATCACATAATCGCGGCTTTCTTTATGATCACGTGATGTTTGACATTCAAAATAAGTTATTCCACGTGTAGTTTGGCTGTGAAAGCGTAACAAACAGACAGACATATACATTTTCGCATTTAATATATTATTAAGGATTAAGGATTTATTATTTCTTAAGAAACACAGGTAAAAATGACAGGTGATATAAACTGCAGTGATTTTTAAATCTAATTAAATAAGCTTTAGAATTCTTTAAGAACCAATGAAAACATTGGCAAACGATATTTGAAAAAAAAAACAGAAAAAATAATGGCCAAGTAATTACACCGTTGCCTAGCAACTCATCAGTATTAACTCTAGTATCATTAAATTTGATTTTAAAATCGTCTGCGTGTCAAGTTTTTATTAAATTTTGAAAAATTAATAAAAATTGAAGGAAAAATGTTACAGATATAAAATTAATATCATTAGAAAAGTAAAATTTTGAACTTTAAGATGGTATAAAAATAATTTTCGGGGGATAATTTGCTCCGAACTTACAGCGGAAAAACGGTTTCGATTACTTTTTAATTAACTGACTGTTTAATTAACTTTTGCGCTTTGAAAAGCTGACAGTAATCTTCTCCTTGTCTTAATTAGTAAGTGTGCAAAGTTTGGTTGAAATCAGTGCCGTGGTTTAGGAGGAGATGTGGAACATAGATACAAATGTACATACAAACATACATACATACCCACAATTACTTTTATTCATATTAAGATTATATATATACATATTTTTATAATTATTTCAAAAGGCTAATTTTGTTAAAGTCTGGTTAAATAAATTATCGTTTTAACTCTAGATGAGCTAACACCAAAATCAAGTGAAACTCTTCAAAACAGTAGTTTCATCAAATAATTTCTAAGAAAATACATTCCTGAAATAAGTTATTTTAAACAATGCTTTTTGTTTCTGTGCTTCCTTTTCTACACTATTTTTAAATACTTTGTGCGACACAGAATAATTTGATAAATAATATCAATTTTTATATTTTAAATTGCAAGAATTTTTGAAAAAATAAGGTGCCGGGTAGAATCATAATAATTTAGAATTAAATTTAAATCTTCATTCTTTCTCACTAAATATTTCTTATAAGTGTCAGTCTTTGTGATAAGGTTAATCATTATTTCGAACATAATTTCTGAGTTTCCTTCAAATTACAATACCTGTACCTCTATCCAAAAATATTTTACTGAAATTCAATACATTTTTTCTATAAAAATAATTGCTTTAAATTCGAGAAATTAAAGACTTCACTTTAATTAAACATAAAAAGGTAACAGTCTGTATTTATTTGAAGCTAAGCTATCTTTCTATCTTCATTTCATAATCTTTTGAATAAATGTTTGAGAACTTCATTAGAAAAGATTTTCATAATCTTTAAAAAGATCCTTTTAAGTCTCGAAGAAAATATTTTTGTAAATACCTCAAGGGGATTTATTTAATTTCTACAAACTACTTTTACTGTTTTTTGAGATAATGTAAAGCGTAGGGCACGAAAAGATTATTTTCTAAGAAGTAACGAAGCACGAAAAAATAGAACTTACCATTTCTAATTAAAATACAAAGAAAACCGGCCTCGTAGAATTTTTTAATGATAATAATGATGATCTCCATATAAAAAAATAGTTTCAAAGTAATATTAACGAAACAAAAAGGGAAAATGAATTCAACAAACTCTTTGTGGACTTCTTATTTTAGAAGGGATTTAGCACAATTGGTCTTTGGATTTAAATTTTTTTGTGCTAAAATTTGCCATTTGAGAATAATTGATACCTCGGTACGTTTTTTTGTCTAACTTTATTTTTACTATTTTTGATGATAGATTTTATGTATTGTATGTTTTTACTGAATATTTTGAATGTTAGCAACAAATTCTGGTACATGTTATTGCACTTTGTACATCATATGGACGTAGTTACGCAGTTAGGAACCAACTACCATTTTATAGATTTCGGTTTTAGTGTGCAGAACTCAACGTATGTGCATATGGTTTATCTCCAAAATAGAACAATCTTTTGCACAATAGATTGCTTAGAATGCAGGAATCAGTTTCGTTACAACAAGCATTAGAATTATTTTCTATATTTCATTATGAAAACAGCTGTATCTCAAAATAATATTTTAGAGATGATTCCTAATTATATAACTGTAACGAATGCACCTGCGCAGTAAGAACAGAGCCACCTATGGTGGTAAGGCGCGGACGCTAAATGACTCGGTTTAGAACTGTGAATTGACGGAGTGAACAATGTGAAATACCCTCATCCTAAAAACTTTTGTAATTGTTAGAATCACTGTAAAAATGTAGTGTATGTGTGTTAATGTTCGTGCTTAGTGTTTGCAATGAATTTTAAATGTTTCAAAAAACTTCCAAATTGGAGCCAGATATTTAAACACACTGCTACATAACTACAATACAACCACGGTTAACCGAATTAAAGGGGAGAAGCCGTTTCGGATTACGTTTTTTTAGGTTAAGCTATGAACATCTATTACTATTTGGTATTTATTCTGAAATGTTTTGAGTGTAAAACGAATCCAAAACTCTATTTGGAGGCTACACTCATGCTCTTTATTAAAGTTAATCCTCCGTGGGGTGCACTATTCGCACCGGCGAGTTCGGGAGCTATGCACCTGACACGCACAGGTAAACAGTATCGAAATTAATATTGTTAATACCCATCAACTTTAATTTTAGCATTCTGAATTTAGTCAGTGATCTTCTTGGGGAGGCTTAAATGACAAAGTGGGGATATCGTTGCAAAAATGTTTTGCCTTCGAGAATATTTCCATGCAGTACAGAAAGTGTTTTAAGGATTTGCGATTTCAGAGGCATTTCGGATAACCCGCGTTTCGGTTAACCCGAGTTTGGTTAACCGGGGTTTTACTGTACCTTCATCTGAAGAAAGAGTTCTGCGCTCACTTAAATAAAATTTAGAAAATTATTTTGGAATTTTTAAATTTGAAAATGAAGCATAAAAATATTCGTAACTCGAATTAAATCAATTAATTGGTTGAAATTAAACTCAACCTGTATATTAGGGTTAACTTCCTATTACCAAGAAAATCGTAAATTGATAGTCGTCATTTTTAGTGATTATGTGAGAGGTATGAGAATATATGTGAGTAAAAGTTTGTTTTAATACATAAATAAAGAACTTAAAATAATAGACATGATTTGGATATTTTTTCAGAATTATATCAATATTGAAATGAATCCGTATATTCCAAGAATTTTATTCCTACCTAAAGTACATTGCATACAGATTTTAGTATTCAAATAATAATCCAGAAGTACTTTTCCTAAAATTTATCAATTCCTATTTAGAATTCTTAAAATCTGAAGTATACGTATAAAAATACAGAATTATTTAATACTGTATATACTTTAATTAGGCTTGAGAAAATCATTTGGTTCAGTTTTTCGGCGAGAAATTTCAGAATTTCTCTACTAAAGATTTTATAATTTTGCCAGAAATTAGAAAAAGATGTTTTCAATTAAAATTAAACATACACGGATGGATCCAAAAAGTTTACAATGGTAATAAAAAAATTATTTATTTATATTAAACAGAAAAAACAAAAGAGAATTAAGAGGTATACTTGCCGATCACTTTTCCACATAATAAACAAATCTATTTAGGCATTTATCTGAACGCAGGACCAACTTGTTTAACCCGGCTTGGCAGAAATCACGTCCTGTCCATTGAGACAGTTCTCGGCAACTGTTTAAGTGTCCGTTCAATTTTGGAAAAAGGAAATAATCAGTGGGCCATCATGAATTTAGCCGACGCAAACGCCCTGGATATCACCGTCCTGCATGACAATACCCATACTGCTCGCAAAACTCAAGAACTGCTGCGAAAGTTCAAGTGGGAAGTCTGGAGCCACTCCCCCACAGCCCAGATTTGGCACCAAATCTGGGTTCCAAGCACTTATCTGGAACAAGGTTCTCTTCAGAGAGTGATGTGAAAACAGTTGTCGAGAACTGGCTCAATGGACAGGACGTGATTTCTGCCAAGCCGGGTTAAACCAGTAGATTCTGCGTTCAGATAAATGCCTAAATAGATTTGGTTATTATGTGGAAAAGTGACCGGAAAGTATGCCTCTTAATTCCCTTTCGTATTTTCTGTTTAATGTTAATAAATAATTTTTTAATACCTCTGTAAACTTTTTTTGGAACCATCGTGGTATTTGTTTTAAAAACATAACTTAAAAATATTTAATTTTTGTTTTAATCTTATTTTTAAATACGGAGAAGAGTTTCTCCCTAAATATTGATCTCCAGATTTTAATTTCTCATTGAAAATTATTCAAACGGTTTTTCTAAATAAGTGTTTAATTTTTGTATTGAAAATTAATTCTAGATTGAACTTTGTTTTGTGGGAATTAACTTCAATATATGTTCTTAATAACGTGGAACTAGAGAATATAACTCGTAAATTATAAGGCAACAAATATGCGAGAAAGATAAAAATTATTAAATATTTTCAAATTTAACTCTTATCATTCGTTCATGGCATAATTAAAAAAAATTCTTCTTTGAACTCTTTAATTTGATACTTTCTTCTGCTTTACCTTCCCACTGAGAAAAACTCTTAGACGAGCAATAACGCTAGAAACCACTTCATTAAATACAAAAACACATGTTCTGCACAGCCTACTTGAAATGTAACAAGATGTTCCGAGATATTTTGTTTCGAATTTTTCCTTTTCCGAAAAAATGCATTTTAAAAATTTCGGAAAGGCGAAAGCTCCTCATTATACGTGAGTTATAAGTTCTGAGGTAGAACTTTTTCCTTTCCTTTTCTTCCTGTGCTAATGAGAGTCACGTGATCATAGAAAGAGAAGCAATTTTATTCTTGCGAAAGGATAAAGGCAATGTCGTGTCTTTCTGAGTGAAAAAAGTAGAAGTAAAGCAAATATCGGGATGACATAGAGATTTTTTTCACTTAACTTTGCGGGGGATTTTGAAAAAAATTCTTATAATTTTATAGTCTGAAAAGTTAGAAAGAAGAAACAGTGTTCTTTTTCAGTCCAGCTTTAAGACTCACATTTATATTGTTTGGGTTTTATGTTCTTATGTATGTTTGATTTTTTATATCCTCAGAAATTATTCTGTGTATTTTCAACATAGAAAGAAAAAATACGTCAAATTAGTGAATAGTGGAAATTAAAGAAAAACATTCTGTTGTGGAAAGTACATGTAAAGTTATAAAAGAAAATCTACGCTGACGAGTTCTTCAAACTGCACTGTTTCGCCTTTTGCTTCGCTCTGTTTCCAAAAATAAGCTATATTAACGTAGGACTACGTTCCTCCCATTGGGGTCTCAGGAAGGAATTTTATTCACTCGACAAAACGCTACAAAAAACGCTGTTTGGGAGATCCTATATACCTCGGTAAATACATATGTTGAAAACGTAACTAATGTCTTATTTTCGAGATAAAGGGTAACAACAGAAGCTACAAAAGAAAACTGAAAATCGGAATTGTAGTTCAGCGACTACTGAGTCGCAAAGTTGGGCAAAACTACGCATGAATTGGTGACTCGATTCTCTATATCTCCGTAACTACATATTTTAAAAATATAACTAATGTCTTACTTTAGAGATAAAGGGTATAAACTTCGAGAAACAAAAGAGTCAAGCGAGTAAAGTAGTCCTACGCCTTTAGCATCAGCAGCTGTTTGAAAAAGACAGAATCCCGTCTTTTTTTAATTTTTGGTTTTCGAAGGAAGAAATGAGTACACAAGCAATATCAACACGCTAAAAATGGCAAAGTTAAGAGAATAACTTTCGTTAATAGTTTTGCCACTGAAATTATTACATTCGTCATCATTAATCATGTGATGTTCGCAATATCTTTGTGAATATTTACAAACTTATATTGTTTGGTGAGCGAGGCGAGCCAGTGAAAAATGTCTTTACTTTTTAGTTCACATACTTGCTAGAGATAAATAATGCAGGTTAATGTTTTTATTCAGTATTCCCCTGTTAAATGCTTTTTTTGTAAGGCTTTGATTCTGATCATCTGATGTAGGATTTCGTTTCGCTTGAGTTTTCGCCTTGCGGTTGTAAGCTTCTTTCTTTCCACACTTTGGTGCAAAAGTGTGTTATCTCGTGGTAACATTTGACTCGATATTTATAGCACAATAAATATTTTTAACTACAGTTTTTGGTTGGTTTTGCTCCGTTCTTGTATTTTATTATTTTTGAAAGTAATAAATTTTTTTAGTTATTTTTTAATAACTTTAAAGTTATATTATTTATTCCTCTTATTTGTGAAAAGCGATACCTAATAACTGAGTACGGAACATTTTCGAGCTCTTTAACAGAAAGTTCTTAAAACTACACGATTTACATACGTAGAGTCAGTGTTGGATGGATTAAGTGCCGAAGCAGTTTGAAATACAGGGTGTCTGGGAAGTGAAAGGCATATTACAAAGTTATTCATGGAAATTTAGAAATAATACCTAATAACTGAGCAAGAAAATTTAGAAATATATAGAAATAAAATGCGTCTACCAGCTTATAGGGTTTCTAGTCCTATATTATGTAGTAGATTTTCATTTATAATCTTGTATATATGCAAAAATTGATAAATTTTGATATAAGATGATTTAGTTGCTCGAATTACGTTCAAGCGGTATCCGGTTTCATGATGTGTGTTGGCAAGCAACTAATAAGTTGTGGAATTAACATAAGTTGCGTGTATTAGCTTCTCGAAATTAATGCAAGGCATATATATGTTCAATGCAATCTTTCACTTAACCACTTGAAGAAACTATGGGAGTTGAATCTGGAGAGCGAGGAAACCAAGAAATGGGACTGCAGTGATCAATAGCTACTGATTGCTGGCAATCCCTAAAAGACCAAACCTACATTAACTATAGGAGTCTGTGAATAACTATTCTATAAAGAAAAAATTTAGACAGCGTGTTATTTAATAAGTGATGTGGAAAAGTAAACTCTGCACATAGTTCTTTTTTAACATACTTTCGAATCTGTCTAATAATTCCTGAATATACTGTGTATTAGTCCTGTGTATTAGGACATTCATTTTTTCTTGTTGTTGTCTACTTTTATCTTTTTGTTTCTGTACCTTTTTCCATTTGAATTTATTGAAGATAATTCAGAAAGCACGATTCATATAATACCATTAACCTTATTTCTCTCTTTTAGGCTGTTTCATTGTATGACATGACAAACAAGAAATCCGCAAATGAAGTTCTTGGGAAGTGGAATAAAAAAATGGAATGTTTGCACTTACTTAAAAGAACCGACAAGAATAAATGTTTGCTTAACTCGTGTCTACTCCAAAAAATGACAGAACTGGAGAGCTTTTATGATGAAGAATTAGTAAAATGAACAGGAAAAGCATGTCCTCTATTTTAAGAAAGAGAGAAAAAATGTTTTACCACGATTTTTGAAGATGAAGAACATGATTATATATATTTTTTTTCAAATCAACGTTTGATTATTTTACTTTGAACTCTTGAATATGAAAGCCAGTTACGATGACTTTATTATATTAATAAATGAATAAAAAATCATATCCTTGAAATGTTTTTCTTTAAGTTACTTTATGTCACAAGCATGTTTTAGGTTTAAAAATTTATGATATTTCTTTTTGAGAAAAAATAAACAAAGGAAGCTAGTATTATGACTAATAATATGCTAACTGTCATAAAATAAATTTATCTGCACAAGACTAAAAACTTGATTATATCTATCTTAATATAAATAAAAGTCATTGTGGGTTTGTATGTTTGTATCTATGTTCCACATCTCATCCTAAACCACGTCACTGATTTCAACGAAACTTTGCACACTTATTAATTAGGACCAGGGAAGATTACTGTCAACATTTTAAAGATCAAAAGTTGATTAAACAGTCAGTTAATTAAAAAGTAACCGAAACCGCTTTTCCGCTGTACGTTCGGAGAAAATTATCCCCCCAAAATTATTTTTATACCATCTTAAAGTTCAAAATTTTACCTTTCTAATGATATCAATTTTATATCTGTGACATTTGTCCTTCAATTTTTATAAATTTTTCAAAATTTAATAAAAAGTTGACACGCAGACGATTTTAAAATAAATCAAATTTAATGATACTACATAGAGTTGATACTGATGAGTTGCTAGGCAACGGTGTAATTACTTTGCCATTATTTTTTCTGTTTATTTTTTTCAAATATCGTTTGGTAATGTTTTCATTGGTTCTTAAAGAATTCTAAAGCTTATTTAGTTAGATTAAAAAATCACCGCAGTTCAAATTACCTGTCATTTTTACCTGCGTTTCCTAAGAAATAATAAATCCTTAATAATATATTAAATGAGAAGGTGTGTCTGTTTGTTATGCTTTCACAGCAAAACTACACGTGGAATAACTTATTTTTAATGTCAAACATCACGTGATCATAAAG
>BGPR01000896.1:281605-364933 GCA_013235015.1 Araneus ventricosus
TCAACTTGAATTGACCAATCACTTTAAATACAAAAAAGTAAAGTTGCAAATACCTTAAAGTAATAAGGGTTCAATATAACCGTCAAGAGAAGCTGAAACAGTATCTACAATTTCTTCGGCATGTAAATTGTTCCCAGACTTTTTGTAGGATGTCCGATGTCACGGTAAGAAGCTTGTACAAGCTATCTGTACAGTACCTTTATATTTCGAAAAGCTGACTGTTTCTCAAAACTTTTCGAACCTTCCGAATGAGGAATTTGCAGTTTTCGGCTGGTTAGTTGGGTTTATTCTCTCGAATTTCCAGCCAGCATTTGTTGAATCCATTGCAAATTCACTTCAGATACATAAGCCTCGCTAGATTTTTTTTGTCTTTGCAAAGGCACCATGTTTCATTAAATTCATTTCATCATTAATTTCATTAAATTGGCTGACACATAAGCCCCGCTAGATTTTTCTGTCTTTGCAAAGGCACCATGTTTCATTAAATTCATTTCATCATTAATTTCATTAAATTGGCTGACATATAAGCCCCGCTAGATTTTTTTTGTCTTTGCAAAGGCACCATGTTTCATTAAACTGGCAACGATGGCTCTTACTGGGAGGACGAATTTCACATTTGATTCACATGTTGAAAAGTATTACGACGCTTAACAAGCAACACCAAATATCTCAATTTTTTGAAATTTCAAAGAGGTAGAAAAAACTGAATTTTCCGCAACCAATAACGGATATTTCTGAAATTTTTTTCACCTCTGGTTGGTATACACGGTCTTATGTTCATATCAGATACGAAAAAATTCGGAAATATTTATTATTGGTTGCAAAAAAATCAGTTTTCTTCCTCTTTGAAATTTCAAAAAATTGAGATAGATGGTGTTGCTTGTTAAGCGATGATTAGATGATTCACTTTCAGCATATTTTTATAGCTCAGAACGCTTCCAAACACCAACAAAATCTCGTAGCTCAATGAAGAACATATATTCTTCTAGCCACATATATTTCCAAAGAAACGAGATTTTCGAAATTAACCCTTACTATGATTTGTAGAAAGGTTATATAAGTTGTTTGGCTCCTTAGATATAGCCTTTCAGTGTTGGGTATTCTTTTATGATCTCCTTGAATATTTAGTTGATTTAGGTATATATCTTAAAATTCTTAAAAGACCACATGTAGGGCTTTAGATTTGTATTTAAATGAGTTTATTCAATCATTTCTTTAGAGCGTACCCCATATTCCACCCATTATTATTGATGTCTTTAAAAATATGTTCTTTATCTTGATAGCATTTTAAGTTTTGTAACTACATCCCATGCTAGCCAAAAGGAGGGTATTAAATTGTATCTAGTCGCTAAAAGTGTTATAACATAAAGAAGCAAGACGTCAGTAGGTCGAGATATTAAATGACAAAATATTGGAGTTTTTATTTTAAATTTCAAATTATACTATTTAGAATCCGATTTTCAATAAAATAATTAGAACACTATGCGTTGAACGGAAACGAAATGATAACATTTAGTGACTATATTAAGAGAAATAATTTATCATGTTTTAAAGCAGCCATATTTTTCTAAGAGTATGTTATACAAATGACAGTTATGTTAAACCAGTAATTCAATATCAACACATGCTTTTAGACCACAGCAACAATGATTAATTATCCTCATTCAATATTTGTAGGTGACTACACCTAACACTATATCAGCAGTAATTATTATATAGTATTAATGGTGATGCGAATTCAGACAGGAATGATAAATGCACGGTATTAAATGATACAGGAACATAATGCGGATACAGAATGTCTATGCACCAACTATACTTACATATCACCGTTTAAAAAGCAACACCACCTATCTTAATTTTTTGAAATTCCAAAGAGGAAGAAAAAAATTGAATTTTTCGTAGTCAGTAATGAATATTTTTGAATTTTTTTCACATCTGGTAGAAATATGCGGTCTCATGTTCGTATCAGATGTTAAAAAAATTCGGAAATATTCATTACTGGCTGCGATAAGTTCATTTTTTTTTCTTCCTCTTGGAAATTTTAAAAAATTAAGATAGGTGTTGTTGCTTGTTAAGCGGCGATATGTCATTTTGTTGTCCATGATCACTTGTTTATGTCATTTTGTTGTCCATGATAACATGCTTATGTCATTTTATATAATTTTTGTTATGTTTTTTTTATCGTGGAGATAATTTATTATTTATTTTAAATTATCATTAAATTGAACAAAAACTAATTTTGGACAAAATTTGGATTTTTAAAATTCGTCTACAACAATATTACATTACTTTTGATTAAAAAATAACAGTAGTAATTTATATAACTGTGGCCACTACAAATGAAATACGTAATGAAATTCAAATATTCTTGAGATATTATTAAGAAAATTGCTTGTTTCTATCTATAACAAAGAAATTTTCCATCTGATATACTCATGCACCTGCAATATCAAGTGCTGTAGTAAGGCTTATTCTGCAGATTCTGAATGTGTTACATCATGAATACCTGCCACGATTTTTAACAATCGATTGTCAACGTGCTAGTAAAGTAGACATCTGATTTTTTTTCTTGCGCAATCTACAGTGGAAGTCAAAATTACTTTTTAAAAACTCCATGGCAACAGTTATTACTTTTGTTATCGTTTTATATAAAAAAATTATATTATTTTTTATCGCTGACGGCGTATTTAGTCATGTGTTTTAAGCTCCTCTAACTAATTTTGTTAATAGATAATTATACAAAATTACCCACCCCTTAATAACATCTCAACAAAATTTTGAACTTAGCAATGAAATCTGCGGTCATAACAAATTCCATTCTTTTGAATTCAAGCAATGAATTGAATATTACATCAATCCCCTACTTTTGTGAACTGTCTGTATAAAGCTCAGACATTTTCCTTGTAAATCGGAAAATGATGAACGAATGGAAATGAAAATTCGCACAAGTTTCCTAGAAATATTTTCATGAGAAAAACTCGTGAGCTGAAACCTTTTTTCAATGTTAAACGAATATAGGTAAATCCGGCGCGATATTAATTATTTACTTTCATCATAACAAAATGGCTCACTCAAACTACTTTCGCCGAACTTTAACTTCCGTCTTTCAAAGAAAAAATTTCTCCATCATATTTCTCAACCTACAACCTTTGGTCTCATTGACTTAATCTTTAATTCCTTTCATTGCTTTATTCTTTCAGCTTTATCTATACCTACAAATATTGCATTTTTCTTATCAGTATAGAATTAAGAACTAAAATAGGCAAACTTTCTTTACTGTATGGAAAATACATGAAATATTTGCAAGCTTTGCATGGCAGAATCCTTGAACAAGAAAACGTGTCATATAAATGATCCAGTATACAGTAATATGAATTTTCTTATCAGTTCTCAAAGAACATTATCATCATTTTGCTGTTTAAAATTTGAATGAGAAGTTGAATAACAATTTTAAGAATTGCTGGAATGAAGCTATGTAGTATGTTTACAACAAACAAGGGTGACTGTGACTGGACTTTAAAATGCGAAATATTGAAATATTACAGTGGAAAAAGTCTAATTATAATTGCAAATAATTTAGAATATTATTATGAAACGCATAAATACATCCATGCACAAATATCATTTATTTCTTGTTTCGGTGCATCATTTTACAAAGTTAATCTCTTTTGTGGTCTCTCAATATTTAAAAGAAGTTTTGCTTTTAGGCCTCTCCACTTGAAAAATAAGTTAAATTTATTTTTTAAGTGAAGAGGAGTGGGTCTTCAATTTCGGGGATTGCTGAAGGTTTTTGTTGGTTTGTTTCCTTTGTCAACGTTTGAAATGTTTCTATGATCGGAATGATATTTTGATGCGGACAGTGGTTTCTCACTTAGACGTTCATGCGTTAGACTAAGACTTTAAGTATGCATATTAATAGGTAAAAAAGAGGAACTGATGGAAGTAAGAGACTTGTTCTTATTCATATTTCCTGACTTCATAGTATAGGTACGTTATAAATGTTCGTTATGTACGTACTGTACGTTTAAAAATTTATTACAGATAAAGAAAGTTCCAGAATAAAAATATTATACACAATTAAGGTAAATTTCAAAGTGTCTAATTTAGATGCAAGAAACAGAAAATCATGTACACTGTATAGAATGAATACATACACTCTGAAAATAGATAAAACATTAGTATGAAACGTAGGCTCAATTGTTTAAAAAATTATTTAAATTTATTTTATTGGTCATTGATAAAAGGTTAAATATTCATGTAATATTAAGAGTTCAGAAGATTCGAAATATTCAATGAATTATCCCAAAGCTCTTTACCAATTGGATCGTAAAAAAGGATTTCTGAACCTCAAAAACTTTAGTATTTTTGCATAAAAATGTTAAATAATAATTCACATTCTGCACATCACGTAGAACAGAGGTTCCCAACCTGTGTTACACGTACTCCTGGGGGTACGCGACAGACCAATTAGAGAACATAATTACGAACGTAATTTTGGTAATGGCGGGAAACGCAAAAGATAAGCAAATAAAATATGAAAAAAGTAGACTTCAGTTTCCCCAGGTTCGCGGGAAAGCGAAAATAATGCAAGACTTAACCTTAGCTGGTAGACGTGAAAGAAGAAAACTAAAAACTTAAGGTTTAAAACGATAAAATATTTAATATTTTTCAAAAACGCAGAATTTGTGAAAAGAACATACTTGCCTTATGTGTATATTAATATCAAATATCGCAGTAAACATGACGCAGCTTCAAAGAGGAGATTATATTGGATACATATAAGAGATTATATGTCTTCACTTGAACCTACTTTTATAAAACTCAGCTCCATGGAAAAAAACTTAAGGATTACAACGAAATTGTCCTCCATTTCACTAAAAGATTACTACATGTGTTAATAATAGCTTTCATCATAAGTTAATGCGAAATTATTTCAATTCTGTTTTTATACATGGAACTAATACTATAATAAAAATGCAGTAAAATGTAAAAACAAAAATAAATCCTGAAAATATCAGTAAATTAATTCGAGTCGTTTGACTCTTAAGTTAACCTAAGTCCTTGATAATATAAATAAAAATTTCTTTGCAAGAAGGAAAGCTTGGGGCAGAGGGGTCTATGGAAGTAGAGGGTACTCAATAATAAAATTACTGTTTAAGGGATACGGTAGGAAATAGAGATTCGGAACCGCTCATCTAGAATATCATCTTACAATGATGTTCTACATTCCTTTGTAATATAATACGTGAAGTTAATCTCTGAATGATGTAATGCTTTTAGAAAATAAAGTCTACGCATTTTTAGTTCAGCTACTTCTTTGTTGGAGTTTCTACTTTTTAAGAAGAAAATTCTATTTTGAAGAATATTTCATGAATTTCCTCAAAATTATTTACATCAAAATTATTATCAAGGATATTTCATGCATATTCCTTGAAATTTCATGAAGGATATTTCATAATATTTCATGATGGCCGATTCAGCCATGGTCGGCAATCATGTGTCTTGCTACCAGCTCAGCGTTCAAGATAGAAAAAAGGCAGCAGTTTTTGAAGGCATTCATCCTTTTACTGCTGGGAAAACGGAAAGTCCCCGAAGGCTTTAGAAGTGGTTGAATCCGGACTTCTTCCAGTTAAAGTGGTAGTTACTCTTGTGTTAGAATTTAAGTAGAGATAATAAGTTTATAAATTAAAAATTTAAGCAGCGGGTTTTTTTTTAAATAGGGAAATTATGAATACTTACATATATTTGTTCTAAAACAAAATTTAAAAAGAAAATGAGTCTACAAGTCTCAAATATGGAAATTTCAGATCTGGAAAAGTTAAAAAATCCCAAATTTTCCCTGTATCCGGACAACAATCTAACATCAATAAATGTTTCAGACTTCATATAGTCTTAGCGATTTATAAGGTTAGAAACACCAGCTATGGGCTCTTTTTTTAACATTCTCATCACTACTGTGGAAAGTTGATCGAAATTTATGTTTACCAATAGAATAGTAAAACAGGTTTTCCGACCAAAAAATTTCACTTGTATTTTTTTAGCAATATTAAATAACATATCACAATCTGCACAGCATATAGAATATATATGTTCAAGGACGTTAAAAAAATTTTCACTATATCGCACACGTAATTCATTTTTGAATAATATGTTGTATTTAAATGTAAATCAAAATTTGATTGATAATGATAGACAATGAGATAAAAGTCACAGATCCGATATCAGACTGTAAAAAAAATCCAGAATTCCTGTTACAGCTGCACAAAAATATTTCCTGAATAAATGTTTCAGAGTTCATTTAGTCTTAGTGAAGTATGAAGAGTAGAAACCAATCTATGACTACTATTTTTTTATAATTTTGCACGCAGCTAATATGGAAAGATTAAATCTTTCAACATGTTTAATTGGGGCATTTAAAGCTTATTATGAAAGGGAAGAGAAATCATTTATATTAATCTACTTCCGTTCTGAATATTTTATGCTTAAATAAGAATAGAGCATACTTCCTTTCCATAGCATCATATTCACTGTAATATGTTAAAATTTTCTATGTTTTCTGACTTCATTACGCTTAATAACTCCACATTCCTTTTCAACGAAGTCGTGTTTAAAGCAAGTTCCTGCTGACTGTGTTTTTTATCAATAAACGCATACAACACACTGTTGCACTTTTTGATTCCGAACTGAGTTTTCCAAAGTTATCCCTGGTAAACAATCCCAACTTAATGAAAATACATCTTCAATATTTTCGAACACCAGCAACCAAATTGCCTGTAAAATGAAAAGCGCTATTGAAATGGTTTCTTTGAACAGAAATTTTCTCTCGAATTAGGCATTTAAATTAACTCTCTCGTTTATCGGCTTAAAAGAGCTTCCGCATGAAAAATTCATTCCCCCTGTTTATTAAAAATTATCTCTTCAAGTGAGAAGCAGAAGCAGTTATTATAAAGCGGATTAATCGGGAAAATTCTTCGCAGAACATACAAAAGAAACAGAAGCCTTGGAGTAAATTATTAACGAAATTAATGAGAGAATTAAGGCATTTAGCAATTTATTTTAACTTTTCCGCTTCAAACAGAGATCGTAAGCTTTTCCCTTTCATGTTCCTAAAATATAGCTTGAGCTGGTGGAGGGAAAAAGAACTAATTAAAAATTTATTTTTTTATGTATATAAACATCACGTTCTTTAAAACTATTTATAGCACTCCAATGTCGATTATATCCCAGAGTAAGAAGACAACTATTGATTTAGACTGATACACTCTTCTATGTAAAGCTCTAGCAAAAACAGAGTCATTAAATCTGCCAATAATTATAATATAGTGTGTCCATAAATTATTGTCGGAGTTTCCTTACCATATAACTTTTGGTGAAAGAACATGACGATAAATATCATTACATATTCATAAAGTACAACCCAAAAAGTGTTTTTAATAACACATTATTGTCGTAGTTTCCTTACCTCATAACTTGTGCTTAAAGAGCATGACGATGAATATTAATACATATTCAGAAAGTACAACTCAAAAAGGTTTCACCATGCAGTCTTTCGCGGCACGCAATTTTGGCTGGTTCATTCTCAATGTGTCTAGGTTATGGTTAGAAAAATGCATGAAATCTTTATACAAGAGAAGTTAAGTATTTAAGTATCTTGAGCTAAATAAGAACATAAAACTTCTAAGAGTTGGCAGCTATCAAAACTGCATTAGCACAAAAGTTATGGCAGCTTTTCGTGGCATGTAACACATTACAACTGAACTCAATTTCCAGCCAAGTGTCGATGGGTTACATACCACGAAAGGCTATCATATGGAAATTACTTAACTTTGTTTGTGTTATTAAAAAAGACTTTGTGAGTTGTACTTTATGAATATGTATTAATATTTATCGACATGCTCTTTAATCAAAACTTTTGATGTAAGGAAACCTCAACAATAATTTATGGACACCCTGTATAACAGAGTGCCCTGCTTTGATTGCATGATTAGCAAGAACTGTATCCACACCTGGGAGAGCTCGAAATGTACACTGGGTAATCATATAACTCTTTCTTTTTGCACGAAAATCCTGCACAGCGAATGCGAGTTTCTCTCCAGTACCATAGCATGTCAACTATCAGAGTAAATGGAAATTCTAGTTGAAACTAGTTAAATTAGATGAAACCATTCCCATTTTCTAGTTCATCGGATAGCTTGGTATTTTTAGAGTATGAAAATCAAAACGAAACGATTGATTTTCATCAACCGTTTCGCTTTGAAACTCATTAATTTCTGAGCTTTTACACTTGTTTGCCTCTCCTTCCCATTTCAATGTAGTTTCTCTGGTGCAACTCAAGTCAGCCTTAACCTTAACTATTTTAATCTTATATATGTTACATCTTATTATTATTTCTTCTAATTATCTTTTATTTATATTATTTTTATCTTATCTATTATTCACATTTATTTTATTATATTTATTCATATTTTTTATTTATATCTTATACTATTATTATTATTTCATATTTTCTCTATTCTGTTATATTCTCAGATTTCGTACCTTCTAAATTCCCATTTACTATATTTAAATTGTTTTATATTTTCTTGATACTGTTGGAAACTGTAAGAGCCGAAGGATCTAAAAGCCTCTGCGTATCTCCTTAATTTATCTTGTCTTAGCAGGCTCTTAGAAGGAACGTTTGTAAATTGACGTATAACCGATATGGATTGGTCGAGTTTCTCACTCATGGATCATGGATAACTTTAGTCCTCCCCTACCCAGATAAAAAAATCACTTTGAATCCATTGTTTTTCCTGGAACATTCAAAATCCACTTGAGTGGATTATTCAGCGAATTTTATCCTTTCGCAGGTGTGCTGCGGAAGTTTGGAGAGGGTGATGCCGGCTCAGGTGTCGACCTCGTCATCTGACCAAGCTTCAGAGTTACGAGGACGGTCCCAAAACAGCTCTCGTGCAGCTTCTAAGATAACTTTAATATAACTAAACTAAACTTAACCTGTAAATTTTGTAATCTTAAATCTTCATCTTACACTTATGGGATATGAGTTATTATAGAAATTTTGTACAAAATAATCAGTTTCCTATTTAAATTAGAAAAAAGTTAAAAAGAAATGATTTATCAGCTGTCGCAGATTGTTTCGCATCGTATTCTTCAAGCAAAAATATCAACAGATGTTTTTTTTCAAATATCTTCTTCCCTTTGTAACATTTCGTATATTATAAAAAATAAATTATATTTTCGTGTTAAAAATAGACAGAATTAAGCAACTCATTCATGGACATTTCTGGAATGATTATAAGTATATGTTTAAAGGAACCGGTTCCATAAAATTAGTTGATATTGACGCAAATAATGGCGGATAGGTTTATCCATCGTATAAATGTCACGGAATTCGTATCACGTATGGTTTGTTTTGTTATGTTTTACTGTTTTGCTCTGAACCACTTCAGACGAGAAACTTCAGTAATGTTAATTAGATACTACTTGGAACAAAGAGCTCCAAGTGACAATTAAAATTTCAAGAGTTTTCCTCGTCATTTTGATCTGTTTTTGTTTCTCCCCTTCTGTACTCGGAAGATGTTAAGAATCTACAGAGTTCCGTCCAGGAAGAAAAACTATCTATATTTTCTGAGCGAAAAGTAATTAGCATGGGTTAATTAGCTTTGTCGCTGGGAGAGGATTCCTAATTATTGATTGGATAATGGAATGCGAAAAAGAAAGAATAATCAATTTGGGATCCCTGCATTTGCATTCGGATTGTTATTTGTTTTATATTTACCTGCAAAATATAAATTTAATGAATTTGATTAAAATTTTCTGAAGGAAGGAATGAACTTTGCAGGTAACCACGATACTTCAAATGGAATTTTAATGAGCTTGGGTGTTGTTTTTGAATTAAAAGCACCGAATAAACTTTGTTCCTGATTTTTGTTCGTTTCATTTTTTGTTTGTTTATTTTCCGAATGGTAAAACATGAAAGCGAAAGCAATTGCCTTCGGCTCCTCACACCACGAATACTTTCGATTTCGGTGTTCGATTTCTGGTTCCTCACTTTTTTTCTGAATAGTGTTTTGGTTTGTGTTTATGATCATTATCTTAACAGGAACGTTGTCGTTAAAATAAACCAGATATGAATTTTCCAGTCTGCACATTAGACTCGTGAGAAGAGTTTTTAGTTTATGAAGGTAAATGTTTTAGAACTATTTCTTGATATGGAAACCAATCCTATAGAAATGTTAATTCTCATTCGGTTTTACTAACTAACCAACAGGTGTGTTTTTCCCATGGATTTCTCGTATATTTATAAGTGAGAGTTGCCGAATTTGGATCGGTGCTTAGAGTGAACTGGTATCATAACCTTAAGTCTATTAAATATTTGGATCGTAAAATAGGCAAATTATGATTGTAACGATTTAAATGTGGTATACGAAATCATTTTTAAGAGAAAGTGCTATTTGGTTACAGCTAGAGAACAAGTGATTTGATTTAGATATAATCAATAAAATACTTTAACAAAAGAATAATAGCCCGTACGTTGTTTTAAAGTAAGCAACAAAACATGTTACCATATCCTCAGATAGGAAACTTGTTTGGCTGCAATTTCCTGTATTAATTTCATTAAAATAATTTAAAGATAAGGTTCAATTTGGGAGACCAATGGTTCAATCTGGGCAACCAGTTTCCTTAATTGGACCGATGATACAATTTTTAAGCCTTTTCCTCTACTTTTGAGTGTATTTCATAAAAAGTTAAGTTTTGAAGATTAATAAACTTCAAAAAATTCTACTATTAGTTTTTTTTATTAAAATTACTTTTCTGTCTCTAACTGACTTTACATTAAAAGTGTCCAGGTGGTCCAAATCCGAGCTTGCAACAATTTCTCTTAATATAATTCATATACAAGAACAAAAAAATAATATCTTCAGTTCTTTACGAATTCCTATTTTCTTTCTGTTTCTTTAATTCAATCATTAAACGGGTTAAAGGAAAATATAAAAAAGATGATGTAAAATAATATACAAAATAAAGTACTCTGGGTTTCCCTTTTAGTTTAATAAATGGCTCTGGCGTTTATAAATATAGTTCCCTTTTCTCCATCTTGAAATTTTTTTAAAGTTACTGAGAAGCATCTGGTTGTTGAGGGTTCGAGCATAAGTTTCCTTAGAAACCTGCCGTAAATGCGATCCTCATAAAATGGCTGTCTTTCAATACTGGAGTGGTACGAAAGTTTGGAGAGTAGGTAACCGCTCTAGTCATTTAACAATGAACTGATCAAATTTAAGCGGATCACCTGAAATAGTTCTTGCATATTTAATTTTCGTTAACTGAAAATAATGAAGCGAACAAGTTTTGTTTTTTTAAATGTAGACAGTAATATATTTGTGTGAACAAAATAAAGATCATATGAAGATCTAAAATGCAGTTCTAAAAGCAAATGTCAAAAAGAATCCGACTGTGACGATGAATGGAAGATCATTTCAAGATCTGTATCAAAATAGTTGTCCAGACAGCATCGATTTTTTGAAATAGACAAATAGACGGCGGTGCCAAATTTCTTGCTGGCGCCAGTGTGTGGGAGCAAATATTTGTCGAAGTTTGAAATTGTGATAGAATAAAACTACTGAATTTTGTACTATTTCTGATGAATAACAAAAGAATGTAGCTTGTCAAGACATGAAATAAATTCGGTGAATTGAAGCTGCGAACTTTAGAAAAAATTCTTTTGTAACAGTACTAAGTAGGAACTTTCGGTTTTGCAAACTTTTTTTCATATATTATACCAGTTTGTAAACATATGCCTCTGCTGTATAATGAATATTTTATACAGGATGGTTATAATTAAAGTTACCCTATTTAGACCTATGTAGAGTTCGTTCTGTTGGACGGATGTCGATGAAACTTGGTATATAAGCTATATGGACCATGGGGAAAAGAAATTTGCAATAAAAATAGTTCAAATTTCGACCGATAGATGGCGATTTTCATGTACGAGAAAGGACTTTATGCAAATTTGGAGAGGTATAAAAAAGCCAGTAGTCACTGCCGTAAAATTATTTTTCTCCATGCCGTTAGAAAAGAAAGAATGAGGTTTACTCATGAGTTGTTTTATAAGAACGACAGTAATTTGTCAACTGCACTGCGATAATATCAACGCTTCAAAGGCCTACGAATAGGCCCTACGTTGAGGCGTTCTCTGAAAAAGATGAATACTATATCTAAAGAGACTAGAGAGTTGGATGTGCTGCTAGGAAGAGGAAGAAAACGGCTTTCAGATGAAGCTGTGGAAGAAGTCGCTCTGACCGTGATCGAAAGAGCATTCCATTCCCAATATTCTTCGACAAGTGCTCGAGTGGCGTCACGTGATTTGTCTCTCCCTTGTTTACAGTACGAAAGGTTCTTAGATTCATTATAAAGTGGTATACATACAAGATCCACGTTGTGCAAGCGCTGAACGCTCTCAATTTGCTAGAAGTTTTTTGGCCAGAATAGCCGTTAATAATTCATGTCCTTGGAACATTTTGTGGTCGGATGAGGCGCATTTTTCCCTAGACGGAGCAGTGAATACTCCGAACTGTCGCATATGGGGTACCACAAGTCCTAATGTTGTGCATGAACAGCCACTGTATCCTGATTACATTACTGCATGGTGTTGTTTTACTGCTGATTTCATTCTTGGTCATCATGGCCCTCAATTCCATTACGGGTGCCGTTACTGCGACCTTCTTCACCAGCAAATCATTCCTGCCTTACAAGAACGAGAGTGTTTAGAGACTACTGTATTCATGCAAGATGACGCACCACCTCACATTGCCCGACCAGTGCAGGCATCTGCTTTGGAGATGATCGCGTAATTTCGAGAAGTTTTCCGACTGCCGGCCTCCTCGCTCTCCGGACTTGAATGTCTGTGACTTCTGGTCGTGGGGATTCCCGAAAGATCGTGTCTATGGAGGAAGCATGCTGAGTCTTCCGGAATTGAAAGCAAGAACAACACGCGATGTTGCTGCGATCGAGAAGCCCTTAGCTCTACTGTTGAACACGTTATAACACGCTTTAAACACGTGCTTGACCCAAATGGAATGCACATTAAAAATATGCAGTGAGTAAATAAAATTTTGTATTTCTAATTTGTCTTTTTTCTTCTTCATGCGCCCCCTTCTCACCTGGTGGTCGAAATTTGAACTATTATTTTTTTTTATTGCAGATGATTTCTTTTCCTCATGGTCTATATAACGTATATACCAAGTTTCATCGACATCCGTCTACCAGAACGGACTTTACGTCGGTCTAAATAGGGTAACTTTAATTATAACAGCCTTGTATTTTCATACGAAGATACTACACTTGAGGTTTATAGCATAATATTGAATTAACGTCGTAAAAGCGACCAAAAATTAGATCTTTTCATCAAAACTCGCTAGTTAGTGTTCATAATTCAAACCAGTAATTATTTTCCCAAAATTACTCAATTTTAAGAATCAAAATCCTATTTCAATTGTCAGAAAATGGGTCTGTCTCAAATTTAAAGTATTTTGTTATTTTCGGCTTAAACTTGAGAAATTTAATATTATTTAGTCGCGGAAACGTTTGAATACTCTATAAAAGTAGAATGAAATACAATTCATTTTACAACTAGATATCTAGAAATTGAGTTTCTTGCTTTAAAAGTAATAGTTCATTACAAAACTATGATATTTAGTAGCTTTAAATTTTCAATTTAGAATACTCTACGTTTAGACGGTCATTTTTAATAGTGTTCCGTAACGCTGATGAAGATTATTTTTGTAAAAAATGAGATGAATTTTCTAAAGAAATCCTTTTTTGAAATGCCTCAATGTGCAGATTTCATTAAAAATTGCTGTGAAAAAAGTCAGAACGCTTGTTAAGATTTTGTATCTCAATCTGAAAGGAAAATATTTAAAGTATAATTACTAATTTAGGTGTTCAAAGTATATAATTATAAAGAAATATATTATTTTCTTTCTCCATTATGGAATTTAAAAAAAGAAAATTACTGGTGTTTTTGATTTTCAGTTAGATTAGCCGCTGGAGAGAGGTTTCACTATAGTTCAATGCGCAGCGATGCATTTTTGCATGACTTCACTTTTAATTAATTTTATATAATTTAATATTTTTTTTAAAAAATTAAATAGTTCTATTATTTGTTGGTGAATTTTCAATATAAAAATTTTGAGTAAGCAGTTTAAAAAAATATTTAATTTTAATTAAAAATTTAACTTTAAAATAAATTTTCTGTATTGTCATTTGGGTTTGAACCTCTGGAACCCTTCACTGCAGAAAAAGGGACTTTACCATCAGGACACCGTAACTTTACTTTCACCTAGAAATTACGTGAAGTGTGGAACAAGTGTGCTATTCTGATAAGTTGAGCTAAACAACTAAGTCGTATACAATAAGCTATGTGCCAAATTTTCTCCAAAGCCAGAAAAAGGGCACCTACGATTTGGAACTACAAAAAGTCATCATTAATCATTTCTGTTTTAAACAAATTGATGATTTGCGCATAAAATCTTCTTAAATTTTTCGTAGATAATATTGTTATTTACATCAAGGAACTGATTTAGGTGCTTGAGAAGCACAGATTCGAACACTTTACTCAAGTTATTAAGTAGCGAGATTGGACGATAATTTTTCAGCATTTGAGGAAGTAACAATTTTGCATCATTATGTCAACACTAAACCTACGGCAGCCAGTCAAATGAACGCTTTCCAAATGTAGTTTCAACGTATTGGTGTACTGTCAGTACGTTTAGTGTTATATGAAAGTTATACTTAAAACAAATCTGAAGGGGAGATTTCTGAACACATTCGCAGACAGTAGAAAGAAAAGGCAAAACGAGGTGAAAATATTCAATGAATCAGCCATTACTTTAAAGTTCAAAATAATTTTTTAAAAATTAAAGCTATGTAGAATCGAATGAAAGATAATATGGCTTACAAACTTGAATGTTATATCATTCATGTAATTTTGCATCACAATGAAAATTAATGCTATGACATTCATGTTTATAAATGAGTTTGCATGCAATTTTTTATCGTATCCAACACAGAGAACTTATCTGGCTTCAGTCTTTCGATAAAGTGAATGACTTTTGTTGCTTTTACCAGTGCTATATCAGTCAGGTGTGTTGTTTGCAAGAGCGATTCTACTTCTTTGTTTCCACACATTTTTCCTCTATCAGAAGCTAGTATGGGCAACATTAAAAACTTGTTGTTTGGGCAGTTTTTAATCGGGTGATACACTTTACCAGAATATTTTAAGATTTTGTAATGGAAAAACATTTATTAAAAGAATTGAACCTTCTTCTGCTAGCATATTTCTTTAAGTAGTTGTAGATTTTTGAAGCCTTATGGTTAACATTATTGGTGATCAGTGGAATTCAATATTATTTTTTTTATCATTCGTCAATCCTAAAGATTCCTAATCCTAATTCTAAGGATTTTATTCATTTTCTCTATTAATGATCTTCCAGGGTGAGATGTCATATTTGCAAACATACAGCAACTAGATGCAAAATTTTCTACTTTCTTAACCGACCTACCAACCTCAAATTTTATATTCACGTCTCTATTGTCTGATTTGTTGTTTCACTTAAATTCAAGATTTTTGGGATATATGATAATAAACCCCCCTCTCCCCAAGCCAATCTAAAATCTGCATTTTTTGCTCTAGGAAGATGAAATATCTTTTTAGAATGGATTTAAATTTCCTGCATTCCTTATTCAAATATTTACACAACTGCAGCTGAACAATAAATAAAACCATGAAGTCTAATGTAAGAATAAATGTACGAAATTTATTACAGTATATATCGACAAGAAAAAAATTTATAGTACAAAATCTTTCTAATTAATTTTGGTCTCATTTATTATCCTTCATTTTCTTAGTTATAATCAAATTTCGAGGTCATGAAAAGTTTTCCTCACTAGAAAAACGTTTAAAATCCTGTTTCTAACATCTGCACTTTTTACTGGCATTCTTTCGTTCAAACCATGAAGTATGAAAACATTGTACATAATCTTATAGCATAAATTAAAAATTTAAAGTTCCGTTTCACCATAACAATTAAATTTCCCTTCTTTTGCCATACTTTTGTTTAAAAACAGGATAAGCATGTAGTGCAAATAACTGTTTTAAAAGAAATATTCACTCACAATACTTTTTGTTAAGTTTGTAAGGTATGCAAGTTTTTTTTTCTCAGTAAAATATGAAATATTTTTTATTTGAATACAAAAGATACTTCTGAACATGCATTTAGCAAAATTTACCTACTTCATACTGCCGTTCAGAGAATTTTCATTATGTTTAAAAATGAAATATGCTAATTTAAAAAATAATTCAAGCCACCAATCTTTGAAAATGTGTAAGTTAAATGTTATGTTTGCGTACCTTATAACAATGATCCAACATCATGAATCTGATGCTTTTTATCTTAAGATCAAGTTATAATTTAATATGTTTAACCATTAAGGAATCATTTTAATACACTCAAAAGCAAGTATGAAGAATTCGAATATTAATTAACTTCCTTTTGAATTTGTAAAGCAATTTTAAAAGTTGCCAATGTTTTATACCATTTTATGCTATTATATTTTTATAGTTAAATACAGGCATATTAGTCATCAGGAAACTTTTGGAATCTTCTGCAAAAATTCTGTGGAACTAATCAAAGAATTGCATTTCAAACTAGGAATTACATTAAAATAATCTCACATCACTATTCAAAATTAATATATTTAAGCACTGGAAAATAGATTAAAATTAGTACCGATTGACAATGTAAAAAATAGAAAAAAAAACGTATTAACTATTAATTAAAAACATTATTAAAATTTTTACAAAATAATCTAAACACAAATAAATTTGTTATTCTTTTTATTTTACAAAAAAAGCTTTCTTTTTTCATAAAACTAATAAATAATTTTAATGTTTTAAATATTAGGACAAAATATTCCCAAGTTTAAAGTATGAGCTGGGTACCGCAAATAATACATTGAAAGGAGATTAGCGATAACTAAGAGCAGTACGATAAACCGTTTTCCTTATTATGACTTTTCATTCTTTTTCTTAATTTATGCAAATAGTGGAGCTCCTTAATTTCGAAAAACTCCTATTCGGTGCTCAAAAGTTCTAAGAATTTTTTTTTTGGCAATAATTAGTTTTCATGCTAATTTATTTGTTGACTAAACAAGATAGTTGGATATGTGGGCTATTGAGATTCTTTCGGAGATAAAAATAACAAAAAATAATTATCACAAAAAATATTTGCTTTTCTCTTTGCGCATCAATAAATTAATGAATAACACAAATTAACATGCTTCCAAATCGGTTAAAATTTCATGGGTATTCTGTCAATAATTAAATTCTATTTTTGGAATACTTGAATATAATGTATGAATTTGTACAATAATGTTCAATTTCTCTGTTTCTTACGACAAGTGCTACTTTAAGAGTAAGAAATATGGGGGCTTCAAAGCCTTTTATAAAGTTCACTATCATTTCCTTCTTTTCTTTTCTTTTTATTTTTCCAAAAATTGTGCAACAAGTAAATTATATCAGTAAAATAAAAAGGGTTTTTAAAAACTGCAAAAAATATACGGTTCAAAATTTTACACGATCTTTTTACAATTCATACAAAACAACATAAAAGCAACATTTTATGTTGTTAAGTAAACAATTCATACAAACTTGGCTTAAAAGTTTGTACGAAGTTTAAAGATCACAATATTCATTATAATGCTAGTTTGAGACTGTCGAATTACAGAAATCTCTCATAGAATATAATTTATTAAGCTTTTTAAATATTCTTTCAGTATTGAAATAAGAGTATATATTTTTTTATAAAAGGGGGCACATTTTCCAAAAACTGGCCAAAATATCAGTTTTCATTTTATTGGCTTGCTTCGTAGCTATTATCTTTCTATTCATTGTATCAAAATTTTAAATTTGTACCTTTAATATTTCAGAAGTTATTGAGAATTTTATTTGCGATGACAAATGAAAAACATTCGCAAATGACAATTTAAATGGTTTTTTCTTCATTTCGGACTTTTCTGCACTTTCATGTTTTCAAAATGGTAAGACTTTTTTCCTTTTTAAAATAGAGCTTTAAAATTCTTTGTACTTGTTTATTGTCATGAATATGATAAAACTGTGCATGCCATACGCATTCAGTTGCTTAGTTTTTTTTATATATAAGAGATTAATTGCGGCTCTCCAAAATTTCCTCAATTTTCACCACATGATATAGTAAAAAATCTCTATTTAAGCGAATATTAGATACACCCTCAAATACATGCTCTGTTTTGTGTAATATATTTCAGTAAATCTACAAATAAAATTTGAAGAAAAAACATTCATATTTGAAAAAGTAGTCGGAAATTTAAAAAATCGAATGTTTCTTTGAAAAATTTAAATTTCAACTAAACAGGCAGACCAAAACGAATTTGTTTTCCTTCAAGATGTCTTTATATGATTGTTAAGTTTCAATCGCATCAAAACTTTTTCAATAATGCTTCAAATTTATAAAAAATGTTGAGATGGTAATGTATCAGCTTAAGAAAGAGTGATAAGAGATGTTAGTAATATATAAAATACTTTTATGTTTCTCAAACATGATTCCTAGAAAAAATAAATTGTTTATCTAATTTTACCCTGCTTTCCCCTTTCTCATTACTCTTTGGCTAAATGTAATGAATCGGATTTGCTTATAAATTTAATACAGAATAAGGCAGAGAAATAGGCTGTTTCCTTTCCTGTCAAATTTTATTGTAGACTTTCTACATAAATTGGCAGTAACTTATTTTCTATCACCTCAAAAGCGTTGTGAATTTCAGTTTAAATACAGATCCCATGCTTTTAAGTTATAGGCAAATCGCTTAAGGCGATGGAGAAAAGGATGTAGAATAGAAAATTTTTGAGTTTTCTTCACGTGCTGCGATAAATGGTGTTCCTAAATCCGGAAAACGTTTTCTGTTAAAGAATGCACCAAATATCCACGTAAAACATAAAAATAACCTTCCGCGTTTGCAAACTTTATCTGTAATAGAAAAACATGAGTTTATTATTTTTCTTTTGAAAACTAGAACTTTAAAAAAGCATTTCACAGCAACCGCTATTCGATATTTATATTTCACTTCATGCAGGAAAAAAAATGTAGGAAGAAAAGAGAAAAAGTGCAATAGAACATTCTAGTTTAGAATTTCAATTCAAATGCATCACCGAGCGGAAGCGTTCTTTTGTTATTTTACCCGTGGCAACACAAGCGTAGCAAACGATTATTCTTTCCAGCTTTGCGAAAAGTAGAATTTCGTCTTTTCCCTGCGTGGTAATATTTATTTTAGTTTTCAGTTTATTTACTTTGTTATTCGATGTTCTGTGTGAGAGGTGGACAGAAATACATACACGAAATAAATTGTTGCTTTAGCAAATTCATTCTCTCGTTTGGTCGCCTCTTTTGTTTCTGTACCGTCTGCTTTGTTATTGGAAATAGTTATCTGGTTTGCTTTGCAATTCATACGGCTTATGAAACACTTCCTAATATTTAGTTGGAAGTATTGCTAATTGTAGGATTTTATGTTGTTTGTTTTATAATAAAGTGAAATGTTTCTGACTTTTAAAGTTTTAGAAATGGGGATGGAATTACATCGCGTTTTATAATTTATTCAGGAATAAGAGTTTAGCTTTATTTACTTTCAGGAAATAAATGCTAAGTACACAAAATTAAAATTTCAATTCCATCTAGTATTTTCTTTATGAATACACTATTTGTTAAAGGAAAAAAAATGCTGATTTAATAAGAAAATAAGAATTTATGTTGAGTTAATTTATTTCCAGGCTTTGGTCTTATAAGTTTAGTTCGTTATAACCCTAGATACAGCTTCTCATTATAGATACTACGATCAATTCTTTTCATATTAAAAACTAATATAATTTTTACTTTTAAATTTGTAAATTTATGAGAAACTACCTTACTAGTAAAAATTCTTCTTATTTTAATTTTGAGACTTTGGTTTATTGACTATTTCATTCTAAAACCATAGACGTAAGTTGAATATTAAGGCAGCTAAATTATAACGCATCACAAGTTAAAACTATAAATGAACGGTAGATCAAATTTATTATATACAACAATGACTAACTTTTGCATGTTTCATTTTACTTAATTTGGATTTTAATCATCAATTTTTATTTACCTCTGTAAGTTCTAAAATATAGACCAGAAAATTACAATCTTACTGGTTAAAAACCAATGACAGAAATCCATAAAAAGAGTTGTAACTCTTCTTACAACTTCAATCGAAATCCTAGTTTCTGTTTAAAATAGGTGTCCTATTAGTTGGATCTTCGAGTAAATAACATCAACAGTTATAATCTGAAAAGTATTGTTTATAGTTTTATAACATGTATATATATCAACTGTTTTCTATTAGATCCATTGTTTTTTTAACTATTTAAAAGGCATTTATAAAAACTTTCAAAGAATGTAAAATCTTAGTTTTAATCCTTTGCTGCCTCTTACATAAAAATTCAATTTAACAAGGCATCCGAATTTTTCATCTAAATAATATTTATTGACATATTTTAGTATTCATTGAGAAATTATATTATGCTTTATACGCTACTTAATTGCTTTTTGGTCAACTGAAGATCTATTTTTAAAAGAATTTGCGTATTTTATGATAATAAGAGTTATTTACCTCATTTTTAACGTAAACTATAGATATATTTCGGTTGACAAGTTAAGTATGGGATTATTTTGATTATAGGTTATTCTAAATTAAACAAATGTTGATAACATTTTAAGAAAATATATTATAAGGAACTTAAGGAAAAGGGGAGAAAATAAAGAAACCAAGTATTAATTAACAATCAATAATGCAATAATGAGTATTAATCAATAATTAATAAGTTAATGCTTATCACAATTCTTATCAATTTTAGTTATTATACATAAATAAGTCTACTTTGATAAAAGGTATTTAAGATTCAGCATATCAATTTTATTTTATAGAGCAAATTAATTTCTATAATATATGGAAAGTTCGTTTTCTTCAAAAAAGTTTTCAATTACTAAATTAATTATCTGGATATATCTTTGCAAATAACAAAACATATATCCCGATAATAATTGAACCTTTCCTTCCTGGAGAGCGCTTTCATTTCTGATCTTGTCCCCATTTCTCGGTATTTGTGTGGAAAACATCTGTTTGTCTCCGAGTCCTCATTAGAGAGTCCGTGTGCTTGGTCGAACGCCCTTCTCCAAATACACTGGCATTAACGGATGCCTATTGTCTCCTTAGTGGTAGATGTTGTTTAAGCGTTGCTCAACTACACATTGGAGCTGGGAAATAGCCCGCATATAAGCAAATGTCGTAGTTTGTCGGGCAGTGACAGGAGTTGTTGGGAAAGATGCAATTAAACTTTAAGTGAACAAAATTGGTCCTAGAGGAGGATATGAACTATTTTAGTATTCATCATCTAAATATATATTGTGGTATCAATGTCTTTTAATGTCATTAAACATTATTTCAAGCATTTGTTTGTTCATTGTGTTTATTTGTGAATTAATTGTTTGATCTCTAATGTATTGTAATTCAGCCTTATGTTTTTTTTTTTTTTTTGAAAAATGTTCTTGCACTTTTTCTGTAGACTAAATCTTATTTTGTCTAGGAAAAAATATGAATTCATGGTTAACTGCAGGTGATATTAGACAAAAATTTGGAGATATACTGAAAGTCATTTAAAAAGATTTTTTTGTCTTCCTACTTTCTAGTCATATATTTGGTATTAAATAGAGTCTTTTTAAACCGATATCAGTTGAATTTTTTTAATGCGTGGCTTTTAATTAATATAGCACAATTTTACATTTAAATTAAATATCGAACTGTGCAGTAAACCTTTTCAAAACGCACAACATTTTTTTAAAGATTTATATCTTAATGACACAAAATACGTTTGCAAACCCAGAGTACATAAATATAATTTAAGAAAGGTTTATAGAAATCGCATTTTGATTTAGCTTATTTTGTTTGCATTGTATTTATGAGTTTTAAAAATGACACCACCCGAATTGCAAACTGTGTAAGTCGCTTCTCTATAAGATCATTCTAAAGAAGTGATTTACTTATGCAAACATTTAATGATAATTGTGATACCATCTGTTTCAATTATACAAATGTCGGTGAATAAAAAACGCATGTTTCTAATAAGATTTTCTAGAAAAAATTAATGAAATCTACTTTCGACATTTGACATCCATCTTTGAAAGGTTTGCGAATGAGAGAATTTTTTTCTTTGATTTCTACACAAATTATTACTATACAGGTATTCATAGGTTATTTCACACTATACAGGTTATTTACACAATTGGTGAAAAAGGATCTCACCAAACTGAAATTGAATTTGATTATATATAATGGAGGATATTTTGAAGTATTTGGATAATTTTATACAATTGTGATGCTCGTTAACATTTTATCGTAATTTATTGCTTGCACATGTTATTGTGTAATGTAATAATCAACGATTATGAGAGAGAGAAATTTGCTAATAATAAATTCATCAATGTGAACCAAGAAAATCCTTCGCTGTTTTTATAAGTTTCCTTCAAAAACTAAAGCACTTCACTCATAGAAAAGCACACAGAATGTGAAATGTAAAAAAAACAGTAATCTTCCATTCCCCCTCTCTCTCAAGTTACAAACGAACTCTTTTTGCTACAGGAATAGCATTGTAAAGTAAGTAATCAATTTGATGGAAAAAATATTTTTTTTTCTTTTTCCGTGAAAAGAATAAACTAAAAAACTAAAATTCAAGAGAAAAATTTCTGATTTCAACAGAGGTAGTAAAAGTATGAAAAAAAGGGATTTAACAAAAGAGTGCAACTTCGCAAACATGGTACGGTTCTCTCTCTTCAGCAGCAAAAAAGAACGATATTTTGTCAAAGTCGTAATTTTGTCGTTTCTAATGTCGTTTCCAATGAACCAACGCTGATATAAATAAGATAGACTGCATGGTTGCCAGATTCTTAAGTATCTATGATATTTGTACAGATTTGCGAACAAATTGACAAGATTTTTAACCTGCGCTTATGAAATCTTTTTAATTAAACTGTTTTGTTTATATTTTAATGATGCATGAGTTCAAAACACTATTTGGACTAAAGCAATTAACAAACTATATTTAAATACTGATTTTCTTCAAGAAGAATGTTCGAAATGTATGCTCATGCTTTCAAAATCTACTTTAAGAATGCGAAAACATATTTGAAGTTGTATTTTTTAATCAATTTCTGTTGTTTTAATACTTATCATCAAGAAAATTCACTTTACTGCTAATTTGTATAGGATTAAATTGTTAACTTTCTTTCTGGCTTGTTTTCTCTGATGATGTGTTTATGCTGCATTAATTTTTATTTACAGTTTGTATTCCACAAGTACTATCGTAAATATAAATTTACAAAAAATATTTATGTAAAGTATAAAATTAAGATATTATAGTTTCCTATTGGTTAAAAATAATATTTATTATTTGACATACCTTATTTACTTAATAAGAATGTTACACTTTTTTGTTTGTTGTAACATATCTTAGCGAAATTGCAACAGGTTTAGTTCATTCAGATTAAAATCTCATTTCGAAGCTATACGAGAGCTATTCTGGGATGACTCCTTAATTTCGACCCATTGCCATATGATGAGGACGATACCCTTAACCGGCTGCTCACTTTTCTAATTTACACATCACACCAGTGAGAGGACGTTAGATCCTAATTTAAACCTATACACAAAGAATCTTTGCTGAGATCAGTTTGTAGAACCCATGAAGATGCGCGTTAAATGTGGCAAGGAAATTAAGAATTTTTTTTATCTTTAACGTTATCATAAATGTTAATAATTATTCGTATGATATTATAAAATATATTGCTCTGTGAATCGAATCCTTTGTGAATTCACTGATTGTTTGTGCGAAACAAACTTGAAAAAAGTAGGAAGCTGAATAAATTAGAAAAAAAGGCCCTAGAAAAAAGGACGACAGAAATTATGTAGATTTCTACAAAAGTTTTCCAAAAACATAACACTAATACACAGATAAAATGCTTATAAATCGCTGAGATCAAAAATACTCAAAATAAATTCTATTTTTCAACTGAAAACCTCAAACTCACAATTAAAATAATCACATTTAAATCATCCATTAATTTCTTCAGAGATTAATTGCAGAAGTTTATAAAAAAACAAATAGTACTTAATACAGATTCAAATGGATGTGCTCAGAAAAATTAAGGGATAGTTTAAAATGATTATAAAGCGATGAAAAAGGTAAGAATTTTATTTTTTTATTATTAAATATGAGCATCAGTGTTACATCTTGTATTTTGCTCTTTTGATGTTCTTGTTTAAAAACAAATAAATAAAATACACTTTTTTATAAATATATTTAATTATAATGTATGAATTTTGATAATTTTTAATAATTTTATATTAATTTTGAAATATCCCTAATTTTAATGAGTGTATATTAATTTATTAAACACTGTTGGAATTTTAAACCAATAACTGCGCTGACATTATTTCAAATTTCTATGTTATATCGTAGCAATATACAGACTAAATTCAATTACTTAGCGAATATTGAAACGGATACTAATTTACATTTATTGATGTATGAGGTTTCAAGAGGCAAGAATTACTGCTGAATCATAAAGAACTATTTCTAATACTGCTAAAAGTCCATTAGTTAGCGTTCTGCTATAAAAAAGGGATAACAAAAATAGAGTTTGTTTTCATGCTTTTCAGTAAGACATGAACGTGAAATAGAAATATGAAGCAAAAGTTCCTACAAAAAGGAAATGTGAAAGTTTGATGAATTTTGTGACTATTGATTTCTAGCAAACGTTTATTAACTTATCAGACATGCAGATTACCTGTACAGAAACTCGTGTGATGATAAGAAATAAAATGTAACTTACAAAGTGTATGTTACAGGTGATTTTGGTTTGAAACAAATTTTTAATATGAAGGATAAGATTAGAAATACACTTAATATTTTGTTTAAAGTTGACGAAATTTATATTTCTATTATTAATTTTATTTATTTTTGACAATTTATTTGCATTTAGTAAAATTAATTACTTTCCTTATTTACATTAGAAATATATGAAAAAAATTCAATGATTCAAAGAACCTTTCAAGTTCAATCGAAAAATCTATTAGAAGCCTCTCCGCAAACACAGAAATAATTTAATAGAGATTAACAAGGAAATATTTTTTCTGTGTCATGCATGCATATCTTAATACTATAAACTTTTGTGTCTCAAAACTGTCCTATTTGAATAAATTTATTTAATCCTTAATTTATGAGAATATCAAATCTGAGAAGATATCTTTAATGCAGTCCTTTATTGCAAATTAATGAAAGTGAATTACTTGTTATATGCGTTTTTTTCGTATCTTCATTCGTAGACATTGGTGAATGACACACCAAATCACGTAACAGAAGAATGTTTGCAAAAAAATTATATTTAAGAAAAATTATACTGTTAAGCATATCGGAGAGAGGGGAAGTACTTTTAAGGAGATCAAAAGAAACGGCTTTTCGCCACCTTCTTTTAATTTAGTTTTAATGTAAAAGCTTAAGTTGAAACTGATTAAAATAGTGAAACACAAAGTTTCATTACTCGGTCAATTTTACTCGTAAAAGAGCGGAACTTCTTTTAAATATTAAATGTTTTACTAAATATACTTAATATTTATTTCATTAAACTAGGGATATTTCACGGACAGGAAGACTTTATAAAAAGTTAAATTTCGTAATTTTTTCAACATATAATTTATTGATCCAAATAGCATAAACATTTTTTCATTGAAAATATTTATCCTATTGGACGTTTATCCCAACGGTTCTATCTCTAACGGTTCAGGAATTATCTGTTTGCCAACGAATAGATTGGACACCCTGCATATTTTTTATTTAAAATTTTAAAAGATAATTTAATTCCACATTTATTTTCATGTCTAAATCAACTTTACTTTAGCAATTTATTTCTCTGCTTTTTACATAGACAAAACTTAATAGTTGTAAGAACACTTTTTTAATCTTAATTGCATTTTCAACAAAAGTAATAAGTGTTTCATTTCAAGAGAATCATTCAGCATCTATTAAGTTTAACGTAAAGTCTTCATCTCTGCCATGAAGGTTCTCATACTCAGAAAACGGTTTTACAGACGAACTCCTGAAGAAGCGGCACCTCCTTTTGGGTTTTCACGAACTAAGTAAAAGATGCAGGATGGATAGCATACAGCAAAATTACGTTCGAACTTTGAAGGCTAGAAATGTGGACGCAATGTCTATCTATAGTAAAGCTGTCATCAGCTATCATCTGAAAGTGATTACTGTCCCCCTTAGCGGTGAAAATTTGAAGTTAGCTCATTTATTTCAAATAATAGAAATATAAATTAAAAGGTAAAAAAAGAAAAAGTATAAAAAAGAAACAGAAAATTTAAACAAAATACGATAACAATACACCTTTTTGCATGCTCAATGAGAACGAATGAGAACTCTAACGGATAAATAATTCTCATTCATTCCTTCCATTTTGAATAATCTTTTACATTCTAAATTCTATTTTATGTGTCTTAAATACTAATTGTTGATGCAATTACTTGATGCTGTTGCGTTGAGCACGCAAAAAGGTGTATTGTTATCGTATTTTGTTTAATCTTCTGTTTCTTTTTTATACTTTTTCTTTTTTTTACCTTTTAGTTTATATTTCTATTATTTGTTTTTGTATTATATTAGAAATAGCAGCATATGCGCCATTCTATATATTACAAAGAGTTTTAATTAATTTTTGACTAATTAATTTATAGTTAACATCTTTGTTAAATCTTGTTAATTATAACTCATTTATTTCAACTATAATGACCGGAGCCGAAAAAATCACACGGAAAAGTTTAGAAGGAAGAATCCCAAGGGATCTGATTACTGCCATAAATGTTACTGCACAGCTAAAATTTTTAAACTAAATCTGTGATCCTCAAGAGTAGTGAAATAGTGATAATAAGGAAAAAAGGAAATTATTCGTGGTATTTAAAAGAGAAGCGTAAATCATGTCAACTTACGGGACATCACAAACACATAACGAACTTTAATTCGCATGTCATCTAAAATATTACTAATCGCAGGTTGTCTCTTTTTGTTGTCTTCTTATGTTAGGATTGCCTAACATACCCATATAGGGTTAAAGTCGAAGAGGGACCAGTGAGGAGAGAACCGCAACAGGATTCATTCAAAAATCAAAACAAAAATTTACAAAGATTGTCCGAACAGCGGCAGGGGTTAAAATACAATAAAAGTGGGAGTACAAAGTTCAACCCAACCAGTGGGAAGAAAAATGGCATTACTATATATTTACCCACCTAGTGTGGGGAGTACATACTTAAAATATTATTGCATAAACGAATATAAGAGCTCTTCCTGAAAAACAAGACATATAAATAAAGTGGAAAATTTCTATATAATAAAAACTGTCCGATGGAGAAAGAGATAATAAAACTTAAGAGCATTGAAACACATCGTCACAAGGCAAAAATGTAAATACATACAAAACTCGTAAAAGGTTAAAAACAGTGCGCACTATAAAGGACGTCACAAACATACAAATCAAAGCAAGCCCGCAACAACACCTTATAAAGGACGTCATAAACACACAAACCTAAGGAAGCACACAGCATCACGCTGTAAAGGAAGTCACGAACGCACAAACTAAAGCGAGCACACAAACTAAAGCAAGCACACAACAAAAACAATAACATAGTAGCAAGTAACAGCAATTAAAAAGTAATAATAAAAACTTCAAAAAGCTTTATGAATGAAAATCGAGACAACGGCCAGCACAACAGTGCCAACAAGCAAATCAATTCTATCCAGTATAAGACACGCAATTTCCAAATAGATCAAAGATAGCATACCACCAGTCCAAGAACCAAAAGTCACCTCATCACCCATCATTCCACATGAGGACCGATTCAGACCCAATTGTGGTGGAGAGCAACTATTATCAAAAACTTTACAGGAATCAACCACTGCATCAAAGTATAAAAGATCTGAGTAAAATTATAAAAAGTTTAATTTGATAAAACAGTATAAAAGTCTTTTGAAGGCAAAGATTAATTAAAGACTACACAAAAGAACATAATCAAACAACCCCGGCCCGCGGGCCCCCATACCACACCCAACCAATCACGTCCTCGTACATTTATATAGGGATACAGGAGGGCGAGGAGGGATCTGGGGGACCACCCAGAACATGGAAAAGTACAAATCCTATACAAAATAAGAGTTAAAAGTAAAGAAATAATCTCCAAAGGAGGAGTCGATAAAAGTCTATTCGACTTCATTTGAATTAAAAATCTCAATAAATAAAAACGCATATACATTAATAAAAGATCAAAGATACCTAAAAAAAGTGAAAAAATAAGACCAAAGGGGTGCCAAGTGGGTCAGAGAATTACAAACCCTACTGCTTATTTTAAAAGCTTCCCCAAGTTTAGTGACAGCTTGCTTATTATTTAAAAGATTCTTGAACCAGGCCTATTTATGTTCATCTGCGTGTTTATTAAAATGGAATTGTTTGGTGATAGAGCACTGGAAGACGTAATGGGTGGCATCACCCACCAACCCGCAGGCACAAAGTGGCGAGTCGAGAATTTTAAACCTCTTCAAGATCGCAGGTTGTCTTTCTATTTTTCTACTGCAAGATGTGGAATGAATTCAAAAATTAAACCGTCAATTCATTTGATGCATATTACAAAAGCATGAAATGCTTCTGTTGACCTGCAGGAAAGTTTGTCAGACAGGGCTTGCATTGAAACTTCGAGTTTAACCATAACAACTTAATCTTAGGACCGAATTAGTTTGAAACCTACAGTATTTAGAATGAGTTAACTCGGGTTATGTCCTTAAGTGGTTAAGGTCTACTTAGCCTGTGAGATGAGTCTACTGTGCGGAGAATGCGTTCACCTGCAAAAAAGAGGAAAAGTGGGAGAAAACTAAAGCTGGACATTCATGATCACTCCAACCCGCTCAAATTCGATCGCACCGCGCCAAACCCGGTCTTCAATGCGAAATTCCGATGAGAATTGGTGTGGTCGAAAGTTTGAAAATCTAAGTTCGCTTGAAATCCATTTGGACTGAATGGCGATAAATGCTGAAATGTGACTTGTATAGAAACGTGGGGGAGAGGTGAGACTGTCTGGCACTACAGGAAATAGGAGTAGAATTATAATGGGGGCGGGGAAGTAAGTGTAGTAGGGGATAGTGAAGTGATGGGTTTGTGATTTACGTGGAACGGCCCTTTGAATGACCTACTTAAATGGATGGGCTGAAAGATGGAATGGTGTGAAGTGCACTATGCCATTTCTGTCGTGTGGAGTGATCGTAAATGTCTAGATTAAGAGAGAGAGAAAAACACAAAAATGTTGCTTACGTTTTTCTAATTGTTCGCAACCTACTGCGAAGACATTTGTCGATGTTTATAATTGTCTCATGTTAATTGTTGTCATTGATAATGTATATTATTTTATAAAGTTATATTCCTGTATTAATTCAAAGGAAAAAATTAGTTGAATTTTGTATTAGAAAGTTTTCTTTCCATTTGAAGATAAAATGTAAGTTTTGTAGTACAGGATAGTAAATTCATTCTACATTCTACATTATTCATTCTAGAACATATTCTAATGCATAACATGAATGCAATTCTTCGCGCAGAAATGCAAATTGAAATAACATATTAGAATAATCTCGTGGACTTTTCATCCTATAACGATGCTACACATCAATAGAAATTCGCTATGAGACTCTATCGCAGACTGTTTGGGGGTGATCAAAAATGAGGATTCAAAATTGTTGCTTGAAGTCTTAAGTTTGTATGCAGGCTGCTCTATGATATTTAAGTAATTACTGAATTCATAATTTCGGGGGAAAAGTATTTTCTCCGGCTGTTTGTTTTCCAAATGGCCATTGAGGCGCTTATACTAAAAGCAAATTACTTTAATAATTAAATTTGTAAAATATCCTGAAACCTTTCTGCGTAATTTCCCATTCTATTTGCAACTTATGTCTTAGTTAATTCTCAAACGATAGGGAAACTTTTCAGATGTGAACAGATTTTCACGATGCTGTAGTGAGATTCATATTCCGTCATTCCCTAGCCAATGCTTTGCTTTTTTTACACTTTTGAAGAATTTATCTTTGAAAATGTGAATTTCATTAGCATCTTTAAAAGGAAATCTGTCATTTTCGGCAAAATTAAGCATATTCCGGTGATAAAGCAAAGCAAAAATGTAAACCTTTACGCACAAAAAAAATTGCCAGCAGTTTTTCAAATAAATTCAGGGTTAGTTATATGACACAGAAATAACTTGAACATTGGCTCAAATTGTTTTATAAAATCTAATATAACCAGTAATATATACGGGTTAAAGTTAGACCATACCATGCGTAGTTATTCAACCTTACATACATTATTTTAGTTTATCCTACATCTAAAATCAGAAGGGCTAGAGACTATACATTTTGTATTTGCTTAGAAATTCTAACTAGCAGATTTTATCCAATTTTTCTTACAAAATATCTTTTGAAAATTTTCTTTTCGATCTCTTTGCCCAGAAGATGAGAGAAGCAGATACTGGCATCGCTCCAGAAAGAACAAAACATCTTCTGGAATATCAGAAGGCAGATCCTCTCTTCTAACTCGATCTTGCTCATTTATTTTTTCCGGCCGCTTAGATATTCTGCTGTTATCAGAATTCAATCGCTGATTTATTTCTCACGCTGCATTGCGTTGCCCGGAAAATCCCCAATTTCTACTAAAACCCTTCTTCGAGAATATCCGACTTTTTTTCTTCACCCCTTTTTACCGAAATCCTTCTACAGAAAAACTGTACTGTAAAGGAACGCGATATTTCGATGAATTCTGCGCCATTTTTTTCACTCTATCGATGAGACGAATGGAGAAATTGTGATGGGGTATTAAGAGAGGTAAATGAGGCGTGGAGAGAAGAATTGGGCAAACGTAATTGAGATTATGAAGTTTAACGAGTTTTACGAGAGGATTTCAGAAATTCAATAATCCTAAGATGTACTTTCAGATTGTAAATGTTTTTCCGACTAAAATAACCAGCCTGTAGCTTAAAAGAAATAGTCAGTTGTGTTCTTTTTTCCCATAATAGGCTTCGTTACGCATTTTGAAAAGTCTAATTTCTTTATTTTTGTGACTAATAAGTAAGAAAATTAGTACTTCTGGAGAATGAAAAAAGAATGAAACATTTGCACATGAAAATTCCAGTATAAACTGTGATAAATGGGTTTGACGCAGGTTCTAAATTATACAGAATGTATCAAACATGCCTAACGTGAATTTAACTTTAGATTGAGGAACCATAAGAAACTTTCTGCTCTCCGTCACGTGGACATTTGACGGACCATCGCAATAAGCAATACATATACTGTGAATTGAGAAAAATAAACCATATTTTAAGTGCGCGGAACCCTCACGAGAAAATATGTTCTGCCATCGGCGATGGGAAAGTTCTGCATACTTAATACGACAATTTCTCATCTTCAGTCCTCGAGGTTACCTCCCCGTGGCTGATACTGAAGGAACCTAAGTAAGCAGATTTTGCAAGGGCCTCGTTTAGACGGTCGAGGGCACTGTCATAACTAGCCACTTCAGACATTCCATTGGTGATTATCATATCGTCATTTCCGGCGCTTATTTGGAGCAATATTCGTCCCTGCACTAACACTGAGCTCGCTGAGACGCAATTTATGCATGGGACAAGCATGATATACTATGGAAAGATGCTGTATGCGCTACCGTTTAAGTGATAAAGTAGAATGCATGATCTTACTAAGTAGTTGTGCTCCATATCAGCTCAGACAGTAATGGAGAATCTTTCCAGGTAGGCACATGGCATGGTACCATGTGGATCGACATATGCCCAAAGAGGAGAAGTGCAAACGCAGCTTATCAATGACCGCACATTCTACCACCTCAACACACCATTTCTGATCCTACACTCTATTACAAATTTTACATATTTTGGTGTGTCCGCAATCTGCCTTTAAATTTTTACCAGATATTTTAGAAGCACTCTTTGTAATTTTTGGTTGTTTTTTATTATTAAGTGACGCGGTGCATAGAAGGCCATCCTATTGTGTTCCACTTTTTTTGTGAAATGAACGATGTAATCCAATTAGTCTAATCGTAATGAAGTTTCTTATACGTAAACATGTTCAATTAAGTGAAAATTACTGAAAAACTAATTATCAGAAAAAAATCTGAGCAGATGCCGTGCAGTGGAACTGAACACTAAGATGCGCATACAAAAAAAGAGGATTGCATTCAAGAAATGTTAGACAATGAGCTTACCCGTTATGTAGACTAGCATTCAAAGGGAATGTTTCATGTAAAAAGAGATGGCCTTACACCCTTTAGGGTAGGCCGGACCTGTGTGGGTTTTAAATAAAAAAAATGTAAGAAGAAATGGCGATTATAGGAGCAAACTTCTTAACTAGTAAATATTTTACTTCTAACTCAGATGGAATATGAAATACTAAGCTAAGTTGCATTTTTTTTTCTGGCCTTAAATTCAGTGCAATCATATTTTTTTATCATTATGTATGATTTTCAGCTTTGTGATACTGGCTTGATTTGGAATACAGCTCATATTTGTTCCAGTTCTTCTGAGATTCCAGATTCATTCTAGATATGATGTGTCCGAACCTTGAACCTTCTCGTCCCGAAGCCGAGACCCTACCAGGCAATTGTGTCCTCTGGTTGTGGTGGATGAGAATTATATTGAGGATCCGAAATTAAACATAGTCTTTCTAACCTATAGTGAAACACAAAAAATTGGTATATAACGAGCAAATATAAGAGACAACCGTTTCCGATATGATGGTCTTACCTTGCACCAAGATTACACCTTGAACATTATCAGCGTTAACTGATAGTCGTTCGTAGAATGAGGAGCTGTCGTAAAATACTACAGTTAGAACCTCTTAACGTTTTGACATGCATTCCCATCTGATGATGGTTAATCTAGTTTTCGAATGTAAATACAGGACGCCCATAATTGAAATTGTCCTATTCAGAAGCTTTACAGCCGATTCTATGGCTAAAGGCGAAACGAAAGAAACACAACAGCTAGAGAGATCTGTAGGAGCCTTATCACGAATAAGCATATACACATTTCTTGGATCAAAGCTCACGTGGACTACGACGGAAACGAGGAGGCGGACAGATTAGCAAAAGAAGCTGCGGAGTCTGACAGAGACCCACTATCTGTTAAGGCTCCGATTTCCTTCCTGAAATCAATCTTCAAGGAAAAAAATGATGGAGGACCGGCAGTCAAACTGGGAAGATGAAGATACGGGGAGGTCCACATTTAACATCCTGCCAAGAGTCTCGACTCAACCATGCTATTGGAAAAGGGAAGAAATTCTGTTTTTTACAGAACACGGCCCATTTCCCTCATACTTGAAAAGGTTTAACCTTGCTCGACAGCAAATCTCCCATGTGGAAACACAAACGGCACTCCTTTGTATTATGCGACAGAGTGCATTCTGACTGCATCCTTCTACATGACTAAACCGGCACAGCAACATGAGCTAATCTGGTTCCGCAACGTCGCTTCCAACAAAGGCTCCCGATTTAAAATCCAACGATTCCTATACATCTTAATGATTTTCAAGATCTTTTTCGAATAAATCCATGATCATCTTTCACTTCAAGCCTTTTCCATTACCTGCAAGCCGACATGGGGAATTTTTTGCGACCTCTTCGTCGAAGTGACAGCGCACCTGAATTATTCTCCGCTTCCACACAGAAGAACTTCCACTTTATGGAGAAAAGAACAATCAACAGAACAGACACACATGTGCTTTAACCCTCGCATTTTAGTTTTTTTTGTGGACTTCTTTATTTGATTAGTTTTTCCCCTCTTGTTTGTTGATATTGTACACTTCATACTCATATTTCTTTCCTTTTTACAGTTTTTGTTTGTATATGATTTTAAATGATACTCCCCTTTGTTTCTTGTATATTATCCCAGATTTTTAGATTTGTATTTTTGTAACATTCTCCATCTCTCTGCCTTCGCCATTATTTGCTAGACAGTTAAGGAGCGCCTTCCGATGTCTCTTCCACTTCATGTCCGCCACACTGTTTAAATAACCAACAGATTATAGTCGCAGGTGCATGAAGTGGTGTTCTGTTCTGTAAAAGCCTTAAATGAAACCGTGTATAAAAACGGCATTTTGAAAGATCATATCTGTCTCTATCAGAACTTAATTATGGTAGCTTTTTTTAGTTCAACTGAAAAAACTGAAATGAACCATTCAATTTCGTCTCAGTAGTAAATAAAAATATACAAATTCGCCTTAGATAATGGCGCGGCGTACATTTGACGAAAATTTAAATATATATCTTTCTGTTTTCTCTTTATTAATTCTTTTCTTTTATTTGTTTTCACAAAACGCATCCCTTGTACTACATGCTAGTGAAATTTTGTTTCATTTATAGCCATAGAACCAATGCCAGGGCCTTCTAAATATGCGAACTTTAATCATGGATACGCTGTACAAGATTAGAAAGTCACAGATTTTTCCATTTAATTCGTCCTATTGTTTGGAAAGCATTTTAAGAGGCACTTCCAAAATTATCGTGCAAAGCTGACACGATTTTTATACCATTCTCAAAATGTTGTTCTTTTGATCAGGGCTGCATAAAATGTAGGAAATGATCACAAATAGGATCATCTAGAAAATTATGGAAGTCACGAAAACCCTCACAGAACTTTTTTTCAAAATCTGCATTTGTAAGTAAAAATAATTAAGAAAATAACCTTAACTTGAAAGATTGCATCAAAATTTGATAAGTCTTCATATGCAGTAGAATTTCCGTTTAGTTATCATTGATTAACACTTCACTTCCTTATTTATTTATTTATTTTCGAACTTCAGGAGAGGGTGCGGTGGCTTCATGGTCAGGTCTCGACTTCGGGTTCGGAGGGTTCCAGGTTCCAAATCCGATTCCTTTGAAGATCTCTTGAGTATAGGGCCTGTTTCATGTTAAACCATATGCAGTGGCCAAATGTCCTCCGCTGTTCTGGTGCGGAAGTTTGGAGAAGAGGGTGCCAGCTCAGGCGTCGTCCTCGCCATCTGACCATGATTCAAAATTACGATCTCCGTCCAAAATATCCCTCGTGTTGCTTCAAAACGGGAAGTTAATGTAACTAAATTTTCCAACTTCAGGATGGTTTTTTGAAGGAAATGGAAATGCGAGAATTTTTTCCCAACTGAAAAAAAAGACCGTAAGAGAAGAAAACCCTTCTCATCGAATGGCGTGTCTGACTCGTGTATCAAATTATAAAATTTTCGATGTTTAAATTCATCACTAAGCCAAAGTAACAATTCATTCGAAAAGTAAAAATCACTAGGAGACGCTTAAGCACCTCAGGTGCCTTTTACGTTCTTATCTGCATTGAAATGATAATTGTACCAAATAAGATGTGCCATCCATTCTAGGAGGTTAAATAAATGCAAAGGTCAAAGGATTAAGAAACTCTATTTTAGATATTAATAGCAATAATATACACATAAAAATATTAACTTTCTCTATTTCTTTCGTACATACTACATCAATGGTATCCAAAGACAGTGTCCATCCCGATGGATGATATTCACGTCAAAGCGAGGAAATAAAGCCATAATCATCATGTTTTCCAAGGCCGAAACTCATTTCCAGGGCCAGAGGACGCCTCACCTCGGCGCCATCCATCAGGGAACTTTTCTCATCTCCCTGTCGTGGATAAGAAGAAAGAAAACATACATCAACCTCCCGCGAAAAGGTGGAAAAAGAAAAGAGGCACCACCTTCTCTGCCGTCGCGTCTCGCCCGATAGCGGAGAGGACCTATTTTTCGCGCCTCGTCCGCGAGGCGATGAAAGGACCGAGATACACAAGCCACCGGATATCGGGAAGGTAAAGAGTTTTCGTCTCTGAAAAATGTATCTGGAAAGACTCGTGCGTGCTTCTATGGTAAGAATTGTGGACTTGATTGAGTGGAAAAACTGGGGAAAGTCACGCTATCGGGAAAGATGCGTCCGCACCTTAGAAGCGTGCGGTTTGGTAATATGGAGGATGTTATTTTGTCAAAAAAATGTTTGTTCCTTTATGAATGCTAGGAGATGGCCGCAATTTTTTTCGCAGTTTGAATACAGCCAGAAACGTCTGAGATCTTAGATGCTTGCAGGAAGGACACAAAAAAAGTATATTAAAGTAATAAGCATAGTTACTGAATATAAAGAATATTTGCAGGATCGTAGGTTATTCAGTATGGAGAAATATTAGTAGAAATTTTCTTTACGAACAACGTCAATGCTTTGGAAGTTAAATGCATTTTCTAAAAATATGCGTTCATTTTGTGTTTTTGATTTGAGACATATTATGAGAAAGATAATTCATATTAGTCGAATTATTATATCATTTTAATAGAAAACTTATGAACTGAAAGTTTTTCGATGGCTGCAATTGCTTAAAAGTTAGGGGCTGAAAAGTAATTTTCAATCCCTAACTTTGACTACTTTTTAACCTTTATCTTATGTTCTAGAGTAAAACTAAAAACCTCTTATTACGGAGATTTTGACGAAGAAACAGAAAATTGCTTTCTCTTCTTTTCAGGTGATAAGAGTGTTAATCTTATGTTTTTCTTAACAACGCGTGGAAATCTCATTCTTGTTTTCCCTCATCAGTAATCGAATTACACATCACGCATGAGGAGACTGAATATGAAAAGGGGAGTAAAACGATCAATTACGTGATTAAAGCAGAGACAGGTTAATTGGAGAGGAAGAGTGAAATCCTAATTGTTTATTGGTATAGCAATTTAACCAATAATGGTTAAAGTTTTACTGGTAGAACAGCTGCACCATCCGTAAGGAAAAGGCTAGTCTATGATTGTGACACCTAGTTGGGAAGCTGTCATCAGTTTCCTTTTCTTCCATCACCTTTCATCCTCGTAGATCCCATCGTTATGAAATTTGAGGTCGTAACGGTGGAGTGGTGCGAAATTTTCTTTTTCTTACATTTCCTTCGAGCTTCCAAATTTTCTAATTTTCAATGTGATATGAAAGTAGAAATTGTTAAAAACTTCTAACTCTAATTCGTCTTCAGTAATGCAATAATTTACGAAAAACTCCTATTAATTAAAACTACTACTCCAATATTGAATTTAAATGCGAATTTTTGCAAACTTAAATAAAGAGAACATAGTTTTTCAATATTCCGAGTGCATATTTAATAAAATTTAAGATTAATTTTAACTTCTTCAGTAGTGCAATAATTTACGAAAAATTCCTGTTAATTAAAACTACTACTCCAACATCGAATTTAAATGCGAATTTTTGCCAACTTAATAAAAAAGAACATAGAATTTCAATATTCCGAGTGCATTTTTAATAAAATTTAAGATTAATTTTAACTTGTAAGCAATTTTTAGTCTTAATGTTCTTTTAAAATTAAAAAAAGAATTATTTTTAAATTATTATTAATTAATTTTTTATTATTAATTTTCAGTAGTTGTAAGTAATTGAGCTTTCTTACTTTAAGCAAAAACCTGCTGTGGAGCGTAAATATTTAGTTTTAAATACACTTCTCTAAAAAATGATTTCTGGTGACTATGGAACACACTTCCTGACGCTTTTGAATTAAAATATTACCCTATGTACCTATGTATTTCTGTTAAGTTACATTACGCTTAAGTTTTGATTTAAATATGTGTGCTCAAAATCCTATGCTCGTCGTTGGTTTGATTTCAAAAGATCAGATAGATAAAATTTATGAATAAAATTTGTATTTCTTTGATTTTTTATTTATGTACGATGGTAATGTCATCATTTTTTAACTTCACATCACAGCCGAGTAAAAGGAAAATGACCTTAACAAAACTGCTATCAGCGTTTCTTGCAAGGAATCATTTTTACTTTCTTCTTAGAATCCAAGCATTTTATCATTAGATTTTCAGTAGCAGAAACTGACATATTCCCAAAATTTTGACTAAACTATATTTGAATGGATTTGACTGAAACAAAATTTTTAATGAAAAATTGATTTGACTATGGTAACTAGAGGATATATTGATTGAAAAATTGCTTTAACTAGCAAGCTAAATGTTTATACGTAAATGTATTAAATTATTTTATGTTCTGAATAGTGTTAAAAGTATTAAGTAATAAAGTCCAAAATTCAAATTTTAAATTCATAACGAATTATAGGAAAATGTGTCTTAAAAGTGTTAGGCATATATATTTTCAGCAGTTGTAATCTTCCTGCATTTCTTTTTTCATTCAAGGCACTTTCTATTCTTAAATTTCATAAATTCTTGTCAATTACTCAGATGTTTCGTAAACGATTGGTACGATAATATTTTCTTCTAATTTTTAATTTAAACTTTACCTTAATAATCACGTCATTTTTCTGAAAACATTTAGCTTAAACTGTGTCAGAAATTTCACTCGGCATCTTTGTACTGAATGAAGAATAAAATCGCTTAGCGTATTTCTTGATGAGTACTTATTTATTGATATCTAAGAAATAACTTTTATTGTTGTTGACACCTTTTTATTAAAAATTTCAAATAAAAATACTTCAAACGATTTATTTTCCTTAAAAAATAACAACTGAAATTGAAAGTTTTAAAAAATAATTTCGTAAGGTGAAAATGGTAAGAAAATTCTTGTCTTTTCACAAAAGGTGAATCGCAGCTTCCGTTTTCTCCAAAGAAGATGGATCCCCTCAGTATTTCTTGGAGTCGATTGTGAATCCAACCAATTGATCACAGTTGGTCCCCTCGTATCAATCAAGAACACCAAAGAAATCGGGCTTTTGAGAGGACTTAGGAATGATTCTCCTGTCTGTAGCAGCCTTTTTGTCCTCTTCTAAAGATCGACAAATTTTCTATTTTTGAAATGCGAGATCTGCGATGTGGCTGTGCTTTTCTTCAACTCTTTGATAAATAAAACGTATGCCCATATTTATTTTTGATGCTTTTCAGATGTATTCTCTATAATAATCTTACTCGTAATGGTTAAATTCCCCAGGGATTCTCAACAGTTTTACAAAGAAATTTAAATTACAAAACTGGAATAACATAACATTATGACGCAATCTACAGGGTATTTCAAAATTCAACGTATAAACGGTTAGAGCAGATGAAAAACACAAAAGTAAGTGAAAATCTCATGGGAAAAGTATGACCGGAAACGCCAAGTGGATGATGAGACCGCTGTTCAGCAGCACTATAGTTCTATTGGTAACACCCGCTTTATTTTCATGGACTTTTTCTTGAAGGGGGCTCTCAAAATCATCGTCTACGGGACACCCGACAGCCAACCTTGAAACAAAAATTCCCATCATCACTGCACGTCTTCGCGAAATTCTGGGTATTTTCGAAAGGTTCGCCAATCCATGCGCCGTCGTTGTGAAACGTACGTAACTGTGAATGACAAGAACTATGGGCAGTTGTTGTGAAACTGTATGTGTGAACTTACTGCGCATGTATCAAGTATCTCAATATAAAGAGTTCCCAGACGCTCTGTCTCTTGGGTGGCATTTCCTATCATACATTCCAGGAATTCTGCCTTGTTCTTGAGCTCTTTACCTCCCCTAACCCTCTAACAATTTTGTACGCTGAATTTTGATACACCTTATATAGTACATAGCATTTTATTTTATAGAGTTTATAATGCGAGGGGTGATCACTGTTGCCTTACCCTCAAAGCTAAAATGCGGAGAATGAAGTTGCTAGATAGATTTGACCTTGAAGGTCCTACGCATGCACCAAAAGTTACAACGTCGTAGCTTTTACATCTTCTGCTTTCAAAAATGTATGTATTAAGCTGCCGTCGCATTTGATATGGCAGAGAAATTTGAAAACTGCGCTTTATCTCTTTGAATGCTTGAATCATAGCCATAAACCTACGATTCATCCTCTATTACAATCATTTTCAAAAATGTTTCCTCAGTTTCGGCGCATTTAAGGAGAACGGGCGTATCTAAAAGTCGATCTGCTTTTTGGTCTACACAGAGAAGTTTTGGCACAAACTTGGTGAACACACGTCTCTTACCCAAGTCTTCAGTCAGAATGAGCTGAAATGAATTGCAACTAATGTTGCATTCTTCAGAAAACTCACAAATAATGATTCTATTATTGTCACGCCAAGCTGAACGCACGTACTGGATGTTTTGACATTTGTCAATGTTTTTGGCATTTTCACGGGCATGATGGAAACATTTGAACAACTCATAAATTCTCGTGCGTCTCCTACAAATCTTCCCCATAAATTTTATTCAACTTTGCATAAGTCTGACCACAGACTTTTAGCAAAATTTGATGCAGATTATCTACTCAACTTTCTCTACCATAAAAATTGCGCCAAAACACAGCTCACACATTTTTCAAAGCTTTATTGAACAGTAGTGGTGGAAGCTACGATCTTGTAATTTTCGGCGCGTGCTTAGAAGAGTTTAAGGTCAATATATGCCACGCATTTTCCCTCTGTGCGTTTTTGGCCTTGAGGAAAGAACACCAGTCCAAATACTTTTTGGTCACACTTCGTATAACTTACTAGGCTTTAATCAAACATATTTCACTATGAAAAAGGTAAGTGATGAAATAAAAATTTCTGAACTAGATGTGTATGCATATACCGAGGAAACGCCATTCTTTATCAAAAATTCTACTACTGACTATCGTAACTATGAAAACTATCGTTGAATAAAATAATTTCAAATAATTCGTAATATTTACGTCATACGCATACATACATGCTCACATATTTTTAAACAAGCTCATTACAGAAACTTCAAATTTAATTTTTAAAAAATTTTTTGAAAATTAATTGATGTCACCGTGAACCATTCACAAGCCTTCTTACTTTTTCTTTGGTTTTTCAACAACTTTAAAAATAATTGCTAAGTTTAGCTTGCTTGTGTATGGAGGGAGGTCGTATTAGTAAATTCTGGGAATTGCTGTGCATATACTTTTCTTTCATTGCAGTTGAAAGTTCAGTATGATCAGCAAAGCATCTTGTTGTTGACAATGATATATTTAACTCTTTAAGTGCTATATTAGAATCTAAAGTAAGCATATTAAAAGGTGTTTGACATAAGTAACTGCTAGCAGAAAGAGAATCTTTCAAGGAATTGTCGTAATAAATAATTTTAGTAATAATAATAAAATATTTTTTCTAAACTATCGATCGATTAAAAACTTTCTCTAGAATATTTAACCTTAGGGTTTCTAGAGGATCTTTCTTACCAAAAAGATTTCACACGTACTTTTACTCAGTGACAATAAATAATATTTCGCAATCTGAGCAGTATTTAGACTATCAGTGAATAAATATATTACACATTCCCTTGTAATATCACCCTTATAACGTATCCCTAAATGATATATTTGTGTGACATTGTTAAAACAAAATTTCAGGAAGGTAGTGAATATATACTGCACAAATCCATAACTTACGAATTTAAAAAAGTAAAATATGGTCATCATTTTCACCTTTGTGTGGAAAAAAACATTTAGTTTTAACTAAATAGGTTGAGTTTAAATTGTATGTGATTATCTCTTATAATAATGCAGACTTACTGATCCTATGGTACGTTATCAAAAAATATAAACTAACGAAGAACTCTCAAAGCTTTGACAGCCTCCAGAAAATTTCAGCGGTGAAAATTGTTTGTATATAAAAAAAAGTCCTCTTTCTACCATGCCTGGTAAATATTCACATTCAAAATAATCTTAACGGAAATAATTTCACAGCAATTTTCAGTAGAGGCTCGAGCATCATCCAACCAGAAAAGGAAATCCGATTATCGGATTCAATGAATGGCCATATAAAAACAGGAAAAGACATTGTCTTTATATCCTATCTCAATGGTAACATTTTCTGGAGGACAATTGTAATTCAAGTTGGCTAGTTATTACTTCTGTTGCCAATAGGCTATATTTCATAATATATTTTGTTTTTACTCTATCTGAAAATATATCTAGAGTTTAAACCTTCTGACAAACTAGGCTCATCTGAGAAGAGAATACCGGTAACCGTCATGACTGTTTTTCGATATATTAACGAAAAAGAGCACATTTATATTTTTTGCAAACTAATGTCTCATGTATAGCTTCTGATTAATTTTTAAGTACTAATATTCTTGATAATTATAGATATATAAATTCAGAATCATTTCCGCTGCCTATCAGTACGGAATGAGCTGCGAAAACTGGAATTTAGATTAGTTTGGTTAGATTAATTCCGTTTTAAAGCTACACGTGGGCTATTTTGAGACGATTCTAGTGACTCTGAGCTGCGTTCAAAGTTTCTAGGCACTGCGGAAGGATGCTTGACACTCGACGGATTTAGATTGTACCAAGTCCGTATATACGACGAATCTTTCCGTGGATTGGGTCTCGAACCTACAACCTGCCATTTGCGACTCCGCCACGAGACCATGGCGGCCTCACAATAACGTGTGAGCCCTAAGAAAATAATTACGGACCATGAAGTTATCTACCCATTAATTAATTTTAGACATAAGTCACAATTTTTGCGACATGGAAATTACTCAGTTACTCCCTTCTAAATGTTGCTTCTGCTTTATTTTAATGAAAATGGCAATAAGGTGGCTGAAACATAAGCAACTTCTTAATTTAATTAATTTGAAATCAATGTCTTTCTTCATATCTGTGTCTTCATGGTCATGAAATAAATCTACTGTCCATAAATTTATAAATCCACTTCCATCATGCATAAGAAAGAGCCATTCACAAAACAAGTGTCATTAAGACACATCAGAAATTGTCGTCGATTGTGAGACACACCTTAACAGAGTTACCCCCGCCCTGCCTTGGCACTGAATGACAGCCGCTGCAATAGCTCGAGTACTGAGGCCGGAATCCTAATAGTCATCACCGACCAGGGCTCGATCCTTCTGAAGGAGGTACGTACTATCACTGGTGGGAGGCAACTCGGCCCCCACTATTTCTATACCCTAGGGGAAGCGAGACCCCGCTTACTTATCAGGCGGCTTCTCATCCGTGAACTCACGGAGACCTCTCGGCGGACTCGATTGTGAGACATGCGGAATTGTCTCCTTACTGAGAAGAGGAATAATGTAATTCAGAAATTCGTCGTGTAAATTACTCCATTTGCAAATTACTCCATTAATCCTGCAAAACATCTCTTGATGTTACTTCTACTCGGAAATGGAAACAACGACTTCCTTGAGGACATTTTTAATGGAAATCGAAACTTGGTGGACAAAACGCAAATAAAGTTTTCATAAAATAAATTTTAAATTATTAGCTTTCTTCATCTCTGGGTCTTCATGGTTGTGTTTTATTATTCCACAGGCAGTACAAGTAAGAAAGACCTGTTCCGAAACAAATATCGTTAAGAAAAGTCTGTGACTGTAGTCGATTGAGAGACACACCTGCTCGTCTCCTTATTAACGAGAGGAATTCATTCAGATACTAGATGTGGTACTCCATTTGTGGCAATTAATTCTGCAATTTGTCTCCAGATGTCGCTTCTACTCGAAATGGAAGCAATGACAATTTGAAGATTTTTTTAATAGGAATGATAACGATGTGTCTTAACCTAACTAGTGTTTTCATAAAATAACTTTAAAATGAATTACTTTTTTTTCAAATTACCCTCAGAATACTAAGACACTGAGGATTCTTTTCAATCATAGACAATAAGACAAAATTTCAGAAAAGTTTTTATTATTCAAAATATATCCGTAAGAATATTGTTTTTAATCCTGATAAAAAGGGAATAACTGAATAAATAAATAATTGATTTTTTCTCTTGAAGATGCTTTTAAGACATACACAAATTAAAATTTTCAGTTTCTATCTTTAAACTAACTGATATACCCGGCGTTGCTCAGGATGATAATTATTTTATAACTTTTATTAATAAAAAATAACTATTTAATTAATGTGCGAAGCTTTCACTAAAACCTCAAAAAAATCGTTTCTATGAATACCCTTCGGGAATTGTATTTTATATTTTTCCCCAGCCACACAGTATTGCGAATTTTCTATGTTTTGTCTGGGTGCACTTTGTAAATTGGTATTTTGTAATAATGTAATTGCTCAGGATTATTCTGATGTATGTACCCTATTTTTGGGTGTAGTATGTGCAATAGTTTAGTGTATTGTAGTATAAGATATTGTATAATATGAGCTAATATTTTTAAGATACTAAAATCCATCCAACTCGCTTTGTCCTTGGAGACTGGCGGGCTGTCCCTTTTATTCTGATTGGGTCTTTTTTTTTATTCTCTACCGTCCCGCTGAGGGCCTTAAACCCTTTCGGGTAGGCTGGGTCGGTGTGGGTTTCTTTCCCTTATGCTTCAGTGTTTGTGACCAAAATACGGAGTACTTATAACATATAAAATATAACATAACAAAGGCTACTGTTATCACATCAAATCAGCTATTGTCGGCTACGCGGTGTAAACGTAATATGTTAGAAAGTAAAAATGTATTTAATAATAGCAACCAATGGAAATCCAACGCACACGCAAATAACCGTATTTTTTAAAAACATAAAAAGTATTTTATAAAAAAAATTCTACATAAAATAATAATTATACTACACAATTTTCTTGTCGTCTACAACTTTATTTTAAATTAAAATGGGAGCATCATACTAATTATTTAAACACTGCGGAAAACTAATTTTTCCATACGTTATCAATAATTTTTAAGGAATGGTGCAAAATTTAATTGAACACTGGGAGATGAAACATAAGGACAAAAACATGTCATAAAATTATTTTAAATATCTATAAAATTCTCATTCAATAGGAATGGCGCCATTTTAAGATGAAAAAATCTTTTCCATAGATGGAAACAACTTTATTAATATAAAATTAACTAATTAATTAATTGTAGCGAAACCTTCATAATGCTTCATAGCATTCGCTAGCGAAATTTGTATAAGGCAATTCTGTAGTTTGGATTTCTGTAGCGAGCAAACTATTTATGAGTTCCACTTACATATATAATTTTAAATCTAATTAAAATCCTTTTGGACTCAAATTGTTTATGACATTTGTATAAAAGCATATGCGTTTTGTAAAGTAGCGATATTACTTACCAAAACAATTAAATTAGAGAACGTTGTCGCGTAATGTATTACAAAATGTTAAGAGAAAGAATGTAGTTTACTTACTGCATAGTTAGACTATGTAGTTCAATAGACTAAATTTATGTTAATTTATAAGAATATGAGCTTAACCCTGGAATGGTAACGTTGAGACAAATTGACTCCTTTTTCCATTCAAACTCCGAAGTAATGCCAACATTCCAGGATTAAACATCGCCCTTTTGAAGGATATAAAAAGTTTGGGAGCTGATTTCCTACATTTTAAAATAGATTACGCAAGAATTAATGCTACTTCAGAAAGTTAGGCACAAAACTTTCATTTCGAATTTTCATCAGTTGAACCCATTGGTGTGATGAGGAAGTTTGGAGAGGAGGGTGCCAGCTCAGGTGTCGTCCTCGTCATCGCGGCCTCGAAGGCCCCGGTTCAAAATTAAGATGTCCGTCCCAAAATAGCCCTCGTGTTGCTTCAAAACGGGATTTTAATATAAATAAACTAAGCTTCATCAGTAGAAAATAAAATCTGTTGAGATGCCACTGCAAAATGTACTAACCATATTAGTGTAGAGATATCTGCTCCTCGTGAAATGAATCTGCCACGGATCAAACTAAATGCTTAATATTCGCAATTCGGTGTGAAATGTCATTCGAAACCAAGAGTCAAAGGCTGCCACGAGACATCGATGAACTGGACAATGCTAGTGAAGTACGGAACATCAATTAACGACTTCGGGGGAAACATTCACAGTAATGTCAAGCGCAATCGGGTGGCGTAAACTGAAAGAAAATATTCGCCCCTGTCTAAAATAGGCATTACACCTCCGGCGAGTTTGAAACAGCGAACGAGAGTGTGAGGTCAGAGAGTGGAAGCAGGAAAAAGGAAGAGGCAATTGAGAATGACGAATGTGTCGAAACAACATAGACAATCTTCCACTGGCATCGTTCACCTCCATGACAATAGGGATGAGCACCGACTAACGGGAATTGAAGAAACATGTCCTCACTCACCAATCAACATTCCCGATCTTCTACCTTGGATTTTCAAGTATTTGGTGAATTGAAGAAAGAATTGAGAATATACAAAGATTTTGCTCGAACGGTGACGTGAAGAAAATGGTTCACAAACGGCTCTCAGAAGCACTACGAGAGTTTTACGAGAAAGCTATTGATCGCGTATGTTTTAAAAACAATAAATAAATTTATTTCAGATACTATAAATTTTTATCGTTTCGAGTTCGTCTGTTTCTTATTTATTTGCTGCCCCTCATAGATTCTTCTAGGTTATATATGAAGCAGCAGTAATAATTAATGCGACAGGGAAATCTACTTCTTTGCAATTAAATGCAGTCTTTCCATCTATATATATACTAGCAGCCTTCGGCGACCAGCTTGATCGTCAGAAAGAAAATTTCAAGTGAATTTCTTGTACATAATTTTATATTCATATTCCCCTTAATAAAGTAGTTAGCAATTGAAGTTTTAAACTTCAAATTGCTATGGACATTTAACCCTCGTTCTTTACGTAGCCTTTCAGTCATTCTGTTCCTTGTCCACATTAATGTAAAATACGCATTTCATTTCAATATTAAATTGGCGGTGTACATTTTGGGTCCAGCAGCATCCTAGTTGGCTTAAAACACACTGATAAAAAGAATTAAAGCATAACAATGATAATCTTTCAGCTTGCTGGATTATTTAATTATATACTTACTATTTTGAGGACTTGCTTTGCAGATTTCACAGAAAAATTTGATCAAATAAAAGAAGAAAGTAAAATACCTAAATAAATAGCTTTCAACAATGAAAGAGACACACGCAATTAAATATTTTTTTAAACAATGAAAACGATTTGAAATGCGTTGCAACAATGAAACGTATTGGTGTAAATTATACCAAATGGTGTAAAAATAATTTTCGTGCTGTAATATTTTTCAGAAGTTATTAAGGAAAAATACCAAAATTTTCTTAATTTTGGATTAATTAAATTTCGAACTAAAATTTTAAAAAAAAACGGCTCCGAGTTGCACATTCCCACCCTCCAAAGTATGTTTGTGTCAAATTTCGTTGCTCTAGGTCTAACGGTCTGTCCTGTAGAGTTCCAATACACAAAGATACACACATTCTCTTTTATTATTAGTAGAGGTTAGAGAAAGGGACTCACTGACTCATCATTGAATCTCCCAAACCACTGGGATTAGAAATTTGAAATTTGGCAGGTGGTTACTTTTTGCGTAGTATATGCTCATTAAGAAAGGATTTTTCAAAATTTTAATTAATTAAAAATTACTTTAAATTTAAACGTTTTTCCGCAATAACTTCGGAGAATATTATCGCAGAAAAATTATTTTAACATCATCGTAGAGTTCAAAAAATTAGCTTTTCAATGACACCAATTTTATTTTCATGTCACATTTTGTTCAATTTTACTTAATTTTTCAAAATGTTTTCAAACATGATTTGTATCAATGTTTTTATTGTTGTAAATAAAATTCAAATCAATCTCAGTATTTCAGCAAATCTTTTATTCGCGCGGTTTTGCAATTGTTACGGTTGATAGTATAAATTGTTTTTTTGGGAAATTAACTCCAAAGCAGAATTTTCACTTTAGTATTCATTTCATTGCTGAAATATTTTATCGCACCTGCTTCAAAGTAATATTTTTTGTAACAATATTTTTTGTATTTATATTGAACGTCGCAGCAGTTATTTGATTTTAGGGGGGTTGTGTGGGTGTGTTAGGTAGACTGAAATGATTTTCATTCTTTCTTCAAGCAGTTAATCTCATGCTTTCCTGCCATTTTAAAATTAAGAGGCATGAAAACGCTTTTAAATTTTTGTATATTGCATGAAAGGCAAGTTTTTATTCAAATTTTGGTTAGGCTTTAGAGCACAGTATTGCCACCAAACTTCAATTTTCTCAAGTGATCACTCAACAAATTTGGTATTAGATTTAGAGCAGATCAGAACTAATGGTAGGAAGACAGCTTAACGGTAAAAGGAAGAAACACGAAATTTTTGACTGGACAATATCATTGTGTAGGTGCTCAGTCACACAAATACTAAAAAGAAGAGGATTGTACTCCGGGCAATGGCAATAAAAACCAAGAGCTTCTGTTGTTGCCGTAGCAATCAATGGTGGGAAAGGAAAATTGCGTACCAAGGACGTCTAGATTCGTGGTAGGTGGCTCAAACTACGGAGAGAAAAAGATAAGAGGAGTTTTGCTGCTGGCCGAGGATGTCAGACAACACAGGAGTGGACTACGAAAATCGAAGAAAGACGTTGCTGCGAAAAACTGTTTAATTCAGTTTAGAGCGTTGTAAGTACTTAGACTTGAAAATAATTTTATCCCGAGCAACTCCCGGTATACCGGAGGGTAAGTACTAATATATTTTAATATTTATAATCGATAAAGTTACAAAGAGAGAACTCATTCACTTAATTCTTGAAACTTAAAAAAATAATTTCCAAGAAAATACTTACATCAATCATACTGGGAAAGCTGATTATTAATATTTATTACAACTATTAGAACTATTAGAACAATTTTACTCGTAGGTTCTAATTTTTTCTTGGAAACCTACTTGTGAGAAGCTGATTTGAATAATTTTTGAATAAATACTCACCCATTATGATATACTTCTTATATTTTTTTCTTATATATCTATATTATTTCTTATATTTCTCTTGTATTCTTTTAGAGGTTCTAATTCTTCTGCGAGTCATGCTTTTGAATAATGCTATTTTTGATCCAATTCGTCGCAATGTTGCTTCCGCTGGATGTGATGCTTAATATAATTTTGTCATATCGTAGAGATGTTTGTTTACTACTTCCCAAAGATCATTTTAAGATCTCAGAAATGTCATTCGTAGCTGTAATAATTACATTTCCTTTTTCTAAAAATCTAAAATTTATATGACCTCCTCTTCAGAAATGTCTTTATCATTCGGGATTCCCACAGAAGTATAAAAAACACAAAGAAGCGATTCCGAACAAACTATACAATTATTTTAAACCTTTAAAAGTGAGACAAAAGTCTGATGATAGTTATTTAAAAAAATAAATAATCGTCAGTGAAAAATAAGGATTTTAAAAAGCAGATAAAAATTAATAATGTTAAAATTTTTAAAATCAGATTATGTCTATATTTATGGAACAAGCAATTTTTCAATTTTCTTAATTTATAGTAGAAAACATGAAGCATTTTCAATTATTGTTTCATGTTTTTTTCTATAAGTTCGAATAAATCAATGAATAGAAACAAACTGAATCATTTCTGAAGCGCATGAATCGTATTTTAGTTTGGATTGTCATTTTCTATCCATGTCTATATTTCAAAGATAGAATCAATATATCTATATTTCAAGGAAGGACTTGTATGTCAGAACGTGATGTTATGACACCTCACATTAGTATTATACATAGCGAAGTGTATTATACATAGCGAAGTGTATTATACATAGCGAATTTTTAAACCAACGGCTACAATCTCCTAAGCAGACATTCGAAGTTATATGTTCATCTCACTGAGGAATGCGTAACTTTCATGTAATAGTTATGCATGGTAATTTTAAAATATTGTTTAATTTTTTCTGCAATATGAAGTTGTACGTGTTTTAATTCTAAATAATTTGTACGATTTTCGATATTAGTTATTTAATTGTGGCCGATAAATAAAAAAAGGGACCAACGGACTTTGCAAGCTGCAATTTATAAAGATGTCATTACGAAGCATGAACAGGCAAGCTTTAGATTCAATTATATGGAAAAATACCTTATCTGGTATTACAGAGGTCCTATTGCTGCCCTATAAGAGAAATGTTTTGTATATAACTAATTCAGAGTATTATTTATCATTGATAACAAAAGTATCAGAATAAACTTCATTGACGGTAAGAAAGTAGTTTTTAAAAAAAAGTCTTCAGTAGTAAACTGTCTTTCAACTTTATAATTAGCATTAAGCAAATATAGTTGGCTTCTTTGTAAATTAGAAGTTTAAAATTTGTTTCTGCATTACTGTAGAAAACAACGTTATCAATGAATTCCCGACTCCTTTAATTGACTGCTTACTGCAACAGATTTTTAGAAGATACCCAAAAATGTCCTTTTCTTTCAAACATCAGATATGAATGCACACAATGTATTTAAAACTCCCCATAAAACAATGTGATATTCCAAACGAAAACCGCTTCAGCCACTTTCTAGTTTCGTAAACTTTAGCAGGGAAGTATTTCGAGCTCGAATAAAAATCCCAGAACCTAGTCGACGCGACTTAATGCTCCGAACCACGCCAAGTCATTAGAGGTGCGGCCTTTCGCGACACCTAAACACGGAAGTCACGATGATTAACATTAAGCCGGAAAACTTTTAAAACTTGTTCCGAGAGTCCTGAAGAAAGTTTTCCCAGCCGATAATTCCCTGCCGCCCCTGATGAATGTTCCCTGGATTACGAATTCCTCGGAATGCGAAGAGAGATTCGCCTGAAATGAATGTAAAGGATTCCGATGGAAGAAGAAATTCTTGGTGTTGATGTTGTTTTTATATCGGTGTCCGTAATGGTTGTGCTATTGAAAATTCCATTAAACTGAGGGGAACGCGGCAAAGAGGAATTTTATGAGACTTTGATGATTATTTCTGACATTAGGTGCGAATTTTCAAAAGACAATTCATATTCGTGGAGCGACATCAAGTATATGGAATAGTTCGTTACAAATGGTAACTACACATTCAGGGATACTTGTATTCGGATACTACATATATTTGTTTACTAATAAACTACCTGCAAAAATACCTTTCGATACTCTACAGCATAAATGAAAAAATTTCTTTGTCTTTTATTCGTCATTTTTATAAGAAAATATAAGGTGATTAGATATACACGGCGATTCACACAGTCCCGATCACTTGAATAGTTTCATATAAAAAAACCTTACCATATTAAATAAAAAGGGTAAATATTTATTATCATTACAAAGATAAGGTTAGCAGATGGATTTTCATCTATTATAAAAAAATCATGAAAAGAAAAGATTTCTTAAATATGAAATATTCAAAAATATTAATTCACTAACCAAATGATTCATTCAATTGAATACAGCCGTGGTGGCCTAGTGGTAAGTAGGGTTTCTTTCCCGGGACTCTGTGAAATCGTAAGATTTTCATAGTTTCGTATTCCCGGGAATCATACTTGGTTTCCGAGAATTCCCGGGAACAAAAATTGTAAAATTATTCAGAAAATCACCTCTCAAGAATGATATTTTACAAAATTATGTTAAAGTAGAGTTTGGCTGTGAAAAGATGGTTTGTTTAGACATCAACACTCGCTGAAATAGGTTGTCGGCAAAGCTTGCAAGTTTTTTAGAGATAAATAATTTCAAAAGCATTAATTGATATTAAAGAAAAACAACTTTTGCCAATGTAGAATTTGAAACTCTGATTGAAATTGTAACAAGTTTGAAGCCAGTAAAATTTTCCTAGAAAAACTATGCCGTCGAAACGCGACTTTGCTAACTGTCGAAGGAGTATTTGCTTTCATTACTGGAGAGTTGAACCAATAAAACTCAGAATTTGCTAAGAATATGAAATGTTTTCTGGTCCAAAGAATTAGTGAGAGACGCAATGTTATTTTAGTTGGATTAATGTAATGTCTAAATTTTGGGTGAAACTATGATGCTGATGCAGTTACTGTTGATCTTTCACGTTTACCAAATAAAAACTCTTTGAATAAACAAGCTAAATTAATTATGGCAAGGCTTTTTGCGAGGAAGACGAATCACTGTCCAACTCTTCGCACTCAGAAGAAGAGAGCACGGAAACTTTGGAAGAGAAATCTTTAATGTTATACGAAAAATTAGAAAAAGCGATCCACTGAAAGACAAAGGTCCTACGTTGTTCAACTAGCAAAAGTTCTAGCTTGAGCAGGATAGCAATGCAAGAATTGCAGCTATTCGACTCAACAAAAAAATTATCATCAAATATTCTAAAACTGGTGAGGCTTTGAAAAAACAATTCCTGCATCAGCTGAAGCTGAGAGGACATTTTCTGCTGACGGGTTGTTCATAACTAAGCTGAGAACTAGGCTGAGTGATAAAAGCATAGATTGCTTATGTTTTCTTAAATCATACTTTTTACAAATTAATAATTATTTTATTTTATTTGTATTTTGTAGCTCAATATATAACGGAATATAAATTTTGGAGTTTATTAATATCTTTATTTTGTGTAATTATTATTAATAACAAATAAAAACAACTACTTTAAAGATTTTTCTAATTATGATGCATTCCCGGGAATCCCGGAGTGACAGTTATGTTCCGGGAAAGGGAAAAAAGGCGGGAAATCGGAAACCCTAGTGGTAAGGTCTCGGCTTTGGGGACAGAGGGCTCCAGGTTCGAAACCCGATTCCACTCATGATTCGTCGTAAATTGGGCCTGTTGCACGTCAAATCATACGTAAGGGGTTAAACGTCCTCCCCCGGGTGTGGTGCGAAGTTTGGAGAGGGTGTCAGCTCAGATGTCGTCCTCGTCATCTGACCGTGGTTCAAAATTACGAGGTCCGTCCCAAAATAGCCCTCGTGTTGCTTCAAAACGGGACGTTGATATAACTAAACTTAACCATTCACCTGAATAGCCTCAATAGCTGTATATCGTACCGTTTTTGAGATAGAAACGTTAACTCCGCAGTTTGACGCCAGATGGCGTTGTAAATGCTCGCATGGTGTAGTGTCTATCCATTTTACTATACCTAGGCACCACTTTCATGATTATAGTTGCTGCCGTTCTGAAATTAACGGGGTAGGGGTTGTAAGGGTCTTTAGTGGGCACTCTGTATTTATTCGTAAAATAAATGATAAAACTAAAGAACGAGTCCTCCAGTCCCAACCAATGGAGCGATTTTGCCAATTATTATTTCACGTGAAAACTTATGACCCATATGGATCCAGAAAAAGGTTACAAGTGAAATAAAAATAAATATTTATAAACATTAGACAGAAAATACAAAAGGGAATTAAGAAGCATACTTGCCTATCAGTTTTCCACATAATCATAAATCTATTTACCCATTTATCTGAAAGCAGGAACAACTTATTTAAACCACCTTGGCAGAAATCACGTCCCTGCCCATCGAGGCAGTTCTCGGCAGCTGTTTTCACATCATTGTGTGAAAGGATCCTTGTTCCAGATAAGTGTTCCTTCAATGACGGAAAAAGGAAATGGTCATTGGGCCATCATGCAGACATCCGACGCAAACATCCCTCGATTTCTGAGACATATCGCAAAAAAATGAAGGAACATTGACAAAGTTCCCCAGCCTCAATAATCGAGCCAATTTCGCCAATTTGCAGGTATAGTTATGGGCTTTTAATATTACGTGCGAACAACTGGTCGCCAAATGCCATTAACATTTGTATTAAAAAAAACTAACCGTCTTTTAAAAACAAAAATTAAAATTCATAAATAAATTTATAATTCGTTTGCTGTCTCAAAAAAAAATTACTTTTAGTAAACGAAGCTTATTAAAAAATTAAGAGAGTTATTTTTTGCGTGCTAATCAATCATAATTTGCAATTTCACAGCTATAAACCGTAAGAAATCGGCAGAAATTAAAGTACAGCCCTTCAAGTGATAGAAAAAACTGCAGGAAGTTTAATTCATTAAAATTTCATTAGCTTTGATAAAAAAAATAACATAGGCCTGCAAAATTTAACTTTTTGTCTGGGGTTTATATGGATTTATGCAAATTATATGATATTTGTTATGCCGATTTCCAAAATAATATCCTTTTTTCTGTATCACGTAAGGATTTTTTACAAATGTGAAACTAAAAATATTTGAATTTGAGAGATTTCAAAAAACACTTGCATATACAATTTACAAAGCATTCTTTATTTTAATAAAATTTATTTACAAAAACATCAAATAAATAATATTAATGTCAGAATATGCTGATGAATATGAAATTGCCTTTAAAGTACCACAAGCACTACCATTACTTTTAGAATTGCTTATAACGGCTCAAAAACACTGAATTACTACGAAAGTTTAAGCATATATGCAAAACTCAAATGTAAAATATTCAAAATAAAGTTTATATCTTAAAATCTTTACTTATGCATCTTAAAAATACGAACGGTTCTTGAATCTTTAAACGAAAAAGGTATTCCGTTGTCCAAAGTTATGTTTAGAGTCATCAGTCGAAATAATAAATTGATACTTTTGTAAAACAAACAACTATTTATGAATTAACTTGATTAAGTTTAACAACTAAGTTTTATCAATAGCAGAATAAGATACAAATACTGTGAGATTCACTTTAAAGCAAAAATAAAGATAAAGATACTAGGATTCATACATAAAATACTTATTAAAGTTTAATGTCTATACAGTTAATACATTTTATCAACGAATTTTTATAATAAAAAAAATTTTCGTTAAAAAATACAGAGGAAAAACCAAAAATTCTTTAGATCGATGAAGCAGTAAAAACTTTTTTACAAACAAATGAAAATATAGAAAATAATAAGCATTCCAAAAATATCTTTTGAAAACACAATTTCTTTTGAATTATTTCTTGAAATTTTGATATCTATTTTCAATTTTAAACAAAAGCATTCAGGAAACAATAAAATCACGTACAGTACATATTCCGCTGAATCCAGTACATAATCCACAATGCATCCCCAAATGCAAATGCTTACATCTTACACCAAAAGCTAAAATGACTCATTTGACGGAAGAAGAATTGAACAAAATATCTTACATGAAATATCATTTACTCAATATCTGTCTTAAGAATGTAAAACTTAGGTGCGTTATAGTTATGAAACAAAAAACTAATCACAAATTCCTTGCATAATGCGAACAGACTAAGCGTTGTAGCAGGAAGAGAACAGGTAACAAACATGCAACCTTTAAAAGATAAAAAACACAAGACAACAATTTTATAAGTTTTTCGTAATACCTGTTCAATTCTCTGTGCTCGGGAAAAGCGGGATTTTGATAATAGTAAGGTAATGTTAATTCATATTCTTCTATATAGAAAACGCTTTAAAACATACTCACAAGAAGGCTTTTTTATACGAGTACAGTAATGTACATTCGAATTGTTATTTTGGAAAAACACTTTACTACACACCTTACAAGAATGAGGCTTATCGTTTGTATGAGTGATGTTATGTACATTGCCTTCTTGAGCGAAATTTCTTTACCACATACCCTAAAAGAATGTGGCTTCTATTCTGTATGAGTGAGATAATGCTAATTCAAGCTATAACTTATTGAAAACGCTTTACCAATGCCTAACAAGAATTGGGCTTCTCTTTTATATGAGTGAAGTAATGTCGATTCAAATTCTTCTTTAATGAAAATGCTTTTCCACATACCTCACAAGAATGAGGTTTCTCTTTTGTATGAGTGAGGTAATGGCGATTCAAACTCTCCTTTAGTGAAAACGCTTTGCCACATACCTCACAAGAATGAGGCTTCTCTTTCGTATGAATAAGGTAGTGCAGATTCAGACTTTTCTTTAGTGAAAAAGCTTTACCACATAACTCGCAAGAATGAGGCTTCTCTTTTGTATGAGTGAGATAATGTAAATTCAAACTCTTCTTCAATGGAAACGATTTACCACAGCTACACAAGAATGAGGCTCTCTTTCGTATGAGGAGATAGTGTTGATTCAAAGTGTTCTTTCGTGAAAAAGATTTCCACATACCTCAAGAATGAGGTTTCTCTTTGTATGAGTGAGGTAATGGCGATTCGAATTCCTCTTTAGTGAAAACGCTTTACCACATACCTCACAATAATGAGGCTTCTCTTTTGTATGAGTGAGATAATGTAAATTCAAACTCTTCTTCAATGGAAACGATTTACCACATAGCTCACAAGAATGAGGCTTCTCTTTCGTATGAGTGAGATAGTGTTGATTCAAAGTGTTCTTTCGTGAAAAAGATTTCCCACATACCTCACAAGAATGAGGTTTCTCTTTTGTATGAGTGAGGTAATGGCGATTCAAACTCTCCTTTAGTGAAAACGCTTTGCCACATAACTCACAATAATGAGGCTTCTCTTTTGTATGAGTGAGGTAATGTAGATTCAAATTCCTCTTTAGTGAAAACGCTTTACCACATACCTCACAATAATGAGGCTTCTCTTTCGTATGAGTGAGATAGTGTAGATTCAAAGTGTTCTTTCGTGAAAAAGATTTTCCACATACCTCACAAGAATGAGGTTTCTCTTTTGTGTGAGTGAGGTAATGGCGATTCAAACTCACCTTTTGTGAAAACGCTTTGCCACATAACTCACAATAATGAGGCTTCTCTTTTGTATGAGTGAGGTAATGTAGATTCAAATTCCTCTTTAGTGAAAACGCTTTACCACATAGCTCACAAGGATGAAGTTTCTCTTTTGTATGAGTGAGAGACTGTAAATTCATGGCGCTCTTTCTATTGAAAATGTTTAATCACATGTATCACAGGAATGAGTCTTCTCTTCTATATGCTTGAGGCAATTTTGTTTGAAAATGTCCTTTGGCGAATATACTTTACCAGACACAGTATACACATGTGATCGCGCTGCTGTATGAATTCGGTAATAGATAGTTTCTCTTATGCAAAAATGCTTTACTATAGACAACACAAACGTTCAGTTTTCTTTCCTTGAGTTTGAGCAGATGATGGTAATCTAGGTTATGTTTTAGAATAAAGACATTTTTCCAAATTTCACATGCGTATTTCTTTTCATCTGTGTGGAATTTTCATGCACTACTGACTTGCTTTAAAACTTCTTATCACATGCATATAGATTTTTATTTCGTGTGAATATGATAATAATCTATGAAGTTACCTTTCTGATAGAATTGGTTTTGACAGATTTCACATTAAAAAGTTCTCTTTCTCTTATAAACTTGGTAATGAACTGTCAAATAAGAGGATGTTTTAAATATTTTTTTGCAAAGTTTCAAGTTTTTGACGTTTTCCTTAATGAACAGAACTCCAGTTGTCGGAATCAAGTCAGGGATTTGATTTTTATTTACAATTTTAAATTCAAAAACAACATGTTGCCATTCACAAGACAAACCGACAATTATCAATACTGTTGTATACAAAAAATATTTTGAAAATAAAAAGTGCAAAAATGCTTCAAAATTCCTTCACGCGCTAAGTCCGAGAGATAAAAATATTTGGCTTAAATAATAATTCATAGACGGTTTTTTGTTTTAATTTAAAAATGCATGCAGAAGTAAGATGTATTAGCAAAATGGTTTATTTGACAGAGAATTTATTGCTCTACAAGATGCCATATTTTAATTATTTAATTTTATTAATTTTTTTATGTTTTGTTTATTTGGGGTAATATAGAACTTCCGCTATACCGGTGTAAAGTTTCGTCAATGGGAATCTCTTTGTTTGAAGATGTTAATTAATGTTTAAAGAATAGTTTTTTTAATGTTTAAAGAAGAGTTTTTTTAACGTTATGGCTTAAGGATACTTTGAAACTGTTGCTGCTTCTGTAGATCTCAATGTTTGCTTCAAATAAGAGCCTCATTTTGTGGAAAGGCTGCCACAATTGTTCATTATCGCTCTTTTAAGCGACTTTTAAGGTTTGTTTGGCGGTTAAGGCGACGCAGTACCCAAAAAATCATCTGAATATCGAAATTTTTTTATTAACTCAAATGATAACTTGAATCATTCTAAATATGCCTGTAAAATTCCAAAGCTGTATCTGCATTTTTTTAAAGTTATTGAACAATTTTTCATTCCTGACAGGAGAGTAAACAATGTTGCACCGCCCACTTCTCAGATTGCTGAAGTTTCTGAAAAGCTTGGACTTCTTCAAAATGAACTAAACTGCAACTTAATAAGACAGCAGGAACGTTGGCCTTGTGTAAAGATTCTAGGAGGGTATGTCAAAGAAAAAGAAGGAAAATAATGTTGAAAAATTTCGTACAGAAGAAACTAAAACTATCTCGTAAACTCAGGGAGAAATTAATTCGTTAGAAACAGGGAAATGAACGTGTATATATTTTTATGCCTGTTGAAAATTTATGCTAGTAGCAGAACTTTGCAAGGAATCAGCTCCGAAATATATATTTCTTTTTTAAAAAATGTTAAGATTATATTTTATGAAATATTGATGTTTCCTTTGTTTTACTTTTATATATGCGTTATACAGTTATAATATTTCATTGCCAAAAATTCTTGCAATTTATTATGGCCAGCAGTTTAAATAAGTTAATTAGCATTTTGTAAAAGTTGCAAGCTATTCTAAGGATTTTATATCATGTTATTGAAGGAATGAAAACTTTAAATTGATATTTATCCATGTTGTATTTTTGTTCATATACTATATTACGAAATCCTAAGGCTTTTTAAATAATTGAAGGTGGGGTGAGAAATTTTTTATGAATGTTCTGAAATATACACTGGTGTCCAAAAATAATGCACAATTCTGAAGATGCTACGAAATTGGGGTTACTATGGATACCGTGGCTCGCAATTAGTTACTGAGAATCGCGTGACATACTATCGTCGGAACTCATATTTTACAGTAAAGATTCGTTCACGAGGACAATTAGGGGAGGACACCCGAAAGGGATGAAGGCGAAAATGGAGTTTGATCCATCCTGTTTCACAGAAAGCAGATAACGAGATGTAACTTTCATCAATGGTTATGTTTGATGTCCATAATATTTACATGCTTTTTCTTAAACACAGCACAAATATTCGGGAAGATATAAAGGTTTTCTTAAAAAATCCCAAAATTTTCCTCATGTTTTTTGCTTGTAACATGCAGAGTTTTCCACCAAATTGTACGAAATTTACAGAATACTTGACAATATGTAAAAGAAGCATTGTATTAAAATTGAATTTAAAATTTTGAATATTACAGGAAATATGAGCATTTGTAGTAAATAATTTTTTTACAATTCAGAGCCAGATATATAACAGTAATACTAAATTTTATGAAAGTTGAATATCCTGAATACTCATATATATTTATAAGTTAAATACATAATTTAAATTACAGTTCGACGATTACTAATCAACGATTCAAGTTTAAAAAATATCAGTTTGTACAAGAACCCTCAACATTTAGCTTCTCTTACAGTGCACCGAAATCCAACAAGTTGCAATGGCGATATCTTTCTTAATATTAACGGTATTGAACTGGAATTTTTATATAAGTTGCCCTATATATCTGGCTCTGAATTTATAAAAAAAATTACGCTCGTTTCGCAGATGCGCATAAAAAATTTAAAAAATATTTGCTACAAATGCTTATATTTCCTGTAATCAAATTTTTTAATACAAATTTTAATAAAATTCTTCTTTTACATATTGTCAAGTATTCTGCAAGTTTTGTAAAATTTGATTGAAAACTCTGCATGCTATAAGCAAGAAACTTACGGAAAATTTGGAATTTTTTAAAGAAAGCCTTTATATATTTCAGAATATTTGTGCTGTGTTTACGAAATTGCATGTAAATATTATGCACATCAAACATAACCATTGATGAAAATTACATCTCCTTATCTGCTTTCTGTGAAACAGGATGGGTCAAATTCCATTTTCGCCTCAATCCCTTTCTGGTAGCCCCCCTAATTGTCCTCGTGAACTAATCTTTACTGCAAAATGTGAGTTCCGACGATAGTATGTCCCACGATTCTCAACAACCAATTGCGAAACATAGTATCCATATTAATTCCAATTCTGTATCATCTTCAAAATTGTGCATTATTTTTGGACACCAGCGTAAGTTTTGTGGAACTTTGTATGTAATTAGATCTAAGATGTGTAGTAATTTTTTTTAAAAAAATGGCAAAGTCCAAAATTAATGCATTTTTGAGATTTTTTTTGTGTTTAACAATTAAAAAATAAAAATAAATATCAGCAGTAGAAAGAAATCCATACCAAGTTTTAAGTATTATATTATGAGGTACTTGGATTTTTTTTTAGATAAGTTGGACACGTTAACAAACGTCTGCAGAATACGTTTATTTTAGTCTTCTGTGTTATATACATTGTCCAGAGCGAGCACAGCTAAGTTTTGTCTTTTTTTATTTTAAATTTTTATTTATTTACTTATTTATTTTTGAGCTTGAATCTAATTTGCATTCCGCACATAATGCGTTAAATGGATTTTTAAACCACAATTCTTAAAACTTCAGAAACAACGGCTACACTTATATAATATAGTCCAAGTAAATTTTTTTAAAAATTATCTCTTAATTGACAAAAAACTTATTCATACGTTATAATTCTTCATCTTCTTTTATTCGGGTGGGCTTACTTCATCGGAGAACAGAGGCTCCACGAACGCGCTTTAGGATAATATAGCTACTGCCAGAAATATCTAACTGTAAATTTATGTACCTCTAGAGGATTATTAATTTTCCTTAAAAATATCCCCTGAAAGTATTCGCTATTGAAACCATAATCGTGTAATGAGAAAGGAACGAGATATCGGTAAATAAAGTTTAAAAGAAATATGAGATAGGCGTAATTCAGGTCCGAGGCGTATATTTTTTGTGAAAACATCGTGATGACATATTTTGGTAATGCAGTGGGCGCCGCTTGTGGTGATCACTTTGGATCCAGGCCAAAGAATCCAGGCCATCCGAATGATCAGTACATACTGAATGCCTTAAAAATAATACAAATCTATAGGTATACAGGAATAACAAAAAAACAGGCAACACAACATTGTTGTTATGTGCTGATTCGTTTTAACTAGGAAAAGAAAAGCGATACAATGTATAGAATTGAAAAAAAAAACCTGATAAATATTTAATTTTTCAAGATTTCTTTAAAAAGCTACTAAAGTAATCTGTTTTTTCAAGCATTCGTCGGATAAACCGTTCATATGAATAATGCTCATCAAAAGCTTCAGAACTGTATTGGACTGATCTTCTTAAAGTATGAGAGGCTTGCAGAATTTCTTAGGCTGATGGTGGTTTCTCTTCTGATCCTTCTTCATCGTTCTTGTCCTCATGTTCTCTGGGGCCATGTCTTCGTTTCATCTATGTTTGACATTTTGTTTCTTCTGTAGTTTTTCAACTTTCTCCAAATTTGAGTCAACCCCAGGTTTCCTAATCCTCTCCGGAAAGGTCGGCTGGATTTTCAATGATATCAGGATCATCTTCTTCTTTGGTCCTGATGAAACCTACAAGGCGAAAGCAGTTCCTTATAGTTCCTTGTATATCGTCCCACCATCGAAACTGATCACTACAAGCGAATTGTTGATCACTATAACCGGCGGATTTTATATGTGTTTATATACGGAAGATCCGTTCCTAGCTATTTTGATTAGTACAACAGACTGATCGTTATTTCCGTGATCACTACAGGCGGCGACTACTGTAATAAGTAATTTAATTAGCTATCTCTTTAATACAATGGTTATACAGAGGAGTATAATGGGTAGATACAACATTACAAGTTCATCGTAGGCAGCAAGGGCTTGTGGTAACTGAAGTAGCACACGTACAGCTCACACCGTATCAAATTCAAGTATCTAGTGAAAGTCATGTCGATGTTGGTGTTGCCGAGTGTTGTAGAGGCAGGAATACACATGATCGGTGATATAAAATTTTAATAGATATAATATAGATAAATTACTCATCGGGTGTCGTTATAGTTGTATTAACACCAGTAGCGAATCCAGGATTCGGGTCTGGAGGGGGGGCTGAGGTCATAAAAATTTTGTATCGTCGTGAAGAATGTCAAAGCTCATGGCTTATATAAACCAAAACACTTTAACTTTACAGACTTTACTCACCTGACAATAAGAATCATAAAGAATTATGCAATACTTTCGATCATTTAATTAAAAAATACAAAGAAATAAATAGCCATAAAATGTCTTCGACCGCGTCAACGTTACAAGTACAAGTGGAATGATCAGAAAAGTAGGAAAATTTCCCAGCCTGTTAAGCCAGGAAGCAATGTTGTCACGTTTTTATTATATTTTTTATAAAAAAGAGAAATTAAGAACAAACAGTTGTAGTAATTTTAAATAAAAACAAGAATTCTGGCTTATCTCTGGAGGGCTGCAGCCATATAGCCCCCTCTCCTGGATTCGCCACTGCGACTACCGCTGCACGCACGATGGACCAGCTATGTACTCGCCTTGCTCCATTTTCTTTTCGACTCTGCCGTAGCTCTCGTATTCGCTCGGCACTGACTTTTAAGGCTTATTGTATTCCTTCCCCATCAGACGTAAATCTCCTTTGAATCCTTTCGTATTGAATTAAAACTTTCAATTCTAGATTTTTATTACCTTAAAACAGTATGGTTTGAATGAAAACACGAGAAGTATGGAAATTTGTTTTTATTCTTAACTTTTAAGCAATATACCGTATAAAAATTAATACAACTTAAAAATGAACAATTATACTTCCGATGTTTATAAATTAAAACACGGTAGTATAATATTATGTTTTTCAAAAGAAAAAAATAAATCGAAATAAAAAAAAATTAGCGAATAAAAATAAAACAAACTAATAAAGTAAACACCAGAAACATAACTTTTTTCTTGCGCGTATTTGAATAATAATGGAGAAAAAAAGTACAGCTCAAAAAGAAAAATATCTAAAAGATAAAATCGTAAACTTGAGTTCCTGTAATCGATAGTATGAAGAAACTTAACTACAACGCATTCGAAGAAAAATTCATAAAGATTCACTGAAAATTATAAAAATAATATAAATGTGATTTATTTCACAGTAAATGTACTTAACCCATTAAATGCCAAAACTCTATTATTTCACTTTGCCAAAAAACATTAAATTAATGTGATAACATGAATGAAATATGAAAGAAAACGCTATTTCTAAAGTTTCTAATTAAACTGATTAATTAACTTTTAATTAGAATGAATTAATTATTTTTTAATTAGAGAATTATAATTAATTATTTTTTAATTAGAGAATTATAATTAATTATCTTTTTAATTAGAAAAATTATTTTTATTGGCTTTGCAGTTTTTATAGCAGTCAGCTCAACATTCAAGTGAGCAATCAAAGCTAATCATTGCGCTTTTAGTTGAAAATAAACAGAAACCAAACGTCCCAAAAAGGAACAACGGAAGATAATGTGTTCGAGTATTTATATCACAGCCTCACGCATTTACGATTTTGTTCTGAACTCCAGATTTTTAATTAAAAAAACATTTTTTTTTACTTTTAACACACTATTAACAGAATGTTTTAAATTTTATTTTAATTTTTAAATTTATTTTAATTTTTAAATTTTATTTTAATTTTTAAATTTTATTTTAATTTTTAAATTTTATTTTAATTTTTAAATTTTATTTTAAATTATAATCTGTGGTTCTTTAAAATGAAAGTTACAAAACCATTCAATTAAAGTCATTAAGTTTTCTGTTGATCCGCGTATATATTCACGTATTACCAGGCAGGTTATTATTAGGTTCACGACCGTTAATTGTTTCAGAGTACCGGAATTACACTTAAAATTTGTAGGGAGTCTTTCTAATCGCACTGCATAAAATTATTAAAAAAAATTCTTTGTAGTTTTTTTTTTAACCAAGCATACTGGAAGAGACGCCTTAATTTGTCCTTAGATCAAAATATAAGGACACAAGTCCGCGAAATATTTATTAGATAGGTAAGTTTCTTGTTACAAAACTGCTGCAGGAATTTGATACTCTTAATTAATAAATAATTTAGCAATCCATTAACTACATAAAAGGCATCTGGTTTATAGTTATGTTTTATGATTCTTATCAAGCATACGATTGTTGGCCCGGATCATTCCTGTTGTATGGAAATTTTTCAAATATTTTTGTTATTTCAAATATCAAAAGGATCATAAGCAAACAAAATTTCTACCACACTTTTAATCACAAAACTGTTGCAGGAAAGTCGTCGCAGTTTCCTACGTTTGATTCCATTTGTGTATGAAACACAGAATTTTAGCAGGATGCGAACCTTTACAATATGAAACATTTTTCAACATATTTTACTTTAAAATTGATTCGAATGCATTCTTCGGAACAGCGTTATTTTTTTAAGAGAGTATGCATTTAAATTCCCATTTTTTCTGGTACTTCCTCGATAGCACGCACTGCGGCCCCATTCGCTTTCGCTGCTTGTTATAACAACTGTCTGCTTAGTCCTGGTTTTCTTTCCAATGCAATGAAGGCGAATCCATTGAAGCAGCAAGTTTAATACCAGAATGCACGCTTTTTCTTTTTCATCTCCAGACCTTACCTTTTCCCTTTCCGATAAGCCTTCTCCGCCGAAGAAACTCTGCCCAAGAATTTTTCTGCTCTCTCGGAACAACTTCGGATGGAAGGACATTTATAGCAAGCGCACAATGGGATTGCGTCTTGCTTTTTCTATTTATTATTGTGCCTCGGCTATCCAGGGAAATTGAATTTGCTGGTTAATCTTTGTGCTTTTGAAATTGTTTTCCTAGGATCAGTAAATATATCGAATTGTTCTGGAAAGAAGGAGGCACGAAATTGAATTTCATGCTTTTTTCTTTCCGGAAGCTTACGCAGGTACCTTTACGCCAGGAAGCTAAGTTGGATGTCTAGAAATTTCTTTTCTGGCACTATTTGTTCGACTTCGGAGTGTTCTGGTGGCATGAATATGAGTTGCATATATATAAATGTATTGTTAAATTATTAATGGTATCTAAAATATCATTGCATGGTAAAAAATATATTCACACTGGCTTGTGAGGCATTAAATATTCAATATTAGACAATGTGTGATAAAAAATCATGGTATTCTTTTAATATAACGAATAAAATGGATAAAAAGTTTAATATGGTATCAGTGGCAGCCCGTCAGCTCAGAAACAATATATGCTGCAAAAGTTGTATAGACCTAAGCTGTAGGAAATTTTGTGCTGATTATTTTGGTATATAATGATGATATACTAAAAATTGATAGTTTTGGAGTTATAAGCAAAAAACTGGGGACAACTTTTTTTCATGTTTTTTGGCTATAACTAAAATTTTTACAAAAATTTTGGTGGCAAACCTTAGATTCGTAATCAGCAAACCCAAATAGCATAAAGGAGCAAAAAATTACAACTCCCCCAGAATTTGAAAACTATTTAATGATTGACTACTGAGAGAAAGCGAAAAAAAGTCAAATAAGGAAGGCAAATGCAGAAGTCGCGCCAAACGAGAGCTTTGAAAATCGCAGCTCGAGTGCATCTAGTTTCAAGAGGAGAAAGGGTTGCTTTCTTCTTCCGACTGAGCGCTCCGCGTTGCTCAGTGCGCGAATTTTGATCATTAAGAGAGGCAAAATATGCAGCTCATTTCTCTTTCTCTCTCTTAATTCTTGATTGATTTTTCGTCTTCCTTTTAGGTTTTTTAACTACTTTTTTGCCATTTTCGTTGATCATTGGACTCTCAAAGTGGAAAAGTAAGCTAATTAGAATTAAAACGAAAGTACAAGCTTTTAAAATAAGTTCAGCTGGACGAGCCGCCACTGTATGGTACGTGTTATGCACAAAGTTAATGTGGTATGTACAAAAAGAAACTCGCCACGATACTTGCTGAAGGTGTATGAAACAATCTTCATTTTTCTGGATGCGATCGCGAACTCGTATTCTGAAACGTGAATCAACTTTATGGCGTTTTGGCACACGGGCATAAACGATTGAAACATTACTAATATTCACTTCACCTTTTGAATTTTCAAAAACCATTTCATAGCATTTGGGAACTATACCTCTAAAATCTGTCCACCTACAAAAAATTAAAGTCATAGCATGCTGAGAGAATTAGAGACATAGCATGCTGATTGTGCCACAGAAATCATTATCATTGTTCCCATTCTTGTAATAACCTAAACTTCTACTTTTCAAGTTTAGAAAAATAAGCGAGTATTATCATCCTGAAAAAAGCCATTTATATCGAAATGCTACTGCATATGCACCCAAATAATTTCGTTCCTATACGAAATACATTCTTTCTTACAGCATAAATTCATTTGACTATTTCACCCCGATTTTCTTTTGTTCTGATAACTTTCAGGTGATGCTTTAATCGCAGTAAGATGCTAAAAACAGTACATTTTATAATTTCTTTTTAACTTTTTAAAAGTGCTTAGCGTTATTGAATTTATTTGCTTTTAGTCTTATTATTTCAGTAAACAATTTTGCAGTATAAATCCGTTTCTTTTTACCGAAACTACGACAAATCATCCGGTAGTTTTGAAAAGAAACAGGGGTGAATCTGGGGCACGGCTTAAACTTCTATTCAGAACATCGCGAGTTCGAATCGCGTTTCTAACAACGACTTATTGTTTATATGGGATCAAGTTTAACCTTTCTTTGAAAACAAATACATTTCCCCATGCCTGGAGGTTGACTAAAATCGTTCCGGCATTTAAAAAAAGGTAATGCTGAAGAATGCAAAAACTATCGACCTATTGCAATTCTGAGTCCTCTATCAAATATTTTTGAAATTATAATACATAAAAAGCTTGTCCCCCAGGTTAAAAACGTAATTTCTTTTGTTCAACAAGGATTCATGACTAAACGTTTTATTTCAACTAATTTGTTGTGCTTAATTGACAAAGTTATTTCCGCCTTTGAAAACAATTGAAGGGGTGAATGGATGAAGGGGGTATGTAACAGCAAGTGTGTTCTGAGATATTTAGCCTTAAAGTTGTCATTATGATACTTTTTTGTTAATATTTTTTTAAGTTCTTAGTAAAATATACTATTCCTTTAAGAGGTAAAACATTTATTCAGTATGAATTTTGTTTTAATATGAGCTTAAAAAATAAAAATAAAATAAATATATATTGTAAATACCACCTTCTTCCACTCACATAGTTAGTATTTTTTATGATTTTATGAAATGCATGGGGTTATGACCATGCAATAAAAAAAAATTATTGTTTAATATAAGTATTGTTTGTACATTAGAAAGTAATTTTATTCTATTATATAACATATCAAAATAACATATGAAGAAAATTGTTCTTATTTTAATAAAATTAACAGTTTGTATTACACAAGAGGCTTTCAATAAAATTATTGTTCATATTATTTCATTAACCCGATATTCATGCAACACCTGCTTATAGAACCACTTGTGTTCGAATGAAGTACAGCTGTTCTTTAAGGTTTTCAACTTTTTCTTTAGACAGTGTGCCAGTTTTTTTGAAGAGTCTCAGGAGGTCGAAGTCATCGGTAAGAGAAGATTTCTTTTTCAAATCTTTATGAATATTTACCTCTCTAAAGGGAATATAGCGATCAAAGTTCTCTTTGAAAAGGTATGACCCAAAAGTGTCCACACGAATCCATTTCATTCCATCTCTGAAATGTGCTTTTTCATTCAGGAGATCTTTTTTCTCTTAAAAAGTTTCATCTTTTGGGGGAGATCCTCAGTATCTCTGAAATGGTGTTCCATATTAATAACCACATTTTTTTTTACTAGAAAGAGGCAATTATTTCACGATATTGTTGAGGAGTACAAATAATCTGGTGTTTCCTTAAATTTTTCTTTATTCGGCCAAAATCCCGATCCGAATCCAAGTATGAATGGCCTACTTCTGGGAACTTGTGGTCGATTACCTTAGATTGACGTTTTTGTACAAGATATTGATACAAACAAATCATCAAATTTTTTTTTATTTTGGCCTGAACAGGAGTCTGTCCAAATGATTAAGTGGAAGACGAAGGTATGTGGTATTTTACATTACATACCTCCTTTATCCACTGGAGATATATTTAGTAATATTAAATGACTAAAGGAAAAAGGAAGTATGTGGTATTTTAATGTTGCATACGTCTTTCTTCCATCGGAAATATACTATGTTGTTGTCACATACCTCCTTCATTACACTAGTATCTAGCTTAAAACTGCTTCTAGAGAGTTGCTTCAAGTACCGAAAAACAAGCCAACACATACCTCTTTCATTCCTGACAACAATCAATTTCAACAAAAATGTTACATACCCCCTTCATTCACTCACCCTTTCAATTGTCAACTAGATGTTATTTACACTGATTTCTGAAATGCTTTCGATTCAGTCGACTTTGGTATTCTTATGAAAAAATTGAGAACTATCGATTTTCATGTCAATCTTGCTTTTCTCGTATTTGAGTAATCGGACTCTATATGTCTATTTTAATAATGTTATTTCTGATGCATTTTCAAACACATCTGGAGTTCCTCAGGGTTTTAATCTTGGTCCTTTACTTTTTATTTTGTTTATAATCACCTTTGTGGTGAATTGGGTTTTCTGGGTGTCTCTTGTTTGCCAACGATCTGAAATTTTTCAGACAAATACGATCCATTGCTGATGCTGCTCTTTTACAGAACGACCTTGATAACTTATATCATTGGTGCATCGTAAATAAATTACTCCTTAATGTTGAAAAGTGCAGAATCCTTATCTATACTAGAAAATCGCAGCCTATTTTTCACTCTTACCAAATCAATGGTATTTTACTACGCCGATCCGAGACAGTTACTGACCTTGGTGTTACTTTCGACACTAGACTCGATTTTACACAACATATTGACAACATTGTCGCTAAGGCCTACACTAAACTTGGCTTTATCAAACGTAATACCAGACATTTCTCCGATGTTCTTGCATTGAAAGTTTTATTTTTCACTATTGTCCGCTCGAGTCTTGAATACTGTTTTGCCTTGTCTGGGACCCTTACAATAAAAATAAAATTAAAATTATTGAAGGTACAAAGTAGGTTTTTGCTTTACTTATTTTACCGAACAAATCTCTATTATCCACGAGACTTATCCTCATCTCATTTATGTAACATCGTTGGCACTCACAAATTGAGGGTCGGACTTGATCTTTCATGTCTTTTATTTTATCATAAGATAATTAATAATGCCATTGATTGCAGTTACATATTGAGCCGTATCACTTATGCTGTGCCGACTAGAAGTACGAAGAAGAGTTGTTTATTTGTAAATGTATTTTCCAGGTTTAATTACAAACGTAATTTTTCTATTTATAAATTTTACAAAATTTTTAATAGGTACTCTGATTATCTTGATGTGCTTAATATGTCTTATGATGTTTCTAAGACTGAATGTTTGCGACTTTTGTGTTCTTTAAGTGTTTTTATTTTTTAATTCGTGTTGTGTCCTTGTCGTGATTTCTATGTCTATCTGCTGTTTTTATTAATCTGTGTTTTACGGCTATTTTAATGTTTGTTTCTGTATCATGCACTCTATAAATGGAGTTTATTCTGTTGTGTGCATTTTCTAAATAAATAAATAAAGTTTCAAACGTTCTCACTCTAATGTGGTGCGAAAACTCGAACAGGAGTTTGGTTATTTTTCATCGCTACATCCTGGGAGTCTTTCTGATTTCAAGGATTTCTTCACCACAAAATTTTCTTCCTTGCACTTTTAGGAGCATTAATAGAACTTAAATACATGGCAATATAAGTGGAACATATTGGCAATGTATATGAAAAATACAGCATTCTTCAACTAAGTTTTAGGCTTTGTTATTGAGAAAATAGTCAATCTTCCTACTCATTCAACTTTTTCACAGTTCACAGAACATGTATATTTTCAATGCCTGGAATTAGAATTGTCTGATTGCTGCCTTACAACATCTTATCGAGAATTTTAATTAAATACATGTTTAGCCTTCGAAAATAGTAATATATATATATATATATAATATTAATCCAAATATAACTAGTATATAATCATACAGAAATAAAGTAAACAAGAATTAAATCTTATAACAAAAAGTCATTATTTGAACAATACATCAATTTTAAATAAAATCTAATAAATTGAAATTACTAAAGATACCATAAACAAAAATCAAGTTTAAACATTATATTTCAACAAGTGAAAGAACACTGTTGTTATTAAAAATAATGAAATAGGCAATCCAAGTAAATGGAGTTTTCAACAATTAAAATAGCAGCTTGGCTGTGGACAAGCTTTAGCCAGGTTAAATTAATTTTGCTGTATATATATATATATATATTGCAATGCATTTACCTCCGACTTTATCTGAAATTCACATTTTAATCACAGTTTAAATAACTGAACCCATACCTATTACTCGTATTGTATTTCATAACTTCGAAAATTCCCTCCACTGATTCTTTTGCTAAACCCGAAATAGGTTTTAGAACAGAGGAGTTCTTTCAATCTCTTGCCGAGATGGGTAATAAAAGATAGAAACAAAAGCCATTAATTTTTAATAAGCAAATCTGTACCTCTGATTTGATCTCGGAGTAATGTAATTTGTGATTTCATATTTTATTTTTAACTAAATTTATTGTTATATTAATATAATTATGTTAAGTGATTTATATTTACACTTCAGATGTATTGGTCCTGCTTCAATTAATTTTGAATATTTAAAGAAAGATTTCATTATTAAATTATGAAATAAATCTAGTTAATTAATTAACATATTAATTTTGTAATTGTTGCAGTTAAAAATTATGTTAGTTTCATTTTAAAAATGAGGATAAATTTCGCCATTCTGCTATATTTTATTATTAAAAATTAATTATCAATAAAAGCAGATTTGAATGTTACAATATACAATGCATATAGTGATTTGGTTTTCATTAAAAAGTATTTTTAAACAATAAAATCAATAAAACATTTTGCAACAAATAATAAAATTTTGGATGGGTTTGAAAGGACCTACTAGTTCACGAAAATAGACTTTGGAAAACGAAAATTTTCTCCCATCTATATAAATGATCAAATTTTATTTTTTGATAAGATTGATTCTTGAAATTTAAAAAACTATTTTCATTATCAAAATATAGGTGAAAGATTTGTTTACTCCTCTCTGCGTATCTGAGATTAAATGTTGAATATATTCGTATGAGACAAAATTGTGCAGCTTACGGGATATCTCAGTTAAAGATATCCAAAGTAATTGCATATTACAATTTATAATGCTGCATATAATTTATAGTACTGCACCGTCGATAGAGGATTGCTTCAGGTTTCGTATCTAAAATTTCTAACATGGTTCACTCATGCGCCTTATTAACAGATGTTTTATACCATTTTTTGCAGCATTTATATGCATCCTCAAAATTGGCATGTGGATACATATCCCCGGATATAAAACAGAATTTTCTGAATTAAAAATAAAATTTTGAAAATGTTCCTGAATTATTTTACATGAATTCCGTTCATTATTGAAAACCCGAATGAGACTTAGGATAGGAGCAGAAGTGAATCTTAACACATAAAAATTATATCAAACTTTTTATACATGAAAGCTAACAAATATTTTTTAAACTTAAAAAAACTTGAAATTTATTAACTATGTTCTATTAACTAACTATTAGTCTATATTAACAAACCTAATGTACTGTTTCATGATATAGAAATGCTGAATATGAAATATTCAATATTTTGAATTAATAATGATATGATTTTAAAGGCTGAAACATGAAAATTGCATTTATTCAGAATATCCTAATTTTTAACCTAAATAAAAAATTTAAGAAATTAATTTAAATTTGCATAAAGATCAGAAACTTTACTCGATAGAGCATCTTAGAGCATTTACTTGATATTTATGATGAGACTAAATACAATCCTGGTTTGAAAAAATCTCCTATTACAGACTCCCGATATCTTCTTTTCTATATATTTGTGGTACGTAGTTCAAAGATATTGTTGTTGGCCAAAGTCATAAAACAAAATAAACGAAATTGTGTTACCTGCAACATGAAGATGGCCTATCATCAATGCTTTTACCCGCTCCTGATTCTTTGATACAAGAGCTGTGCCTAAAAATAATGTTCAGTAAAGAAGAGGGGGAAATAGTTTCTGTGGGAAAATATATTTGATACTGTATTTCTTTTTATGCATGAAATGGATACAATAAAAGGTTCACAGAATATATTTTACATGAAACATAACTCTTGGCTGGGAAGTTTTTGGAGAATCGTGTTCGAAAATGGAACGTCAGAAGAGTTTCTTTTATTTATTCGTTGCAATTAATGCTCTTTCTAATTTTCCAAGTAGCTTTGATTTATAATTTAATGGAAATAAACTCCATTTGAGTCCAAAAATTTAAGATATTGATTTGTGAAATCTTTTCCGACGTTTATTAAGATGCAAAAATGTTGTTTTGTATTTGAATTTGCCTAAGATGAAATATCCCGCAATGAAAACTACTCACTATACAACAGTCAAGCTAAAATCGCCAGTAACGCTCACTAGCCAAATCTATGTTGCAAAATAAAACATAAAATTACTTCTTCGCACGGTCAGACGTCTCTCACAGTGTAACATCATACTGGAAACAAAGCATTTTATAAGACATTGTGGCATTCGATTCCACTTTTTCAGCTCTTGGTGGATTTTCGGAAAGAGTGCATTTCCACTCCCAAGGCCGTCCTAGACATCTTTTGTAGGGTTTAAATCTGAAGATCTGGTTTCCCAATCCATCCAGAGAAAATCGTCTCTATAAAAAATCGAAATCATCTCAAGCCGAAAACTATTCAAGATACTCTTTGACCAGTTTATGTGAACGAGCTTTATCGTCCCTACAAATTAACTAAAAGGCAACAGTACCTCTGAAAAGTCAAAAATAGAGCTGCAGTATCTTATATCTGCAATTTTGAGTTCGCAGGGAGCCTTTATTAAGCAAATGGAGACGTTTGTGGCTGTACAATAAGATGTCTGCCAGATCATGGAACTCCGCTGCTACAGAGATCTCTATAACTGATGTTAGAAGGAATGCATACGTCCCAAGTCTTCTCCAGCGCACGAGAATCAGTGTCTACCCGTCGCCACGCGTCAATAGATATCCATCTGTTAAGAGCTGAGACAGTCAATGTGGCAATATCTTTTCTGTAACAAATTTCCATAAATTAAAACTATTGGGTTTTAAGAAAGTCGCCAAATTATACGCATCCTCTTAATTTTAATTTCCAGTATTTTTACGAAAATCTTATTGCAACTAAAACTGAACTGGTAAAACTTAAGAGCAATAATGAGTGAAATTATGCAAGACAACAGGTGAAAAGCGTTATAATTTACATCAAGGTAGAGAATCAAAAGCTTAGAAACGAACTGATTGTCAATGAAATGTAAAGTTATTAATCAGCTCTGTGAAGATGAATAATATTTTAGTCTGCAAGGAATTCGATGTGCAATGAATGACAGCTGTTCACATCCAGCGCGCCGTTCTGCTTTCCAATTAAAAGGCGGATGGAGAACAGGTGCTTTCCGAAATATCGGCTTCCTTGAATGATTGACATTTTACACAGAGAATGAAGGTACTTTCGCAAGTGTTAAAATTTACAGTAAGAACTTTCTTGAAGAGAAGATGAGTATCTGAAACTGTATTTACGATGGATTAATACACGTTTATTTTATTTTCAGAAGTGCTTACAAGGAAAGTCGCATTAAAAGCAATCATTAATTAAAGGCAATGCACACTCTTTATTTATTTTCTCAAAAATTGGTTGAATTCTTAATTTTTTATGTAAATTGATTTTTATAATTTCCATTATAGATTTTCATTGTACCCTTTTGGCTTTTACCATTTCCTCCTTCTTTCTTTCCGTAATGCAAAAGGACATAAAATCCTTATCATTAATTATCTTTCCAAACAAATCAACAAAAGACCAAACGTCATCCTTTGCAGAGAAAGGATTTTGAAAAATTTTAAGTCATCGAAAGCTATTCATACGACACCCAGAAAAGCAGCTCGCCCCTTTGGTCCTTGAGAAATTATTAACCGTCCGAGAGCAGAACACCCTAGTACGTAAGCGATCAGCAGACACATAGAAATGGTAGAATAGAGGGCAAGGTGAACAAAATTTACAACAAATATTGCAAAGATTAAAATGATATTACAAAGCAAAATTTTTACAACGCTTGAAGAGAAACAAAATTTGTTAAATTTAAAAAATATACAAAACAATGTGATGACAAAATGATAAATATAATAAGAACACAATTTGTAACAAACAGCTTTAACCTTTAAATGCCCAGTGTTGCCTTTAAGCAACATACTCAATTTTTTCTTCTAAAATCTTGAGAATAAGACTGAAGTCTAATGCCTGTTGTTGCCAATAGGGTACATACTGAAAATGTTATTAAATCAATTTACAACATATGGCAGCCTGAGTGCTGATGAAAAGTTAAAAATAAACTGATGTTTTTCAGTTGAGGCTGCATCTTTTTAGCTTTGTTTGTATTCTTGAGAATACATATTTTATTGTACAACTTTGAAGGAAATTTCTTATCTTTATTATGAGTTATTAAAATTAATCTGTGTTTAATATTATGCCATTTCACTAAGGAAATTTTTTTCTCAACTAATGTCCAGTTTTGCCGATTAATAACAAACTGTTTTTAGACGTAACCATACTTAAAACAAAATGGTATTTTTTAAAGTATTTTTCCTATTTTTTTTATTCAAGAAATGAAATTTAAAAAAAATTAAATCAATTTTTTAAAAAATCTGGCTTTTAAGGGTTAAATAAAATGATATTAATAATATAAAATATAACTATGTAAAGAATAAATGGATTTTACAGGAATTTTAACGGTGAGGAAAGGGCACAACGTAACTAAACAATGTATTAAGGAAAAACACAACGGCACAAAGCACAAATAAAACCTACTTACAACAGCAAATCTTAGATGCAATTAAAATCAAGTGCCAAAACACAAAGTTCCCCAAACCAAATACAAAGATACTAAAAGGCAAATATAAAAAATAAATAGGATTTCAAAATTAACAAACATACATAATTAAATATTAATTTTTGAATATATATAAATAAGCCACATGGAGATAATTGGAAGAAACTTCTTTGTCTCCCAACAGAAATAAAAAAAGAATTCATTAAAATTGAAATAAAAGGAAGCATAAAAACCGTTCGACATTTGATTTTCAAAAATGTCAAATGGTTTATACGCTTCTTGATTTATGTGCTTTTGGTTTTTAAAAATCAAATGTCTCTAAAAATGTCATTCAAATATTTAAATGAAAATTAAATCATCTCAGCAGGTTAAATCTCAACTTGGGAATAAAAGTTGCACCCGAAATCTTCTTTTGCGAGTCAACATTAGATAGAAACGTATTCAAGGAAAAATAAGTAATAAATCTCAATGAAGATGTTAACAATTCTGAAGAGAAGTTTAGAATCCTAATTATGGAATAAAGGAGACAAAATCATAATAATAACAAACATTTTGAAAATATAATTTTCATGTTGGGCTCATAAATTACCACTATGTCCTTTCCATTTTGACTGTCTTTTCAAAAATCTTTATACGGTGGTTGAAAAATAAAGCGTAAGAGATTTCACTAAAGGCTTTTTTAACTATTTTGATTGCCTTAAAACTTTTTGAGAGAAAGTATATTTTCGAGACTCGTCTTCATGTAGGAAACGTTGTTGCGACATTAAAATTCCTAAATAAATATAAGGAAACAAAACATTAATTAACGTAATATTAAATGAAATTCAATTTTGTGGTTATTTAGCAAATGTTGCGAGTGAAATGCACTGTCTAGATAAATGTTTGGCTATTTTGCTTGTAAACAAATACTGAAAGGAAATACATTGTCTAGATAACGTTTTGATTATTTTTCTTAAAATGGCTTCAAAGTTTGCGCAATATTATTAGTTTGAAGTCAAGACCCACAGTTTAAAAAGACCTGGCCTAAAATATAAAATGCATAAGCAAATATCAAAGGTATTTCACTGTCAGCATTTTAACAATTTGCTGCTGAAATTTCACCAGCAGTGAGGCATCGATTTCTGCCTACAGTGCGGATCTCAAATATCCGTTAACAGATGAAAATACTTCCAATGATTACCTTGAGCAACAATCTTTTTCTTATATTTTTGAAATTTTCTTTCGATTGATTACTTATTAATAATAACTTAAATAACAATTTAGTATGAAACAGATTCATTTTGGCCTTAAATTTACTGACGAGTTGCAATAATTTAATGTTTGTAGTAATTGAACACATTAAAAATACAAATATAGGTCAGACTGGGGATAGTTGTAACAATATTTGGTACTTTTCCGTTAGCCGGGCGCAAGCGAAAAATCGTCAAATAATGTAGAATTCCGCCAAATTTTGGCGACATTTGCGCCCGGCGACTTGGCTCGCGTTTGGTTCACAATTGGCGACATCATTTTAGCCGAGCGCAAGCAAAAAATCGCCAAATAATGTAGAATTCCGCCAAATTTTGGCGAAATCTGCGCCCGGCGACTTGGCTCGCGTTTGGTTCACAATTGGCGACATTTGCGCCCGGCTAACGGAAAAGTACCCAATATTTTTTTTAAAAAATTTCTAAAAAAACTATTACAAGTGCTTTTACGAAACACACTTTAAAGTTTGCTCTGATTATTAAAGATCCATGGCATAATTTTTTAAAAACGATTAGATAAAGAAAATTCAAAGATATTAAAAGTTTTATACATACATGTACATTGTAACAACTTACCCCACAATGGGGTATGCTGTTACACTAGATGGGGCTAATTGTTACATAAAATATGTTAATCAATAAAATCCAATATAATATTTTTTTAGTTTTTAGTATGTTATTATGCTCAAGTTCTCTTTTCCTTCATAAATTCACTTAATTTCATAAGTTATTCTGATGAGTCATCATCATGATCATTGTTTGAATTAACAGATTTTACAAATATATATCTTGGAAAGAGAAAAGAATCACTCCGTTTTCTTTAGCCAAGTCCGATGTTGGTAAGTAGAGAGATGAGACAGATGAATGTCCAGAATAAGTAGGGCAGGTCTCTCTTTGATCACTCTGATATGTTTTATAAAATGTCTTATGAAGCTCTGAAAATCCTGCTCAGTCATACATGCAGATTTGATCCATCCAGATATTTGATAAGCCTGAACATTCTTGCAGTGAGTTTCAACGAAAACGATGTTTAAATAATTTCCTAGGAATATTGTATTTATATTTTCCTTCTATATTGTTTAATTATTCAATTTATTTCATTTAATCATGCTTAAATTAACTAAATTATAGTTGATTAGATATGCAGCTTATCATCACAAGCAGTTTTCATTTTACTTCAGTATCTCTGGAGTGTCATGAAATTAATTTCATATTTTCCAGCCGCCATTCGCAATTAAAAAAAAGTCATCACCACTCCCGCTGCCTCCAGAAATGTTTCCTGAGGCGTTGTACTCCTATATGTGTTTACTTTATAGTTCATCATATCAACTTGAAAAAAAGGTAATAAATGTTATGTACAGTTAAAACTTACTCGAGGCATGTTGTTACACTGTAACAAGTAGTCCCAATGAAATTGTGACAAGTAGCCCCAACGAAATTGTAACAAGTAGCCCAAACGAAATTGTAACAAGTAGCCCCGTGTGACGCTATTTTATATCGTGATACGTGTGAGTGATATAATACAGATGTACAGAATTTTAAAACATAATATGTCTTACCTGAAATCTAGGCTTTCTCGTGGTACAGACGTTATACAGATATCTCCAAGGGTTCCGTCTCAAATAAAAAATAAAAATTTAAAAGGAAAATTACTAACAGATACAAAATAAACATTACCAAAAAAATTCTCTCTGCTATTGACTGCAGGCACTCCAAAGTTCGGTGAGGAAGACACATGAATGAAGGTTACCATCTAGCCTGAGAAAAGTGATTTTCTACCAATGGTAAGTTTAAAATTCGAATATAACAACATGCCCCGCGTAACAACTAACCCTCGACATACCATTTTTATATAAAGCTCAAAAATGTATTCAGCCGCTAATATATTTGTTATCTCCGTAAGAAATAACACGAATTTTGTAAATTATCTGTGCTAGCATTCAATGCCAATGTATAAGATTTACGATTTAATTTATATATATGGTTAATAATTATTAAAAATAAAACATTCACATGTTTGAAAGCTTTAACATAGAAAACTCCTTGTGGAATACTCTGGAAACTTTGACACACCAACAAAAAAAATGGCGACATACATTATTATAAAATAAACACCTCATTCTAATGAAAAAAATTTAGCAGGCAAGCCATTATTCATATATAGTATAACGTCTAATCGAGACCCAATAGATATTTCAAAACCGTTAGAGATAGACAAATACTTCCAGTTAGAAAGATGTAATAAATGACTTAAAGATTTATATTTTATACTATTTGAATAAATAAATATACTGCTGAAAAAATTACGAAGTCTAAATTTTTATAGAATCTCCCGGTTTTATTAGCCATATTTAATAAAATATTTTGGCACACACAAACTTTTTAAACAAAGAAAGTTCTTGAATCTATAATTTTTTCTATTCTGTGATTAAGATTCAACAAGTTATGAAGCTTTGAGTATCACTATTTTAGACGATTTCAGAATATTTCAATAGTCACTTTAGGTAAGATAATCCAATTATCAGACAGCGTTTGCTCGAAGCGGCCGTTGATTGGCTTAAAATAATGAAATTTAAGGTTTCATAGCTCTGTCAGCTTTAGTCGCATATTTAGTGGGGGTTGTTGTTGTTTTGTTTTATTTAAAATGTTAGTTTGCCAACAATATTTTACTAAATAAGGCTGATAGGAAGGGTGGCTGCATGAAAATTTAGACTTCGTAATTTTTTCAGCGGTACATTTATCGAACTAAACGACGTAACATATATTTCTTTTATGTCATTAGAGCATTTTTCCAATAGAAGGCGTATAGCTATCTCTAACGGTTTAGAAATTAGCTATTGGACCACTAATAGAGTGGACACTCTGTATATACATGCTTATTTGCTGAATTTCATGCTTATTATACATGTTTTTTTGCTGAATTTGAATTTTGTAAAAACAATTCAGTCTTAAAAAGCAATGTAACATTAAAAAAGCGTTTATCCATTGATAGAATTTTTCGAAAAGTGAAATAAAATACATCAGCCCTCCAAAAATATATCGCTATAAAGCCCGAATGTATTTTCAATATCCTTTGGATAATACTATAATCAAATTAACTTAGAACGCATAGTTCTCAAAAATCTATATCTTTTTTCTTCAACAAAACGTTTTGAATAACATGAAGCAATTAATGCGTTGTTTTTCCTTTTATATCTAAATAAATGTAACGATAATGGATAAAAGGCTTTTGGGTGGCTTCGTAAATTAACTTTCACGAAGTTTCTGTTGCTGTTTGTTTGTAGTATTAAATAAAAGCAAATTGCAGTACAGTACTGTTTTAGTTCTGTGAAGTGTCATAGATTTTGCCTTACTAGAAGTAAGTATTCATTTACACTGAAATTTTTTTTTCATGTTTACCTTCATATTTTTGGTACCGCTATTTTACAACATTTGAAAATTATTCTATTTTAAAATAAACACAAAAATTGTTCAACAGATCTTTTGTATATTTTATGTAGCAGCCGATCAACTCGGAATTTTTTATGAGTCGTTGCAAGCAGATAACTTAATTTATATTTGCACATTTTTTTATTCTCTGTTTTATTATTCTCTCTTCTTTTTCAAGTATTTAAATGATTTCTCCCTATGTTGAATTCTGACTTGGAAAATAAAATATATCCAACAGATAGTCTCAGAAAACACATTATCATCGGAAGGTTGGAGAACGGTTTCCTACAGCTAAAGATAGTATCATATTCTGATTTCTTGAATGCACGTTTTGGATATTAATAGATGATTTCTTGACAATTTGAATTTATGAATAACTGAACAGCATGATCACTTTTTACCTTCTCATGTATAGGAAGATAAAATATTGCAGTCGTTGAAAACTTCGATCTCGATATTTTCATGAACCCTGAGCCCCAAAAAATGTAAAACTTTGAAAAGTCTGCCTGTCTGTGAATAAGATAACTTAGAAACATAGATACAGCACAACCCCGGTTAACCGAACTAAAACGGGGAGGGGTAGGAATTATTTTGGATAACGATTTTTTCGGTTAAGCCATAAAAATATATAACTATTTTGTATATAATTCTGAAAAGACTTGAGAGTAAAACGAATTAAAAACTCTCTTTGTAGGTTACATTTATAGTCTTGAATAAAGTTAACCCTCCTTCGGACGCAATATTCGTACCGGCGAGTTCGGGCGCAATGTGCCTGACAGAGACAGGTAAACAATATCGTAATTAATATTGTTAATATCCATTAATTTTAGCATTCTAAAATTAATCACTGACTTTCTTGCGGAGGCTTAAGACGGGAAAGAGGGGATATCGTTGCAAAAAAGTCTCGCCTTCGCGATTATTTCCGTGCAGTACAGTACGTGTTTTTTGAAGTTATGATTTCAAAGTAATTTCGGATAACCCGGGTTTCGGTTAACCCGAGTTCGGTTTACCAGGGTTTTACTGTATCCAGTCAAACGAGATTTGACATGTGATCCTTGCACAAAAATTGCACAACTGTATCAAATTTTGGATGAAAGCCTCGAAGGAGAAGATTATCTGTCTGCCCTGATCCACGTGCATATGAACTCAAAACCGCAATGAACTAGATAAATAAAATTTGGAATATGGTTTTATTATTAGAATTGCTTGAGATCTCTATGAAACTTTGAACCAAATAGTGCAAGATTGTCTCTCAATTCTTGTGTATGATATATCGAAAACGCAACAAACTGGAATGTTAAATTAAGCATATGATCTTTACATCATTCTGTTTCTAATTTTTCACTACATCTGTCAAAAGATAGACTGTTTATTTGTCTGTTCATTTATGTGAACACAATAACTCTCAGACACAAAGAATAAGAGAAATGAAATTTCGTCTAGACAGGAAAATTGTGCTAAAACTGCATCTGAGGGCCAAAAAACCACAGAGAATAATGGGAGAAGATAAGCATTGAAACTTACGATTAAAAAATGTTGTAAAAATGTTAAGAAGTAGTAAGTTATAAATGGTAGTAATGAAATAAAGTTTTGAACCATTTAAAAATAGTAAATTAATGAAACAATAGAAATTCTTCCTATATATTTTTTAGAACAATTTCAATTGAACTAACAAGTAAAATCAATTATTAAAACCTTATGAATAAGAATATTTTAAAGGTTAATTTGAAAACAACTTAAAGAAAAATTCCCAGACGCATTGTTTCACGTTTGCTGTTTTCAGTCGAATCCCACACTGAATTGAGTCATTAAATAAAACCACGCAAGAGAGAAATCAACATAGTTTGTTCTCTAAATTAATGATACTGGAAACAAAAAGTCGAACCATAAAAATAATTCTGCGAGTCAGTTTTTTTCTCCTTTAATCGCTGCCTTCAATCGACTTCTTTTCAGAACGATCTTCTTGCCAAAAGAATCTCTTCCAGATGAACGAAGGCACAGGTTCAATAAAGCGTGCTAAATTTTTGTTCCTTCATTTTCTCCCCAGCAACAAGGTTTTAAAACTTTTACTCTCTTTTTCATGCTGGCTTTGACAAGAGAATTTTTAACGCTTGCCCGCTTCCCTCCCCCTTCCTACAGCAACAACAATGAGACACGAACAACGACAAACAAAAAGATTCCCTCTCTTTCGTTCTTCCGCAAAGAATATAAATAATTGATGCAAGCAGAGTTTGAATAACAAACAGTGCCTTATTTCAGAGGATAAATGGTATAAATTATCTTGTTTAATATTTGAAACTAAATTTGCATTCATAATAAACGCGTTTCAGTTTTAAAACACTCAAGTAGACATCAGACCAAGAATATCGTTCCTAATAAAAACAGATTTGAGCGATGGAATTTAAGTATATCTGCAGGAATAATTAAAAAGAATTTGAAGCAATTTTTAAAAACACACTTTTATTAGTGTACTAAGAATTAGAGTTATTTTATTTTAATTATTTTTTTTATAACGTTATACCAACGTAACAGTTAGTTAATGACTTCTGTTACTATTTCTGTAATTTTAACGCCTTATTAATTCGTACATCAAGAAAATAGAGGAATATAATATGGACTATCTTTAGCTTAATTTTGGGTTCCGGCAAATAATAGAGCAGTTCATCAAACTAAATGGCCATAGTCATTGTGGATTAATTGCGAGCCTAAGAAAGCTTGGGGTTATTTACACCTATGTACACTAAAGTAGTTTCTGTCATTAAATTTTACTGTTCTGTCCTTAGTCCCGGTGAGAACTAACGTCGTTAATAAACCAAAATTGTCAAAAGAACCGAGCACCTTTGATACCTGGCGTTCCATCCAGAAAAGGATAGTTCTATGGTCCATCCTATCTCCCTGTCCGAGGATGCCTGATGTCACTGCAAATGGCAGCCATCTACACGCAAAATCGGTCATGGCCCATGCCAGGAACGAGGTAAATCTTCCATCTTTATATATATTATCTTCCATACAAAAAAGAGAAATAACGGAAAATATTCCGTAAGGAAAAAAATTCTCTTAACTTTGAGTACAGTTAAATGCAATTCCTTTGAGTCAAAGATCTCTCCGAGGTCCTTACCTGCTGTCACTTCTATGTTACCACAAATGTATGCCACCGGTGAAGAATTACAAGGAATGTATCTAGTGTTCATTTCATGACCTTTTGTTGTAAAAGGGACTGCCAGAATGCGCTCTGCATACTTTATCATTTAAACCAGACGGTTTTCTATGTCGAAAGACTGAATTGTAAATTGATTTTCAACGTTCTCTGATATGTTAGAGTTTTGAAATTTATGACACTTGGTTTCAAAAAAAGAATACTTACAGTATTTGTAATGTTTCAGATTAACGCCATTAATCTGGCATTAACTTGTCTTACCCTTGATTCCTGGTTAGCGCCACCCGGCAGTGAGAGTTCAGGAAAAAAATGATTTCAATATTCGTTTACTGCTAATGTATCCCCACTTTTGCCTCTAAAGAAACAACTGAATTTTGTATTGTCTCCCCTGAATTTTCACACACCCTGAATTTTTTTTTCATGCACCAGGGATGTGAGGTCCAAGGCTTATACTAAGATGCCAAAAAAATTCAGAAATATTCCTTGCCATGGTAGAAAAATCTGAATTCTTTCTTCTCTTTGAAAATCCAAAAAATTGAGATAGGCGGTGTTGCTGTTGATGATTGCACAACGAATTATATTCCAAAGATTAAAAGT